>CM053583.1:20613077-20634853 GCA_028627135.1 Pseudochirops cupreus | reverse complement strand
GCTAACAAACTCAGTGGCAGATTGAGATTGTTTTTGGACATGGCCATGGCAGGGATTTGTTTTGCTTGATTACATGAATTTACAACAGAGGGTTTGTTTTTCTTGCTTTTCCAGTTGGTAGGAGGTGGGGAGGAGGAGATAGGAGGGAGATAACTATGGACTTGTAGGGCACCAATGTGGTGCCATAGTGCACAGAACACTGGGCCTAGAATCAGGAGGACCTCAGTTCAAATTTGACCTCAGACATTTCCTAACCAGATGACCCTGAGCAAGTCACTTAACCCCATTTCCCTCAGCTTCTTCATTTGCAAAATGAGCTAGAGAAGGAAATGGCAAACTACTCCAGTAACTTTGCCAAGAAATCTTCAAATGGGGTCACAAAGAGTTGGACAGGACTGAATAGCAACACTATAGGCACGAAAATGTTTTTAAATTAATTTTAAAATAAAATAAAAATAAAGTCAGGGGGTTGACTAGATGACCTCTTAGGTCACGTCTAGCTCTGGATCCTGTGCTTCCTGCTCCCAGACTCTTCTGTTTTTCTCTTAAGAGGCACCATGGTCTTCTGACCCATTCCCAGGCTGCACAGCCCACGTCCCCAACTCCTGCCCAAGGGAGATAAGGAGCTGAGGTGGCTGGAAACCCAGCCAAAGTGTCTAATTAAAAAAAAAAAACAACACTGATTCAGCAAGTCTCCAGGTACTTACCTGCCCCACTCCTATTTGCTCAGTAACCTAGGCCCCCTCTCACATACTGATGATGTGTATTGTCCCTGGGTAGCAATAAACATGAAAGACAATTAAACTGGTGGCTTTCTTTATCTGACCCTCATACCTTGCTGGCTCCTGGGCCAGACTTATCTTAAGACACTGACCTCACCATTACCTGCTCTAAATCATGTGATCCCATAATCCTACAGTATAGAAGTAGATTTGATGTAGGAGAAAGAGCTTTAACTGGAAACTGGGAGATTAAGTTCTTGCCTTGGCCCTGCCATTGACTCCTGGAGTGACCCTGGCTAAGTAAGCCCCTTCCCCTCTTTGGACCTCAGTCTCCTACTCTGTAAAATGAAGGAGATGGCCTCTGACATCTCCTCCAGCTACAGATCTCCAATCCTATGAAAGTCATGCTTGGGAAGGGATGTGAGCTGGCTGAAGTGTGGTGATTGACAGCCCCGAGACTGCACTGGTACCCAAGGGATGCAAAAAGCCTAGAGGAAGCCTTCCAGCACGTTGGACAGTTCCTCATGGAGGTCTGATGAGAGGCCAGGGACAGAGAACCTGCACAGGAGGGAAGGAAGGTGAAGGCAGGATGTGATCAGCACCTGTGAGGGGAGGGCTAACATGGATAAGAGCATCAGTCCATGCAAGTACTGAAGCAATGAGGGAGTGGAGCCATTTGGTCTCCAAAGTCTCTTCCAGCTCTGACTTTCTGTGTTCCAGGAGAGGCAGGGCAGAAGGAGCAGTGAAATTGGATTCAGGAGACCTGCGTTTGAATCCTGCTTAACTACTGATAGGACTTTTAGCAATATCTTCATTTCTCTTCTCTGGGCTTCTGTTTCCATATCTCTAAACTGAGGTTATCGAGAGAAAAATCTCACTGGGATACAAAGATTTTTAAAATTATGCATGTCGGACCACAGGGAGCATTTATTTTCTAGTCTGTTGTTGGTGAGATTGGAAGGAAAGGAGGTAGAGGATATGACTTATAAACATAGATGTGTTTCCTATTTCTCTGCTAATGCCCTCCCTTGTATTGAACTACTTTGTATATATTTGTATCTATTAACTTTAAATTTATCACACGCATACACAAATACACACACACATTATAGATACTTCTCTTTCCCATTAGAAGATAAGCGTGTTGCTAGTAGGGGTCGTTTCCCCAGTGTCTGGTACATAGCAAAGAACAATTTTAATAATTATTTGTCAATTGATTGATTAAAAACGTGGTAGGATTGATGGGGCAAAGGGGAGATCTAGAAAAACTGCACTAGAAAATTTTAAAGGAGTGACTAGAAACTACTGAGAACTTCCTAGAAGAGATGGCACAGGGGTTAAGCCTAGAAGGAAAAAGGAAGATTACAGTATTTTTTCCATGCACGAGGGATGACCAGCACAAATTGCATTGAGGCAGAAGAGGGCAGGAAGAGATTTGGGAATAGCCAATAGTACAATTGACTTAAACAAAGAGTTCGTGAAGGAGAACGATGTGGGATAAGGTTGAAAAGGTCCACTAATAAAACATTGCTCAAGGCCTAAATGCCAAGATAGGAGGTTTGTACTTTACCTTAGTATAAGGGAAGGAGTTTTCCTCCCCACCTCAATTGGTATAGTAAAACATAGTGAGGTTTCATTGTGTAAACAAGACATGTATATGACGTGTGGCTTCTGGAAACATCAAGACTGTCTAAGCAAACAAGCTAACTACACATCTGTGATCTTTAAATAAATGGATGGATTTCAGCAGTTCCAGTTCCAGAGTTGAATAATTCTGGGTTCTAGAGTGCTGTGTGAGAGACCTCTGCATGGGGGTTAGGGGAGAGACTTTCTCTCACTTGTCCCCAGTTGGCCATGTTTTCACAGCTACTGGACCAGTAGGGGCCAATACATCCTTTCAGAAACAGAGGAGAGACACAAATATAGAGATGATTACTCATATGAGGTAGCAGCTTTCAAAGAGTCTTCCCAAGGAAAGATAGCAATGGTCTCAAGGAAAGTTTAAATCCTGGGACTTCATCCCAGTGAGATATATCCCTCCATCACTTCATTTTAGAGACATGGAAACAGAAGTCCAGAGAAGGGAAATAAAGGTATCACTCAAAGTCACACCAATAATCAAGCATGATTCAAACTCAGATCTCCTGAATCCAAATTCACTGCTCCTTCTACTATGTTTCCTTGACTTTCCTGGTACACAGAAAGTCAGAGCTGGAAGAGACCTTAGAGACCATTCGGCTGAGTGACCCAGTCAGGAGAGATGTTGCACCCAAGGAGAGCTGCATAAAGGCCCTACAAATTGAGAAGGAACTTCCAGGACCAGCTCTATTAGGAGTCACGAGTTATATCCCACATCTCTCCCTTACTACCATTTTGCTCTAAGCTTGATTTCACTCTCCCCATAGGTATAGTCTCTCTTTGTGGAAGTGCTCCCCCAGGTTTGTGGACAGAACATTTTGAACCATAGCATCTTAGAAAATGCCTTTGCTTCAAGATAATTAATCTATGAAGTGATCGTCAATAGAAGGCATGCTAGTGGGAGCTTGTGGGATACAATCATAGGAGTAGCATTTCACAGAGTTACCCCTAGAACCTGAGGGTGCAGTCACCCTGTGGACACTCAGTTTACAAGGAGGATTACTAGTTAGGGGAGTGTCTGGAGAATTTGAAGGAGGAGTCTGGGGAGTAACACAGTAAGTCCTGTAGTTAGGAAAATCATTTGACATCTGGTTGGTCTTTATGAGTGAGAGACTGGAATCATAGAGACCCATGAGAAGGCTGTTTCAGGAGTCCAGGAATGTGGTATTGAGAGTCTGAACTAAGATGGTAGCCATCTGAATGGAGAAGAGAGAGGGTGGATGTGAGAGATGATAGGAAGGTAGAATCAGCAAGACTTGGCAACATTATAAATTGGAGTAAAGGACAGGAAAGAGGCAAGGAAAACTCCTTGGGTTTGAGCCCTGCCTCTCTGATGAGGAGGATGATGATGCCCTCAGCAGAAATTATATCTAACCTAAATCCTTCCTGCTTCATTTGAAACTCATTTCATTTTGTTCTGTCCTCAGAAAACAATAGCCAGTCATTATCTTCCTTGTAATAACCCTGGAGCTATTTAAGGACAGTTATTAAGGAACCTTTCAACCTCTCTTTCTTCAAGATAAATGATCCTGATTTCCCAAGCTTTCCTTTTAAGTCTGGCCTCTGGGTTCCCAAGAAACTATCTCTTTCTTTCTTTTGTCTTAATGCTCTTTCCCGAATAGGATCAGAGGATTTAAGAGTTAGAAAGCACCCCAAAGCTCATCCAATTCAACCCTTTCTTTTTTACTGATGAGGGAACTGCGACCCAGAGAAGGGAAGTCACTTGGCTAAGGTCCCACAAATGGTAAAGCCAGATCCTCCAAGTAGAAATCAAAAACCTTTTCCATTTCATTGATATGCATTTCTAAGAAGGGACCATATGCGTGGGCGCACGCACACACACACACACACACACACACACACACACACACACACACATACACACACACGCACACACCTCCTACTTCACCTCCCCAGTCCTGCCTTTGTTGAGTCACTCACAGATGACCTTCAGGGCTCCTTGGTAGAGAGGAAGCACTTGGGTTCAAAACCTGCATCTGATGCTTGCTACTAGTGCACAAGTCATTTTCCTTCTGTCGGTCTCAGTTGCCTCATCTATAAAATGAAGTTGTAGAACTAGGCTACCTCTAAGTTTCCTTTCAGCACTACAGTTATGACCCTGTGAACTTGTCTAAAATAGCATGTAATGGGACAGAGAAGGAAAAAATTATAAATGTTGAAAAAGATGTGGGAAAATTGGGTCACTAATGCATTATTGGAGGAATTGTGAACTGATTCTGGAGAGCAGTTTGAAAGGTCTGTAAAACTGTGCATACCCTTTGATCCAGAAATATCACTACTATGTGTGTATCCTAAAGAGATTGTAAAAAATGGGGGAAAGATCCACCTGTACAAAAATATTTATAGCAGCTCTTTTTGTGGTGGCAAAGAATTAGAAATTGAGGGGATGCCCAGCGGTTGGGGAACGGCTGAACAAGCTGTGATATATGAATGTAATGGAATACTATTATGCTATAAGAAATGATGAGCAGACAAGGATTCCAGAAAAACCTGGAATGACTTTCAGGAACTGATGCTGAGTGAAATGAGCAGAACCAGGAGAACATTGTACACAGTAACAGCCACAGTATGCAATGATCAACAATGACTGACTTAGTTCTTCTCAGCAGAAAATGATCCAAGACAATTCCAAAAGACTCATTGGAAAATGCTGTCCACATCCAGAGAAAGAACTATGGAGTCTGAATGCTGATTGATGCGTACTGTTTCTACTTTTTTTTTCCTTTCTTGTGGTTTTTAACTTTTGTTCTAATTTTTTTACAACATGACTAATGTGGAAATGTGTTTAACATGATTATACATGTATAACCTAAAAAAATAAATAAAATAAATTAGTCAGCATCCCAAAAGATCTTGATGGTCTAATATTAGGCTGTTGTGTTAGAATGAAATACATATGAACCTATCTATCTATCTATCTATCTATCTATCTATCTATCTATCTATATACACACATATATACATATATATACACATGTATGTGTGTATATAGGTTCATATGTATTTCATTGAACCTATATATATGTGTGTGTGTATATATGTATATACACACACATATATGTGTGTATATGCATGTATAAGTTCATGTGTATTTCATATATATATGAATATATATATATATATACACATATATAGGTTCAAGAAATTAACTACTGGCTTCAAGAGAGACTGCTGGTTACAAAAACACCTGGGGAATCTGATGGGCTTCATTTTCTATTTGAATCAATGGTGACTTATGGCATTCCCCCAACCCCACCCCCAAAATCTAGTACTTTACCTTCCTGGGACCCAGGTTCCTTCTCTGTAAAATGAGAGGGCTGGGCTAGATGGTCTCTGAGGTTCCTTCCAGCTCTGGGTCCTATGATGCTTCAGGGTCCTATGAACCAGTCTGGTGGAGCTGTTTCAATGAATGGCCAAATAGATGTAGCCACTTTAGAAACACTTAGCAGGACTGAAGGACTAGCTGTCCCGGGAAAAATGGGTATCGCCACAGCCAATAGGGTCAGCTAGGTGGCGCCATAGTGCACCACAGATCTCTGGAGTCAGGGAGATTTATCTTCCTGAATTCAAATGTGACCTCAGACACTTACTAGCTGTGTGACCCTGGGCAAGTCGCCCTGTTTGCCTCAGCTTCCCCATCTGTAAAATGAGCTGGAGAAGAAAATGGCAAACCATTTCAGTGTCTTTGCCAAGAGGTCATGAGGGGGTCAGACACAATTGAAAAATGACTCAATAACAGCTGACTGGGACAGGGTCAGTAGCCAGGCTGGTAGGAACCTCCCTGCTGGATTTGGGCAGAGGACCTGGGTTCAAATCCAGCTCTGTGATTTACTGTCTGTATGACTTTGAGCCAGCTCCCTTTACCTTCCTCATTTGCTCACATCTAAAATGAGTTGGTTTAAAAGCTCTCCCAGGTCCCTTTGATCCTATGACAGCAGCTCAGACCAAACCACTCCTTTCAAAGGCCTGCTAAAGGTGGGGAATTGGTGCAGCAAATGAGGCCGACCAGACCAATTACCTTCCTAACCCTGACTGATGAGCAGTTAGTGCACTGACATTCTTGGCCCCTCCTGAAGTTTCCACTTTCTTCCTAGAGATTTTCATGTGTTGATGGTATTATTCATCTCACCTGGCAGAAAGTATGTTTGAGGATCTGCCAAGACTGATGCCCTGAGTTAGGAGGAGAGCCAATGGGTAGGGCATTAGGAGGGAAGACCGTACAAAGAGTCTCGGGTCGAGAGCCAAGGTGTTTGGCTTATAGTCTAACTGGATACTGCTGGATGATGTTGGGTCAGTTACTTAGCTCCTCTGGGCCTCAGTTCCGTGTATCTAAAAAATGAAGTTAAGTAAGGGGAATTCTAAGACCCACTTCTCCCCCCCCCCCCATTTGACGAGAGAGAGAGAGAGAGAGAGAGAGAGAGAGAGAGAGAGAGACAGACAGACAGACAGACAGAGACAGACAGAGAGACAGAGAGAGAGAGACAGAGATAGAGACAGAGAGATAGAGGGAGAGACATGGAGAGAGAGACATGGAGAGAGAGAAAGAGAAGGGGGAGAGGGAGAGAGAGAGAGAAAGATATAGAGAGTGAGAGAGGAGGAGGAGAAGAAGAAAAAGATAGGTGGAGGGAGGTGGGGAGAGGGAAAGAGGAGAGAATGGTTTTATAATTTACTGCTGCTCATTAGTTATGTGACCTTGGATAAATCATGGAACCCCCTGGGTTTCCATTTCCTCCTATGTGAAGTGAGAGGGTTGGATTAGATCATCTTTAAGGCCCCTTCCAGCTTTAAATCGTGTTACCCCACCCCCAACGATCACATTTGTGTTCTGGCGTCCCAACCAAACACCTCCAACCCAGGTCCTCTGACTCCAAATCCCTTATTCCCCAGTCCTCCCGCTGCTTTTGGTTTGATTGGTTGTCATAAACCAAGAGCAAAGGCAAGAGAGGGAAGATGGAGCAGGCTAGGAAGAGGCTATATCATTTAGCTTCCTGACTCTCAGTTTTGTAGATCTATCATTCCCCATCCTGTGCTAGACTGGTGCATTTAAAGTTGCAAGGAACTTTAATGGGTGTCTTATCAAACCCTCTTACTTTACAATTGAGTAAACTGAGTCCCCGAGAAGGCAAGTTATTAATCCAAGATCAAGTACCTAGTAAAGGGCAGGGTTGGGGTTTGATCTCAAGTCTTCAGACTTTCTCTTGCCCTGTCCCATCCCTTCTTCCTTGCTCACGGCTCCCTTGTTGGTGGGCTGACCTCCTGGCCTGACCTTTCCTCTTCTTCCCCCTGATCCCTCCTTTCTTCTCCCACCTTGTGGCTGCCAGTGGAAGGAGTCCAGGACCTGGCCTGGTTTCTCCCTCATATTATGCGAAGGAATCGATTGGAGGTTACAGCTGTGCAGTGGCCTGGAGGTGACTCTAATGGGCTGGTCTTGCCATTGACACAGTACCCTGGAGCTATGGCAGGCCAGCCCTTCAAGCAGAGCCTCCCAGCACCTGAGCCCAAGGGAGTGCTTTTCAGAGCTGTTTATTTCTAAATACGCTTGACAGCAGTACAAATGTTCTCCAAGCCTACCTGACATGGCTTACAGCAGTTGGGGGTTGGGTGGAGAGGGAGAGGAGAGGAAGGAAAAGGGCGTGAAATTATCTTTTAAAAAGATTCTTCTCCAACGCTGAAGAATGGGAGGGGGCAACTAGATAGAGAATGGGGAGAGGAGTGGAGGCACCAGAGGAGAAAACCTGGAGCAGAAGGAATTGATCTGCAGGGTATGGAGGTGGATTTGTAAAATTTAGCTTTAGCAGAAGCAGCCATCTGGGTGGGCCAGGAGTCAGATGACCCTTTTGGAGGGAGGGGGAGAAAAGAAGGACCCTCCTCTCAAGAGAGACAGTAGAGAGGAGGAGAGGAGAGGCTAGGGTACAGAAAACTCAGGTCTTAGAGTAGACTGCCATTTGATAGCTGTGTGACTCAAGGAAAATCACCTTACCTCTCTGGGTGTGTTTTCTTATCTGTAAAAAGGGGCAGTTAGAAGCACGCCTCCCATATCTTAGATGAGAAGGAATGGACTCCATATACATGTGAATTCATTTTGCTTGGCTATATTTATTCATAACTAGGGAGAGCTTTTATCTTTAGTTGGTGGGAGGGAAGAGGGATGAGGTCAGCCGTGATAGTAATACAAAAAAGGGAGAAGGAGAAGAAAAGAAAGAATATAGTATCAATGAAACATTAGAAATTACTTGAAAGAAAACAAAAGGAAGTTCAGAAAGGGACATAAATAACAGATTAGCAGGATGGTCTTGGTACTATCATACTAAATTTAATACGCACTTTAAAAAGAATGCATAATATCCGTGACAGAAATTCATCATGGACAATCTTCTGCAATCTATTAAGCACAATGTAATATTCATTATACACAATCTTGTGTCTCTGTCCTTTGCATATTGAAATGCTTATGTTTGTTGCTTTTTAAGTTTATAATTTTAAAAATAAAATGAGGCAATGGAACTAGATGAACTTCAAGATCCCTTTGGGCTCTGATGTTCTGTGTTTTCGACATCCCTTTGATTCAATCCACCAAGCGATTATTCAGTGCCTGCTACGCACAAGGAAAGGATGACGCTAGGTTTGAGGAGTAGGCAGAACAAGACTGTCTCCCCTCTGGTAGCTTGCATTCTGCTTGGGTTGGGGGTAGAGCAGAGAGACAATGTGAAGATATATAAGTAAATGCAAGGCAATTTGAGGAGGGGGAGAGTGCTAGGAGATCTGAGAACTGAGAAGGCTCCACAGAGGACAATCAGCTAAGAAGATTCTGGAAGACCTTGGGAAGAGATGGTGAGAGAGAGGAAGGAGATAGAACATTGAATTCAGGGAACACCTAGTGGTCCAAGTTGACTGGAACCCAAAAAGTAGTGCCATAAAAAAAGCCTGGAAAAGTAGACTGGTGTCAGATTGTGGAGGCCTTAAAGTGCAAGGCTTAAGAATTTATCCTTTATCCTAGCAAAATAGGGAGCCACTGACCATTTTGGAGAATGAGTGACTTGGTTAGACACAGGCCTTAGGAATATTCTTTTGGCAGCCATGTAGAGGAGAGATTAGAGCAGGTAGATTCTAAAAACTTATTAGGAAGGTTATTACAGTAGTCCAGGTGAGAAGTAATGAGGGTAACAGCCATGTGAGGGGAGAGAAGTAATGAATGTGAGACAGATTTTGAAAGTCAAATCCCCTAAACTTGGCAACTTCCAAGAAGTGGCAGGTGAAGAAGGAGGAAGAGCCAAGGTTGACTCCAAGGTAACAAGCCTGAAGAACTAGAAGGATGGCAGTACTCTTAATTAAAATAGGAAAATTAAGAAGATAGGTGGTAGGTTCGTTGTATTAAGTTGTTTCAGTTGTATCCAACTCTTGATGACCCCATTTGGATTTTTCTTGGCAGAGATAATGGAGTGGTTTGCTACTTCCTTCTCTAGCTCATTTTACAGATGGAGAGACTGAGGTAAACAGGGTTAAATGACTTGCCCAGGGTCATACAGCTAGTAAGAGCCTGGATTTGAACTCAGATTTTCCTGATGTCAGGCCTGGCACTCTATCCACTGCACCATCTAGCTGTCCAGATAATGAGTTTTGTTTGAGATCACCAAACATGAAAGGAGAGAAAGAGAAAAGGGCCTGTAATGGAGCCTCACGCTAAGGAAAAGGAAGGCAGAACTTGATGCAGTAAAGGCAATTGAAGAGAAGACAAGGGCATTCTTCCAATTTGACAAACATTTATTAAGTGTTTGCTGTTTTCAAGGTACTCTTTAAGGTTCTGAGGATACAAAAAACAAAACAAAATTACTTTCTGCCATCCAGAAGCTTGTATTCTGTTAAAAAGAAGACCCAGAGAGCAGTGTCAACATAGCCAAGTTGGGGTGGAGACAGAGAACCTCCAGAAGGGAGGGGCAGTCAACACTGTCAAAAGCAGCAGAGAGTTCAAGGATGATGGACACTGGGAAAAAAGCCACCTTACTTAATGCATCATTGGGAATCTTGGAACAATTTCAGTTGAGTGGCCAGAAGGCAGATTGCAGGAGATAGAGAAGTTACTGGGAAATAAGGAAATGGAGGCAGCTGCTTCTTTCTTGGAGTTTGGAAGTAAAGGAAAGTTTGATAGAAAATGGGAGGAGAGAGATAGAGCATGGTTGACTTCAGTATGTTTGCAGGTAGTTGTACAAGTGTAAAAGAATAAGATTAATGGGACTTCCAACATTATAAGACTCCTTCCCAGCTCTGACTTTGTGTTCTAAGGACATTCCCACCTCTGACTCTCTGTTCTAAGATCCCTCCCAGCTCTGACATCCTGCGTTCTAAGGTCTCTTCCAGATCTGATATCCTGTGTTCTAAGGTCCCTCCCCAGCTTTGACATTCTGTGTTCTCGAATCCCTCCCAAAGCTAGCATTTTGTATTCTAGAGACCCTTCCAGCTCTGACATTCTATGTTCTAAGACCCCTCCTAGCTCTGACCCTCTCTATTTTGAAGTCTTTTCTAGCTCTGACACCCTATATTCTAAAGTCCTTCCCAACTCTAACATTCTATGTTCTAAGGACCCATCCAGTTCTGACATCTTATGTTCAAAGGACCTTTCTAGATCTGATATCCTATGTTCTAAGACCCCTCCCAACTCTGACATCTTGTTTTCTAAGATCTCGCTCAAAACTATCATTCTGTATTCTAGGGACTCTTTTGGCTCTGACATCCTATATTCTGATGTCCTATGTTGTATGGATCCTTCCAGCTTCTGATAATTTATTTTCCAAGCTCCCTCCCAGCTCTAATAACCTATGTTCTAAAGTCACTCCCAAAGCTAATATTTTCTGTTCAAAGGCCCCCGCCAACTCTGATATCCTGTGTTCTAAGGACCCTTTCAGCTCCGATGTCCTTTGTTCTAAGATTTCTCCTAGCTTTGATAATATTCCAAAGACTCTTCCTTTAGCCTTTTATTTAGATTAAAGAAATAAGAAAATGGTAGATGAATGACCCAAGATGATTTTCTTGTCTGAGACAAGGCAAGACTGAATATGGAGAATATTTGCCTAAAGGTTCTTCTGAAATATCAATTAGTTCTTCCCAGCTTGGATGGATCCAGTTTATGCCTGTGATCCTGGCCTCAGGAACTGGAATGGGATTCCAGAATTTAAGGACAAAAAGAGAGCTTAAACATCTCCTAGTCCATCCCTGTGGAGTGAAAGGCTGCAGAGTAAGGGAAGGACAAGAAAGGGATTTGGGGATTATGCTTCTTCCTTTCATAAGAGTTCCAAGGCAACTCAGCCTGAGGACAAAAAAAAGTCTCTATTCCTTTGGCATCCCTGACTGAGAATGAGATTTGGGAGGAGGTTTGGAGTACAGCCCATGATCCTGCACCATGGTTAACAACACAACTATATCTGGGTGTTGTGGTTTGGGAAAGATACTGGGAAGCTGAAGGGCGCCCAGAGAAGGGTTGCCAGGATGAGAAAGAGCCTAGAGACCCTGCCATATGATGATTATTAGTTGAAGGACTGGGGATGTCTTGACTGGAGAAGAAAGGAGGTGCCTGGAGGGGAGGGGAGCAGAAGAAAGAACTCCAAGCAGTTTGAGGAAAGGGATCATACTTGGTCTGTGCGGCTCCAGAGAACAAATGCTGGAATGATCAGGGGGAAGTTACAAAGAGGAAAATTGAGGTTTGATGTAAGGAAGGAGTGTACAGCCTTTAGAGCTCTCCCACAGTTGAGCAGGCTGCCTCAAGAAGCAATGACCTCCCCTCACTGGAGGTCTCTAAGCAAAGGCTGAATGGCCAGGGTTGGGTAAATTGTAGGCAGGGAAACTGGCAGGTGTGGATTAGCTCAAATGACCATCAGGGTCCCTCATGACTGAAATTCAGTGATTCCATGATTCCAGCTCCAGGCTGCTGGGATTCTTGAGTGTTGAATTTGAAGACCTGTGAAGGAGAGGAGAAAATCGGCTCCTTTAGGGCACATCCCACCTGTTCCCACAGAACTCAGGGAGTTAAGGTCAGAAAGATCAACAGGGAGTAGTCTTTCAATAGGCTCTGGGCAGTGACAGGGTGGGACACAAGCCCCTTCTCACTCCCTGACAGGTCTTTAAAAAAAAAAAAGCCATACATATGTATAGTTTATTTCCTGGTAATATGTGTTCAGGCTTCCAAGCCTATCTGACAGGCAGACAGGCTGGCAGATCCCAGGCCCATCTGCTCCAGCGTGTGCAAGGACTAGAATAACACCACCAGCCCATCAAGCCGCCCCACGCCACCACACTAGTGTCATTACACCCAGGACGTTCAGCATTCTGACATTTCCAGGCACCACATTTCTGGTAATGTGTGGGCTCTTGGGTAAAGGAGCCTGATGGAGATAATTAGAAAGACTGAGATGCCTCATGAGGAAATGCTGTCCCCAGCAGCAGGCAGCAATGAGCAGAGGCTGGTTGACCACCTGTCAGAGATCTCGCTGGGGACTAGGGCTCTGCCTCTCAGCATCTCTGGCTTCCTTCAAGGTTCCTGTAGGTGTAGTCTCCTCTTGGATGCCTTTTCAGATTTCTCCAGGTGCCGGGACTTTCTCTTTCCTCAAACTGCCTTGCATTTGCTCATCGGCCGCCATATTGTATCCCCCATTAGAATGGAAGCCCCTCAAGAGCTGGACATGTTCTCTTTTGTATCTCTGGTACCTTGGGCTTAATAAATATTGACTGAATTCAACTAAATTGAAATAACCTTTGAACTAAGAACTTAAGCTGCTAGCTAAAAGGGCCCTTAGAATCAATTAATCAGTCGACAAGTAGTGAGTGTCTGTCTTGTGCTATGCTAGGCACTGAGCAATCGAAAAAAGAAATGGTCTCTGCCCTCAAGGAGGTTACATTCTGTTAGAACACAGAATGTCAGAGCTAGAAACGCCTCACAACATAGAAATCACAAGCAGCAGAAAATGCAACCAACCTGGAGGTTTCACCTAATACCCAATAAATTGATAATGATAAAAAGACTGAAGAAATTAATTAAATTAAAATTTAATTTTTAAAATTAATTAAAAAGTAAATTAAGTTAGTAATAGTTGGCATTTATATAACATCTACTATATGTAGGCACTGTGCTAAGTGCTTTGTAGATAATACCTCATTTTATCTTCACAACAACCCTGACGGGCAGGTACTCTTGTTATCTTCATTTTGCAGATGAGGAAACTGAGGCAGAGGTGAAGCGACTTGCCCAGGATCACAGAACTAGTAACTCAGGGTTTGAACTCAGATTTTCCTGATTCTGAGCCCAGGATTCTATTCACCAGACCACCTGAGGCATCTGGGCAACTTCTCAACCTTTCACTGACACTTGAGGGCAAGGTCTCCAGAAGGGAGTTGACTATTTTTCCCTTCAGGATTCTAGGAGTAACCCTGCAGAGTTGGGGGAGTTTAGTTCTGTCCATCAGGAGCCCCCATCAGTTGCTCCCCACTGATTATCAGCCAGTCTTAAATAGCTCTTAGAAAAGGACGTTTACTAAATATATCTGGGATAGTTGGTAGAAAAAACAATCCACCCAAAGTCTAGGACACAGTCTACCACAATTACACACAAGATCTGGAGAGAAAGCAGGCTCAAGCTTAGAGAGTAACTCAGACAAAGGAGTAACTCACAGAATCTTCCCCAAGTCTTTATGAAGCTCCTCTTTGCTGTAGCACTCTGGATTTCCAAGGGCAGTGCGCTAGTGGAGTCCTAGAGTTTCTTTTCCTTAGTGTGTCTCTTCACCTCCAATGTGGAGGCTGCCATCTACTTTGATTTTTGAATACTCCTACCAAACCCAAAGGGGAGTCCAAATCTTCCTAAACCTTTGTCATTCACAAGGTCATCCTCCCATCATCTGGGATGGGGAAGGAGAGGGAATTCAATCCTTTTCTCCTAAGGACAGTTACCTCAACGACTACTAGACTGGCTTGTTTCTGGAATGCCAAGTCCTGAACTGACTTGCTATAATATAATAGGCTCAAAGCTGAGTCTGATTCTTTCAACACATCCCAGTTCATTTCTTATGTATCATCTGATTTCATCCAATGACCAACATATTTTACTCTTCCCAAATTAAGTGAGGACCTATTTGAACCTATTTTTTATCATTCTGGAAGTCTGGGCCTTCACTGTTTATTCGAATGGTGTGGAACCCAACCCTTATTGTAAGATGAGAGCTTTGAAACTAGAAAGGGCCTTTGGAGGCCATGTAAACCATCCTCTAAATGAGGCCAAAGAGGTGATGACCCACCCAAGGTCACATAATTAAGTATGAAGTGGGATTTGAGCCCTCGCCTTCTGACTCAGAAATATTGTCCTTTCCCTTAGACCACACTGCCTCTTATGTAGGGAAACAGTATGGTGCTGGGATCAGTTTTCAGTAGAATGAAAACTCTCTCTGATGAGATGATGAATGTTGGAAAGGCAGTGAGGATCAGAACTAGGATTCCAATGACAATTCCAAATCTAGCACCTTTCCTACTGTACCAAAGGGTGTACTCCCTGACTTCAGAGAGCTTATTTACAGTACACTAATAATAGTGCACAATTATGTAGCACGATCATGAATTACCAAATACTTTACATGCCTTATTTCATTAAATCATTAAAATAGCACTGTGGGATATGATACTACCAATCTTTTATCCCATTTTACAGATGGGAAAGCTAAAAGAGAAATCACAAGTAGCAGAAAATGCAAACAACGTAGAGGTTTCAGCTAACACCCAATAAATTGGTAAAAATAATAAAAGGCTGAAAAAATTAATATTAGAAGAACTGACTATAGGAAGACACACTACTGGCAGAGGTGTGAATTGGTCTAGTCATTCTGTAAAACAATTTGGAACTGGCCTTGAAAAGCGACCAAATTAAATTGTCCATACCTTTTGACCCCAGCAATGCCACTACTGCATCTTTGTCCTAAGAAGATCAAAGACAGTGGGAAAGGTCCCATATTCACCATAATATTCATGGCAGCACTTTTTGTGAGAGAGAGAGAGAGAGAGAGAGAGAGAGAGAGAGAGAGAGAGAGAGAGAAAGAAGGAGGGAGGGAGGAAGGAAGGAAGGAAGGAGGGAAAGAAGGAAGGAAGGGAGGAACAAAGGAAAGAAGGATGCCCTTTGATTGGAAACTAGCTAAAAAACTGTGGTGTATGAATATGATGGAATATTATTATTCCATTTTTTAAAAGTGAACATGAGGAACAGAGGCACTTGGGAAAATGTATGAACTGGTACCTAAAGAAGTCAGCAGAACTAGGGAAAAATATGTGCCACAATAAGGAAATAAGGAAAAGGAAAACTACTTTAGAAGATGTTAAAATTCAGATTAATGCCATTACTAGTCTTATGTCCAGAGAACTAATGATTCAACCTGATTCCAATTAATTCAACAAGTATTTATTAAACATCTACTATGTGCCAGTCACTGGGAATACAATGACAAAAATGGAAACAGTCCCTGCCCTCAAGGAACTTGTATTCTGCCAGTATAATGAAACATGCATCCTAACTCTCCATCCTCTCGGTGGAGAAGTGGTGGATACAGGTTCAGAATGAGACATACACTATCAACCATAGTGTGTGGGAGGGGGATTTGAAATTCACATAAATAATTATAGCATGCCCAGTTGTGGTATTATACACCTATAATCCCTGCTACTAGAAGAGGTGGAGGCTGGTGAATCTTTGGTGCTCTGGCATTCTGAGCTGCAGAGGGCTAAAGCCACACTATATCTAGAACCAATACAGTGAGGGCCCTAGAGCTGGGGGTGGAGAGGCATCAAGCTACTTAAGGTGGGGTAAACTGGCCCAGGTCTGACCTAAAAAGGGATTTTGACCATGAGCGGATGCTACACTTCCAGCTTGGGCAAGTGAGGGAGAACTAATCTCCAAAAATAATAATGGTGATAATGATGGTGGTGGCAGGGGCGGTGATAGTGATGGTGACTATAGTATAAAAAATAGTAGTAAAGTATAGGGGAAGGGCAGACATGAAAGTCATACAAAATGGGCAGGGATGAATGGAAATGACATTTACATTGTTGATATCAGTGATATCCGTTTGAGAGTATTAGAGGGTTCTATAGTAGAAAGAGAACCACCTTCAGAGTAAAAGGTCCTAAAAGGTTGCCCTGAATGGTCTCCAACTCTAAAGCAGGTGATTCTATTATCCTAAATGATAGGAAAATTATAGCAATGTGAGGTGTAGGAAACAAAAGGTGTGCCTAGGGGGGCTCTGACTAGAGCATCTGGCTGCATGCAAAGATTTGAAGGTATCACTTAGGTCTAAAACATGTCATACCATCCAGAGGCTGACAGAGGACTAGAGGGCAATGATAAGGATCAGTGCTTGGTCTTGTACTGTTTAACATTTTTATCGGTGACTTGGTTAAAGACATAAATGATAGACATTAAATTTGCAGATGACACAGAGCTGGAAAGGATTGCTAACACATTGGATGACAGCATCAAGATACAAAAAGATCTTGGCAGGCTAGAGCACTAGGCTGAATCTAATAATAAGTACACATTTATATGATGCTGGTCCATACTTTGATCTTGCCCATGAATGGACACTGTGAAGTAAAATAGGGAGGAACAATCTCCAATGATTGATGATGATATTGATGATGGTGGTGGTGGTGATGATAGTGATAGTGATAGTGATCATAGCAGTGGTAGTCTAAGGTTTTTGAGATGCTTTACATAAATTATCTCATTTGTTCCTTATAGCAACCTTCTGAGGGAGATGCCGATAGTACCTCCACTTTACCAATGAGATGAGTAAGAAGGTGAAATTTGATATCAATGTGAAGTCCTACACTTGGGTTCAAAAAATCAACTTTACAAGTTAAAGATGGGGGAGGCTTGACGAAGCAACAATTTGTCTGAAAGAGATGGGGAGATTTTAGTAGAACACACATTCAATTTGAATAAATAACATGATATCCCAGCCAAAAAAAATGAGTTAATTGCATCTTAGGGTGCATTAGGAGAGGCATCACTTCCAGAATAAGGAGGTGGTAATAGCCCCTGTATATTAATTCTGCCTTGGTCTGGCCATATCTGAAGTAGTGTCCATATAGACACTATGTTTTAGGAAGAGCACTGATAACTGGGGAGTGTCCAAAGGAGGGCAATCAGGATCTGGAACTTTGAGTCTATGTCACATGAGGACTGGTTGATGGGACTTGAACTGTTTAGCCTGGAGAAGAAAAGATTCAAGGGAACATAAGAGCCCTGTTCAAGTATATGAAGGGCTGGTAATATGAGAGATTAGACATGTTCTGGTTGGTTCCAAAGGGTAGGACTAGAAGTAATGGGTGGAAATGAGTGTCAAAGAGGCAACTGGAGGTTTGCTATCAGGGGAAAATGTCCTTAAAATTATAGTGACCCCAAATGGAATGAGTTGACTTGGGAGCTAATGGATTCCTCCTCACTGCAGCCCCTAAAGCTAAGGTTGGATGACCACTTGTTGAAAATGTGATAGTGGGGATTCCCATTCAAGTAGGGGCTGAACTAGGTGAGTCCCTTCCAACTCTGAGGTTCTGGGAGTCTTAAATCAGGCAGGATGAGAATTCAGAGGCAGGCAGCACACATGCGCTCTCTCTCGCTCTCTCGCTCTCTCTCTCTCTCTCTCTCTCTCCCTTTCTCTCCCCCTGCCTCGCCCCCACCCCACCACCACATAAGCATACTCCATTGCTGCTAGAGAGCAGTTTCCATGGAGATAACATTTTAAAGTTTTCCAGGACCAGAACAGGAATAATTTCCCTCCTCCTCTTCTATGACAGTCCAGGAAAATGAAGCTTATTACAGAAAGAAAGAGACAAAAAAACTGAGGGAGAGGCAGTGACAAAGAGACACAGAGAGAAACAGAGAGACAGAGAGATACAGAGAGAGAAAAAGAGAGAGAAAAGAAGGAAGGAAGGGAGAAGCAGTGAGAAAGAGGAAGAATGAGGGAGAGGTAAAGAGAGGGAGGGAGACAGAGAAGATCAAGAAAGAGATAGAAGAGAGAATGTTCTTTCTCTTCCTGCAAGTTCCTGTTTATTCCTTTGTAATTTACAAAGCACTTTCTTACAGTAGCTCTGTGAGGTAGGCAGTGGAAAACATGATTAATACCCATTTCACAGATGAGAAAGCTGAGGCTCAGAGAGGGAACAATCACACAGCTAATGTCAAGTCCGGGACTCAAATCCAGATTTTTCTAACTAGTCCATGTATTTTTCTGCCCTCCCACACTGTCTTATGTATGCTAGTGTGGGGCTTGTGATGTTATTTGGAATAATAATAATAATAATAATAGCAACAACAAGGCATTTCTTCCTTGGAGTCAGGAAACAAAAAGAAGACAGAGTTCCAGCACTGACACATAGCGAGTAGGAGATCCTAGCCAAGTCACTGAACCTCTCAGAACTCTCTAGACAACTGTTAGACTACAGATTACTGAGAAGATTCTGACCTCATTGGTAGGGGGAGTTTCCTTACCCTCCACTAATAAAATCACAGTTCTAGATAGGAGATAGAGACAGAGCGAGACAGACAGACAGATAGAGAGAGAGAGAGACACAGAGAGAGAGAGAGAGAGAGAGAGAGAGAGAGAGAGAGAGAGAGAGAGAGAGAGAATCACTGTAAGTTATTCTGGTTACTAATGACTGAAGGCAGAGAGGTGTGTCTAATAGGGCTAGGACTCATAATTAAGTCTTACTATATATGATAAAACCACCATGCAGATACTTTCAGAATCTACCAGCCCACGGAGATTTTCATAGTTCCCATCCACAAGCAGACAACCCTGCAAAGAGACAGATTTCTTCTCCATGTAAGATCAAATTTTTTAACAATTAGACCTATCTAAAAATGGCTTGAGTTGCCTTGGGTCAGTAGCCTCCACCTTCTGGAAGGTCCTCAAGTGATAGCTGAAAGATTCTTTGTCAGGGATGTGGCAGAGAGTGGTGGCTGTTGAGTCACCCACTCTCCAACCCTGAGATTCTGTGATTCAGTGATAATAAAGGTCCCCTCTGACAGAGAGCTTCAGGAATAATTCTAAAGGGGTATGGATCTCCACCTGTTTTCATTTGGATCCTTAATGACTTACAGATGGAGTTCTCTAGGGTTCTGCCTTATTTTTTTCAGATCCATTTGCCTATCTATATTGTTTATCCACAAGGGTGGGAAATAGCTAGAATTCTAAGAATTCTGTCACTCCCTCACTCGCTGGATCCACAGGACACAGCCCCCAAACCACACTTTCCTCTCAGAAATATCTAATTTTGCCCATCTTCCCTTTCACGAGGTTCATAGCATCAAATCACAATCCATGATATTAGACCTCCACCCTCTCCTTGCATTTGGATTCCTGATGGTTCATTTCCATTAGGGGAATGAGATTCTGCTGGATTCAGAGGCCAAGAGGAGACAGAAAGCTGCATTTATTTCACAGGCGAAGGAAAATTCTCATGCAGCTTCCTCCAGTGAGGGGCAGGGGAGCAGCTGCCAAGGGAGGTGACTGATTATGCCACGTCCGTTTCCACCAGGGTGTTTAGAGTGTCCAGGGCTTCTGATGTCTAGGTGTTTGTGTGGCTGCAAAGGCCATCCTGGGGAGGGAGAGATCGCAGTGAGGTTAGAACCAGAGGAGTGCGACCAGACCAGCAGTCTCACACCTTCCCTGATGGGTGCATACAATCGAGGATTCAGAAGAAAGTAAAAGTCAAGAAAGTGGAAAAAGCATAAAATTTAGGGGAGGTGAACCTGGTTTCAGATCTTAATTCTTCTACTTAGGCCCCTTCCCCTTTTTTAAACCTTGGGTCATTAACATCCCCTCTCAGCCTCAGTTTCCTCCTCTGTAAAATAAAACGTTTGGACTAAATAACACCCAAGGATCCTTTTATTTCTAAGTCAGTCTATTCTCTGACGCTCTGTTTTTTCACTGTAACTGTGTTGGAGGCAGGGGGAGTTACTGCTCCAATAATCTACAAGGTGTTGACCAGAACTGGGGAGACAAGCTGCAGGCAGGCCCCATCTGGTCCTTCGTTGTTGTTGTTCAGTCATTTCAGCTGCATCCACTTCTTCGTGACCCCATTTGGGGTTTTCCTGGCAGAGATCCTAAAGGAGTTTGCCTATTTCATTCTCCAACTTATTTTACAGATGAGGAAACTGAAGCAAATAGGGTCAAGTGACTTGCCCAGGGTCACACAGCTAGTAAGTATCTGAGATTAGATTTGAACTCAGGTCTTCCTGACTCCAGTCCAAATACTCTATCCACTGTGCCACCTCCCTGCCCTACTGATCCGAATTACATCAGCAGAGCATTCTTTTGCTTCTTCTCTTGGCATTTGGTGGCATCAGGGAACGTAACAGTGAACAAATGCTATTGGGGCTGCTTTTGTAGAGGGATAGACCTATATTTTCACTGGTTTAGGGAACTCCCACGTGAAGACACTCTCTCTACTGATGCAGATTGGCACCTGCTTTGCAACTTAACAGTCTTAGTAGCCTGGAGCATGGTGACTTGCCCAAGACCACACAGCCAGTATTAGGGGCAGGACTGGGCACAAGCTTTCCTGGCTTCAAGGCTGCCTTGCTCTCTCCCTGCCACTTCAGACTGCCTCCTGCAGCGTGGACAAGAGCACCCAAAACCAGAAATCGGGAGGTCTGGATCTCAGTCTTAGCTCTGCTGCTAATCTGCTATGTGAGCTGGAACAAATGAATTTCACTTTCTGGACCTCAGTTTCTCCATATGTAAAATAAAGAGGTCTGAGGAGGTTGGACTGAGTGGTCTCAAAAGCATCACCTACTTCCAGCATCCTGTGAGTAGGGGAATTCGTGACTAAAATAATGACAGCAGGGTTGGAACCCATCCTTCAGTGTCCAGGAAAACTCTATTCCAGCTAAGCCAGGGGTTCTGCGCCTCTTGGACAGTCTAGTGAAGTTTGTGGACTCCTGCTCAGAATAATGTTCTCAAATGCATAAAACAAAATCCATGGGGCTGCAAAGGAAATTAATTTTATTGAAAGGCAGTTATCATTTTTTTAAGTTCATAGAAACACTGCTCTAGGGTCAGTGGCAGGGGACAGAGTCATAATAATAATAACAGTAGTTGTGGTAGTAGTTGTAGCAACAGCAGCAGCAACAACGGTAGAAATAGTAGTAGCAACAGTAGGAGTAGGAACAGCAGCAGCAGCAACAGTAGAAGTAGGAGCAGCAGCAGCAGCAACAGTAGGAGTAGGAGCAGCAGCAGCAGCAACAGTAGGAGTAGGAGTAGCAGCAGTAGTAGCAACAGTAGGAGTAGGAGCAGCAGCAGCAGCAACAGTAGGAGTAGGAGCAGCAGCAGTAGTAGCAACAGTAGGAGTAGGAGCAGCAGCAACAGTAGA
>CM053583.1:20577970-20612577 GCA_028627135.1 Pseudochirops cupreus | reverse complement strand
CAACAGTAGGAGTAGGAGCAGCACAATAGTAGCAACAGTAGGAGTAGGAGCAGCAGCAGCAGCAACAGTAGGAGTAGGAGCAGCACAATAGTAGCAACAGTAGGAGTAGAAGTAGTAGTAGCAACAGCAGCAGCAACTAGTAGTTGCTAGTAGTATTACTAGCAACAACAGCAGCAGCAACAGTAGAGGTAGTAGTAGTAGTAGTTGTTGTTGTTGTTGTTGTTGTAACTAGCATTTATATGGCACTTTAAAGACCGCAGAGCTCCTTGCAAACGGTACCTCATTTGATCTTCATAATAACCCTGGGAGGTAGGTACTCTTCTTAGTCTCATTTCATAGTTGAAGAAACTGAGGCAAACAGTTAAGAGTCTCGCTCAGAGTCACACAGCTAGGAAGTACCTGAGGCTGGATTTGAACTCTGGTTCTCCTGACTCCATGATCGCTGCTCCATTCATTGTATCTTCTAGCTAACCTCTATCTAGTGCTTTAAGACTGGCAAAGCTCTCTATGTGCGTGTGTGCATTGCACGTATGCATCACATGTATGTATGTAGATATATATTGCCTCTTTTGGCTGGTGAGGAGACATGGGAACCCAAGGAATCTTCCTCTCAACCGTCATTCTGTGCTTTATATTCTAAGTTCCCTGAAGTAGAAGTTTGCGGGTGTAGGAAGTTCCTTCAGCTCTCTAGCTGGGTCACTTGGGAGGACAAGGAGATAATGGGCAGAAGGCCAGTAGCGTTTATTTTTATGCTGCTTTTTAAAAAGGAAATGTCTCCTCTTGCACTCTGAAAAGGCATTCCTGAAATAAAACCTCCCCAGCATGACTTCCCAGGGTCACCTGCTCTGTGCTTGGAAAGCCTGCCTGCTGGCTGAGCTCAGCCTCATATACAGACAATGCCACTCACCTTGGATTCTCTTACTGCTGAGGCGAGTCTTTCCAGAGCCTCGGGACAGAGGCCCCAAGCGCAGACATGATCCCCCTCTTCCTTTGTCCTGGACTCGGGCTGCCTTTCTATGACCTTGGACAGCTTCATTTGCTCCTCTGGGTCTCGTGTTCCCCTTCTATAAAATCAGGAGCATGGCTTTATGCCCTCTGAGGTCCCCTCCAACTTGAAATCTGTGATGCTGTGATCTCCAAGGCCCCTCTCTACTTCTAACATCTGATGTTCCGTGTTCCAGGTTGGTGACTTCTGCCCATACCTCCTGGTTCTTTCCTGTGGGGTTGAGCAGAATGAATCCAATCCCTCTTCCAAGGGGCAGCCCTTCACACACCCAAGGACGCCCATTCTCTTCCTGACCGAGTCTTCTCTTATCCAGTTAAAGTATGCCAAGTTCCTTCATCAGGCCTGAAGTCAAGGCCCTTCCTGTGCTTTGCTTAGTATCTGGAACATGGTAGGTGCTTAATGAATTCTTGTCGGCTTGACCTGAAGGCAGTCTTCCTCTACACCAGTGGTTCTCAACCTGTGGGTCGCTACCCCTTTGGGGGTCAAACGACCCTTTCACAGGGGTCGCCTAAGACCATCGGAAAACACATATTTCTGATGGTCTTAGGAACCAAGACACCACTCCTCTATCTGTCTTGAGGCGGGTCCGCCCACATGCAGATACGCCCACATACAAGTATTAAAGGGTTGTGGCATTAGGAAGGTTGAGAACCACTGCTCTAGACACTCCACCATTCCCATTCCAAAAATTTGTCAAGCTTTATATAGATGCAAGCTGTCATTATTATAATTTTTTTTTCAGCTCCAACATTCTACATTCTAAGGTTATCTTTTTTTTTTCCAGATCAAGGGAGATATTTGTAAAGACCTTAGCGGAGTGCCAGGCACATAGTAGGCACTGTGTAAATTTTTATTCCCTTCCCCACCTTCCACTTTGAGCTCCATGATCCATATTCCGAGTCTCTTTTCAGTTCTAAATCCTGATTTCCTGATGAATCTTTGGCCTCTGGTCTCACTCCCATGAAGCTGTAGCCATAGTGCTGACATTTAGTGAGTTTTGGAAAAACAGAGCTCAACTCCCAATGTGAACTGAAAATGATGCCTCTCTAAGTCCCTCCTTCTCTGCCTAAGATACCATCTATCTCTGACTCCAAGGGGTTAATTGAGGGTGAACTCATGAAATGCCACCATCTCAGGCCTTCCTAGACTGAACTTCCAAGCCTCTTGGAATCTACCCTATCCAGACTCTGTGGCCTGGAGACAAGAAGTTGTTGTTCTGTCATTTTCAGCCATGTCCAACTCTTTGTTGACCCCATTTGGGGTTTTCTTGGCAGAAATGCTGGAGTGGTTGGCCATTTCCTTCTCCAGCTCATTTTACAGATGAGGAAACTGAGGCAAACAGGGTTAAATGACCAGTAAGTGTCCAGCTGTGTGACCTTGGGGAAGTCACTTAACCTCTGTTTACCTCCATGTCCTCAGCTGAGGGTTGTTGTGAGGATCAAATGAAGCAGTGTCTGGAAAGGGGCTTATCCCAGCACATGGCATACAGTAGGTATTTAACAAATGCTAGTTCTCTCCCTCCCTCCCTACTCAGGTAGAGTGGAAAAATGACCAGATTGGGAGCCAAACTTTAAATCTCAGCCCCATCCCATGCTGCCCTCCTTCTTTAGATTTGTCCTTCTCTGTAGCATGAGGCATTTGGGTAAGATGACCTCTGCGGTCCCTTCCAGCTCAAACTGTGTGCTTATAAGACTCTTGGAAGACAGGCAGTGGGGCTGCCAGGACAGAATACAGTCACACACTGCTGCCATATTAGGTATTGTTGTTTAATTCCATCAACAAAGCATTTATTAAGGATTGTCAAGCACTGTGAAACGGTCTCTACCCTCGGGAAACTAAGCCCAGACGAATATACAAAAGTATATCAACATATAGAGAATAAGGGCTGGGATGTTGGGGGGAGGGGGGAAACTAACCCCTGCGGGGATCAGGAAAGGCCTTGTGGAGGTGGTGACATGTGAGCTGAGCTCCGAAGGAAATGAAGATTCCAAGGGGGGGAGGCAAGGAAGGAGCGCATTATTTAGGCCTGGGGGGCAGCCAAAACAAAGATGGGAAGACAGAATGTTGGGAAGATTCAGTATAAAAAGGGGGAGAGTGGGAGGGGAGGTCAGGGTAGTTACAGAAATGATTGTGATATAAAAACGAAAGCCATCTGAAAAATCCTTTTAAAAAATAAGGAAAATTAACTGTGTGACCTCTAAATTCTTTCCCGGTGTGAGGGATAATTTATAGTGAAGTTTCCTCATTCTGAAAAATCGAATCTAGAATGGCTTCAGTATTCACTAGGCCTAAGGTCAGGTCACCTGACCTTCAAGCAATCTGGGGCTTAGAGCAATGGAGACCCTCCGCCAGAGCCAACTCAGCAGAAGATGTGCCAAATAAGGTTAAGACTGCTTTCATTGGACACTCACATGTTTCCAGGTCCTTTGTCTCAGAGAGAGTCCTGCGCTTAGGTTGTGGGTCAGCCCCCCTACCAATAACAGTGAAAGCCAGTTGGGGGGGTTGGGTTTCTACATTAGAAGATTATATAATCATGGGCTGCCTTCTACCTGGCACTCTCTCCCTGCAGATGCCGTGTTGGGTGACAGGGGGTAGAGTCCTTTCTCATAAGAAAGAATAAAGACCTTTTCTGACCTTAAATTCAGACTCTGAACTCTTTCATCTCACACACTGGTTAATCTACCTTGAGTAAATAACTTGTCCCAGATCACAGCATTTAAAGCTGTCAGAAGCCATCTAGGCAAATCTCTTTCCCTGCCTCCAATTTTATAGATAAGGAGACTGAGGATAGATAACATGCCCAGGATCACATAGGCAGCAAAAACTGTTAAGCTACACGTTCCATGAAGGCAGGCACTTTGTCTCTCAGATGGCCTTTGGAGCAAATGCTTTTAAGTGATTGCTTTAAATATCCTCCAAATGATGAAAAATACCCTTTGTTTTTCCTCTTTCCGAGACACCTCTCCTCATCTCATCCTTATAACAACCTGGGAGTAGGCAGAGCAAGTATAATTCCCATTTTGTAGCCCAAAACTAAAGGCCCTCATGCCAGCCAACATCCACCTGGGGCATCTTACCATCTGCATACTGCTACATATATCCTGAGAACAGCACTGTCCAGAGAGGATGTCCAGAAACATCTTCCTTTCCTGAGAGGGGAGGAAGTGTGGAGTTCTCCCCAGGAGTTGAGCTGGGAGAGTTCACCAAAGCCACTATGTCTCTAACGTATGTCACAGAGTCATGACAAGCTACAAAAGTCACCTTTTGGTCAGATGGTCTGATGGGAAAGCCTGAGCTTGAAGATGCCCAGGTAGCTTGTAAGTGGACAAATGATGTACCCCATGCTTCAGTGGGGAGATGTTTCCCTGGATGGGTGGCACCTCCAGAAAGCTCTGCCACCATCAAAGCAGTCAAAACAAAAGGAGAGAGGGCCCTGGCAAGGGCCCAGGTGTTCTGGCTTTTTCTTTTATCTTGAATGCATCAGTTAGTCAACTACCATTTGTTGAGTAGCTCTTGTCCAGTTCCCAGTCCTGTGGTCCTATGAGCTAAGTTCTAAGTAAGCTCATGAAAAATGTCAGAAGTCCAATGATCATCTGTGCCCAGATGACTCCCAAATCTTCATGTCCAGCTGTATTCTGAGCTCATCTAAACTCCATTCCCCCATTGCTGGCCACTCCCATTCAGCATGTCCAAAATGGAACTGATTGTGTTTCCCTCCACATCCAACCCTTCTCCTCTTGTATGGTTGAGATTCAGAGGTGTCTTTGATCATTCCCTCCCCCAAACCACCCGTAGCTAACCAATTGTCAGGTCCTGTTGGCTCAGCCTCCTACATTTACGTCTCTCCCTTCCATCCCCTTCTCTCCACTAACCCTGCTGATTCCTTAATTCTCTGCCTCTCAACTCAACTATGGAATAACCTCTTAATTGATCTTTTTGTCTCCCTGAAAAAAGAGAGACCAACCAGAAGTCACTTTCAGTTGGGGGTTGAAGGGATGGAGGAGCAGGGAAGCCTTCATGGAGGAGGTCTCCATTTTTGTCTGTAGATCCCTATTGCCTATAGAATAAAATATAATTCTCAGCCTGGTATTTAAGGCATTTTTAGAGGCAGAACACCTGGCCTGGAATCAGGAAGACCTGAGTTCAAAGCCAGCCTTGGATACTTCCCAGCTGTGTTACTAAGTCATTAACATCTTTTTTTGCCTCAGTTTCCCCATCTATAAAATGGAAATAATAATTGTGAAGTGTTTATCATAGTACCTGGCACATAATGTTATATACATGCTAGCTTTTCAGGTCTTCTGCCATCTGGCTCCTCCTTTATTCCACATTAATCCTCTGCACTAACTTCATGTTTCTGCCAGCCTGAGTTGCTCCCCAACCTCAATGTGTGAGATAAAAGAGTTCAGAGTCTGAATCTAAGGTCAGAAAAGGTCTTTATTCTTTCTCATGAGAAAGGACTCTACCCTGTCGCCCAACATGGCGTCTACAGGGAGAGAGCGACAGGTAGAAGACAGTCCATGGTTATATAATCTTCCAATGCAGAAACCCAACCCCCCCTCCCAACTGGCCTTCACTGTTATTGGTAGGGGGGCTGACCCACAACCTAAGCACGGGAATCTCTCTGAGACAAAGGCCCCGGAAACATGTGGGTGTCCAATGAAAGCAGTCTTAACCTTATTTGGCATATCTTCTGCTGAGTTGGCTCTGGGGGAGGGTCTCCATTGCTCTAAGCTTGAAGGTCAGGTGACCTAACCCTAGGCTTAGTGAGTTCTGAAACCATTCTCGATTTGATTTTTCAGAATGGGGAAACTTCACTATAAATTATCCCTCACATCAACATGACATTGCTGGCACCTGTGCATTCATACAGATCATCCTCTTGTCCTAAAAGGGAATCCCCTTGCTCTTCCTCTCTGTCTTTCTTCTCCTCCCAGCTGAGGGCCCCCTCTTTGGTGCAGCCTTCCCTGATTCCCTTGCTTTGAAGCATCTCCCCCTTTTTCATTTTCCTGATGGACTTTGTCTGCATTTCTCCTCTGTCCCATCGGCACCTTTCTCCTTTGGTGAGGCAGCAGACACCAGAGGAAAGACTGCTAGATGTGAACTCAGAAGAACTAGGGTCAAGATCCAGCTCTGCTTCTGGCAAAGACTGGGACCTAGGTCAAGTCTCATGACCTCTCTGGGCTTTGGCCACCTCACTTGGAAAATGAGGAGGTTGAGCTAGATGACATCTGAGTAAAATCTGCAATTCTGTGACCCATAACTCCCTACCTTGTATCGTAGCCATCTGAACACAGGTCTTATTCTACCCCTAGTGCCATACGGTGTGAATTGAGCAAGAGGGTTCTGCCTTTTTTTAATCTTTCTGTTCCTAGCACCTGGGACAGTGCCTTGCACCTATCAATCAATCAAGAAGTCTTTATTAAGTGACTCCTATGTGCCAAGCACATTGCTAGGCACCAGATTACACAGAATGAAGTAATCCCAGCTGGAAAAGAGTTTACATTTTGATGGGGATGACAAGTACATACAAAAATATGTACAGCAAAAATATAAAATGAATAAATACAGACAGAGCAGTTGAGTACAGGGTGATCTAAAGAGAGGGTAGGAACAGCTGGGAAACTCAGAAAAGTTTTCCTGCAAAATGGTGCTGGAGCAGCATATTGAAGGAAGAGGGGGACATTATGATGTGGAGGTAAGGAGGGAGAGCATTCCTAGCATGGTGGGGTGACCAGTGAAAATGCATGGAGACAAGAGATGCAGTATCATAGTGTAGGAGGAACAGAAGGAAGACCGCTGGGCTGAATTGCTCATGCTGGAGGGAAAATAATGGCCAGCGAGACCAAAAAGATAGGCTGGAGCCAGTTTGTGGAGAGCTTCATGAACTAAACAGAAGCGTTTATAGTTTAACCTAGAAGCAATAAATAGGAAGATGGTAGAGTAGATTGAGTAGGGGAGGCATGTGGCCATATCTCTATTTAAGGAAAATGGCTTTGGCAGCAGTATGGAGGATAGGCTGGAGTAGGGAGAGACATGAGGCAGGGAAACCAATGAGGAGGCTGTAGCAATGATCTAGGCAAGGAGCGATGATTGTCAGAAGCAAGATAGCAGATGCCAGTGTATGGAAGAGGTTGGATAGAAGGATGTGGGGAAGATAGGAACTGCCAGATTGGTAACTGATTAGATATGAGGGCTGAGGGGCATTGAGGACATGAGGATAACACTGAGGCTACGAACATGAGAGGCTAGAAGGATGGAGGTGTCTTTGACAGGAAGAGGTAAATTTTGGAAGAAGGGTGGGGTTAGGGGCAAAGATCATGAGTTCAATTGGAACATGTTGAGGTTAAGATGTCTACCAGACATCCAGTTTGAAATATCTCATAAGAAATTAGTGATATGGGACTGAAGTTCATGGGAGAGGCAGGGCTCAATAGATTGATCTGGGAGTTACCCACATGGAGATGATAATTAATCCTAAAGGAGTTGATGAGGATATTCTGGAAGAGAGTATAGAGGGAGGAGAGGAGAGGGGCGGAGGGGAAGGAAGGGTAGGGGAAAAGAAGGGGGGGAGGGGAAGGGAGGGAAGAGAAGAGGAGGGAAGGGAAAGAGAAGGAAGGGGAGGGGAGGGAAAAAGAATGGAGGGGGAGGGAGGAGGGGAGAGCAGGGGAGGACCAGAGAGAGGAGAGGAGAGAGCCCAGGACTTCTGAACACTCTATTGGGAGGTATGATAGGGAATGATAAGCTGGCCAATGAACCTGGGAAGGCATTGTCAAACAGCAAACAATAGAGAGAACAGTGTCATAAAAGCCCAGAGAAGAGAGAGCCCAAGAGGGCAGGGTGATCCACAGTTTTCAATTCTTGACAGAACAACCAGAAATCACTCTCATGTGGGGAAGGAGGAGGGGAAGAGGAGAGGGAGGGTTAGGGAAGTCTTAATGGGAGAAGGGGGCATTTCCCAGGACTTAGATGGGGGGGAGGGGAGACCTTAGCTCACTCTTTCCAAGCCCCTCACTTTCCTGATAAGGAAACTGAAACTCAGAGACAGGAGATCTGCCAAGGTCACCCAGACTGTAGGTTGCAAAGCCCAGTTTCAGACCCAGGGCTTTTGGCTTCAAATCCAGAGTACTCTTTGTGACTACATTGTGCTCAGAGTCAGGCATCAGAGAAGAAGGAAGGGGAGGGGGAGGCTAAGCACCCACTCAGAAGAAGTTGCTGCTGGCCCATCTCCTCCTCCAGGAATAGCCAGTCACAGTCTCTCCCTCCTGTCCCATACTCTACACCTCCCGGGGGGTAAGGATTGTACGAGCCAGGCCAAGCTCCGCTCCTCCCCGGGGCAAGCAGGGCCCCCTCCCCTCTTCTTTTTGTTTTCTCTCTCTTGCTGGCCTGTGGGCGTTTGTTGAATAAATATTATTCAGTGAAACAGGACCCAGCCAGGGGAGGAAGGTGGGGGAGAGGAGGGAGATCTTCAAAAGAATCTGCAGCTAAAGAAAGGGGAGGGGGTGGGGGAAGACCTTCCTGCAAAGCAGCTCTGTAGGCAGCGTGGGCACAGAGGCAGAGGAGAGAATTGTGAATTCTCCCCGAGAGGAGAGGAGAGGAGCCCGAGCAAGGGCTTTCATTCCAATTAATTATCCTTGGAGAGCAAGACGTGGTAGGGAGAGAGGAATGAGGAGGGATCCATTTATATGAAAATGAGCTCAGACCTCACGGCTGAGCGCAAAGAGCTCACCAGTGTTCGCCAGCCCTGCCTCCTCCTCCAGCCCAGCGCAGAACCGAAAGACTGGAAGGGGCCATCTTCCATGGACTCTGCCCCTCCACCTCCCATGGCATCGCCAGGCCAATAGATCTACCCACCAGGGCTGAGTTGTAGCAGACAAGGAACTCTTGAAAACCTGCCTGGTCCTCTGGGGAGGAGACAGTGGTCCTAGATGCTGTAGGCAAAGGTGGCTTTGGATGGCCAAGCCTCCAGCTCTGGCTTAATATTTGGCTAAAGAATGGGGTGGGATGGGGTGGGATGTTAGCACTGAAAGGGTGTGGGGAGGTATGAGCTATATAATTAGGGAATGGTGAGAGGGGCTTCCCCCCAGGATACTGAAATCAACAGGTGTCTAATAGCATTTACACTTTTGCAATGCTGAAACAAAATTAAGCTTCCAGAACGCCATTTCCCTCTGTTAAACACAAAATGCCCAGGATAAAACACCTTAAAACACAGAGTGTAAGAGCTGGGACAGGCTTTAGAACCCAGAATATCAGAGCTGGGAGGGGCCTTAGAACCCAGAATGTCAGAGCTGGGAGGGACCTTAGAACATGGAACACAGAATGCCAAAGTTAGAAGTAACTTCAGAACATAAAATATTAGAGTTGAAAGGCCCTCAGAACACAGAACTGTGGAATTGGTAGGGGTCCTAGAATGTAGAACTTGGCATTTCAGAGCTGTGGGGGACCTAGGACACAGAATAAAGCCTGTTGGAGCTGTATGAGACCTCAGAGACCATCTCATCTAATCCCCACATTGTATAGAGTATCCAAGGCAGGTAAGACAGGTCAGAGTTTACTCGTCATAAGATTCATTCCTTCATTTTCCATTGGTTAAGTATTTCCTAGGCCTATTAGGGGGTACAAAGAATTATCACAGTTCTTTGTTTTTACTTACTTGTGGAAGCAAGGCCGACCTAGCAGGAAAAGCAGAACAACCTAGCACAACCCAAAGATGTCCCAAGGAGCTGTGTGGCAAGTGCCCAAGGAGGGCTACTCTCAGTGCTGCAGGATGCTAGAGGAAAGAAAGCCCACTGCTATGTGCTGGGGCTTGGCTCAGGCTTCCTGAAGGCTGTGGGGATGCATCAGGACCTTGAAGGATTTGCAGTCAGAGAGAAGTTGAGAGGATATTCCAGATGAGGAATGAGGAATAAGGAAAGGCTTGCACACAGGAAAGCTCTAGGCATATTTCAGGGAAGACTGAGTAGAGAACTCTGCCTGTAGGACAGGCAGCATGGTGGAAAGGCTAGAACACTGGGCCTGAGTTGGAGAGGCCTGGGTATGAAGCCCACCTAAGGCCCTTAGGAGCTCTGTGATGCAAGGGATATCTCTGCCCTTCTCCTGGACTCCATAAAATGAGGACTAGACTCCATGGTTTCTAAGACTCCTTCTAGTTCTAGACCTTTGGAACGTCTTTGTAGAGGATCCAAGAAATGTGGTTAGAAAGCTATGTATGGGGCCCATTTATACAGGGCCTTAAATGCCACCCTAGCAATTTAGACTTCGTCCTAGATAGATAGATAGATAGATAGATAGATAGATAGATAGATAAGAAAGTAGGGAAGGAAGGAAGGAAGAGAGGGAGGGAGGGAAGGGGGAAGGAGGGAGGGAGAGGGAGGGAGAAGGGATAGAATAAGCATTTCTTTAGTGTTGACTGTGTGCCAGACATTGTACTTAAGTGCTAGCACACAAGGAACAATATATAGATAGATAGATAGATAGATAGATAGATAGATAGATAGATAGATAGATATAGATATAGATATAGATATAGATATAGATATATATACATATTCCATGCCCTCAAGGAGCTTACATTCTACTGCGGGAAAACAATACATAAAGGGTGCTGGAAATGGAGAGTATAAGGAAGATGGAGGTTGGAGTTAGTATATTAGGTCAAAACAGTCCGTGGTAAGACTAGGTTAACCCTAATTCAAACCCTGACCTTCCACTGATACCTTCCGTTGATGCTCAGAGGATCACTGAGTACTTGTGAGGATAATTTATTGGGAGGCATTGGTACCATAACCCTACTCTTGTAAAAGAAAGAAGTGAGAACCTGTCCCTTCACATCTCAGAATTTAGAAATATAAGAATCCTTAGAGATGACCGGGTTATGAGATTCTATAATCATGGATTTAGAACCAGAAGGGATTTTGTTCTTTTGACAGAAGATGCACCCTAGTAAGGCCAAGGGACTTGTCCAGGGTCCTAAGGGAAGTAGGTTGCCCTGTGACTCCTTTCCTTGACAATACAGAGCAGCCCAAGTTGGCCAATGCCCTGATGGTGTCCTTCTGCATCTAGAAGCCCATGCTATCTGTCAGTATCCTCCATCTTGGCCTTCAAAGTAAGCCCATTCCTTCCCCAAGCCACGGTCACTTGTGCCACCCTTTGCCCCCCCAGAACCTGAGCTGGTGACTGGCACCAGCAGAGAGGGCGCCCTCTTCTCTGATAGTCCCCTGAAGCAACTCCAGAGAAAGAAACATCAGCCAGCGGGAGATGAAACCTAGTTGAGTTGGACTCTCTGTGAGCTTGGCTGACATTAAGCTGGCTTTCTTTGCGAGGGAGTTAGAAAATTGACCCCATTAAGTTACAAAGTGCTGTGTAAACGTTAAATGATGCTCACAGCAATCCACATGATGCCCACTGACAGTAATGGAGACCTCCTTGTGAAAGCCCTGGGAACAGAAGCCCAAAGCTGAGTCCCTGCGGGGCCTGAAAACTCTCTGAGCCAGAGAGTCTGCTGGGGTCCTTCCCAGCCAACCCTCTGTACTGAAAGCTGTAACTTACCATTCTGGAACCTGGGGCAATTCACCTGAAAGGAGGCTGGTACTGAGACACTTCTTCTGGGGAGGTCCTGGATGCCAGAGCGGGTGGATCACAGAGACATTCACCTAGTGCATGACCACATTGGGGGACTAGACTACCTGGCAGCTTCTTCCACCCAAGCATTCTTGCCAACTGGGTGCTAAACTTGGTCATTTCTATGTTGCAGAAATAGTACAAGTGTTATCATAGCCAGCTAGATTTCAGCCTCTTGGGAGGAAGCCCCTGTCACCTCACCCTAGTTATGGCTCTTGCTCCCTTCTGAAGGAAGTAACAGCTCTGTACTTTCCCATTCCTTGGTTCTGGATGCCTCTCACCTGCACTTGGATACAACCATGGCAGTCCAGAAAGCAGGGGAGCCCCTTGTGTAGATAAGTATAGTCCACTATTTCAGCCAGACTTACTTCGTAATGGTGCAAAAGCTGAAAAGCCAGTGAATAATTCAATTCAACACATATTTATTTGGCTAACTCTGTGTGCAAGGCACTGTACTAGGTACTAGGATGCAAAGATGAAAATGAAACAATACCTGTCCTCAAGAAGCTTACATTCTGTGACAACTGACATCTACACAGTGTTCTATAGAGATGCTCACAGATCCAAGACCAGAAGGGGCCACAGAGGCCATCTCGTACAGCTTCCTCATTTTGCAGATGGGAAAACTGAGGCCGAAAGTCACTAAGTGACATGCATCAGGTCAAATGCAACAAACATCAGAGGCAGGGTTGGATCCCAGGATCCTTTGCTTCCACAGTTGGTATTTTTCCCACTGCCCTACACTCTCAAGAGATGCTCAAGATAATCTTGCAAAAAAGACAGGACAGATATCTGTCTATCCATTTTACAGATGAGGAGACCGAGGTTCAGAATAACAAAGAGATTCGTCTAAGGTCACGCAGGATTCAGAGTCAAGAGGTCTTAGATCAGAATCATCAATCTACCACCATTACACCATGTGCCAGGGGCAAATCAATTCCTCTTCTTGGAGACTTGGTTCCTCATTTATAAGATGAGGGCCTTGGAAGAGAAGAGCCAGCCCTAGACCTTTTAGCCTTATGAGTCTATGTCATTTTACCTTTCATCTGTAAAAGGAGGGACCTGGAATACATGCTCCCTGCATTCCCTTTTATCTCTGAAGCTCCAATGGAACCACCTGGACAGCTGCCCTGCCACAGCCTTCCATGCAAAGTTGGCTGTGAGTCTGAGGTTGAGGCAGGTGGGAGCCCCTGAAGAAACCAGGCGGCTGGCTGTGGATGAACCCAGGACACCTGGCGCCTGGAGCAGGCACTGAAATCAGCCAGCTCCCCCTCAGCACCCGCTGAGCCTGAACCGGGTCTCCCTGTTAGGAAGAGGATGAAACAACACAAGAGGTGTCAAATCATTTCCTTCTCTGAGCCCAGGGCACTGCTTAGCCCCATCCATTGCCCAGCTCTCTCAGCCCGCTCCACCCCTTCTCTCCCCACCCCACCCCCATCTTTCCGCAGCCTTCGATAGTCCACACATGCGTGGCTTCCAGACCCAGCAGGGGTTTGCCTGAAAATCACTGGGATTACTATCCAATTTTTTCTCAGATAATTCAGTTGAGAGGCTTGGGTGAGCTGAATGGCTTGGCTGTTTGAAACCACTAATCTCCAGGATTTAAGGCTCCCACTCTCCCTCTCCCTAGTCCTGAAGTCCAACAAAGCCCTTCCATATTTTATCTGTGATTGGAAATCCAATTGGTTAGCATCCAGGTGGCTCATGGGGTTTGGGGGTGATGTTTGGTTTGCTGGGGTGGGGGGGGTTGTTATTGCAGAATTGTGTGTAAGATTCTGCAATTGGAGGAGGAGAGTGAGCCATTTGGAGGGAACATTCTGGTTGGGGAATAATGAAAATGACCAGGAAGGGCTTCAAAGGAGTTGTGTTGGCTTCTTTTGGGCATCCCATCTGGTCATCATATCATATATCTCCTGTTCACCTTCCTGGGAGCTCTTAACTGCCTGGCTTTTGGAGCAAGCTTAGCCCCCCACCCCATGCCAGGACTTAGGGCTAATGCCAGCTCCTACCAGAGAGCCACATGGGGCAGGAGAGAGAGCAATCCTCCATTCTCTGAACAAAAATGTAGTGAAGATAATACTGTAACTTACATTTAGATAATGTTTTAAAGAGTAAGCCCTCGGGGCTAGAACCTAGATCAAGGTTTCTCTGAAATGATGGATTTCAATTTAATTGAACATAGACTATGAGAGCTGGAAAATGCCTTAGAGTATAGAATTTAAAATGTTAGAACTGGCAGAGACTTTCGAATATAGACCATGAAATCTCAGAACGAGAAGGGACCTTCAAATATCGACTGTTTGGAATGTCTGTACCGGGAGGGACCTCAGACTCTAAATGTTAGCATGTCAGAGCTGGGAAAGATCTTACACTGCAGATTACAGAATGTCAGGGCTGGACAGGACCTTAGGATGTAGACTATAGAATGAGTCTTAATGCCTAGACCAAGCATTCCAGAGTTGGAAGAGATATCGATGCATAGAAGATGACCTTGGAAGTTAACTCTCCTAGTCAGTCAATGGCTGGTCCTATCGCTTAGCTCAGGAGAAAAAGTAAAAAAAAAAAAAAAAAAAAAGGTCCCAGCTCTCACTAAAGTAAGCTTAGAAGGAGAGACATAAAAACCTTTCTTCATTCTCGGAAGTCTAGCTGGACGGAACCGTACTCAGAGAAGCCCTGCTGGAATATAACTGACCAATATGGTCATCTGTATTGCTAGCTTTCACATATTCTGTGTTCCAGCAGAACTGATCTGCCGGTTGTTCTCCATACATAACATGATATCTCTCTCCTCTGTGCCTTTACCCAGGTAAGTCCTTTCTACCTGGAGTGCCCTCCTCGTTCTCCTCAGCTTCTTTCAAAGTACATGTCAGATTCCATCTACTCCATGAGACCTTTCCTGACCCCTCTCTCCCTCAGTTCATGCTATCTGTCTCTTGACAGAGAGGCATTTACTTCTCTATGTATGTGCTACATTTCCTCCACCTCCCACCCTCACCCCCAGAATGCAAGCTTCTTGAGGACAGGACTTTCATGTTGTCTTTGTATACCCAATGACTAGCCCAATGGCTAGCACATTTTGCTGTTGTTCAGTCATGTCTGACTCTTCTTGACCCCTTCTCTCCTCCAAGTTCATATTCATGTCTAGCACATAGCAGGTGCTTCCCCCCCACACCCACACCCCGACCCCAGACCAGGCTCATGATTTCATCAATGTAGGGAAGCCCCAGTGAGGAAACTCCCTTCATCAATGAAGAGTGGCACCTACCCTGCTACTAATAGTCATAGAGAGTTGCCTGGGGCAGTGACAGGCCAAATGACTTACCCAGGGTCACGCAGCCAGCATATGTCAGTGGGAGGACATCAGCTGAGGTCTTCCTGACTCTGAACCTGTCCTTTTATCCATCATCCCACACGGTCTCTTAATAAATGCATGTCATATTTGTTGTATTGTCATCATGGTTCCTGCCTTAGATTTCTGAGGGGGAAAGATGGCAGGGCTGACATACCTAAAAGGTGATGGGCATGATGAAATTAAAAGCCACTTTATAATCCTCTCAGATGCATAATTCTCACACCTCTGCTTCAGGCCCGTCACTGGCTAGTCTATTTCTGAGATTTAGATGCATTTAAGACCTATCTCCCCAGCTCAGAATACAACCCATATCCAATTATCCACCCTCAGGGATGCATTAGAGTTAACTGTTATATCTCTGTCCGTCAATAAAATGATAATCAGGAAATATGGAAGGAGCGGCTTGTTGGGGAGGGCAACAGAAGACAGGGGAGTTGGGGAGCTCTGTTCCTGGCTGGGCGGTGCCAGCACCATCACCCCTGGGGAGTCCTGCCTTCCCCTGGCTACAAGAGAAAGGACCAGGATTGGAGCAGACATCCCCCAGTGAGCCATCCTGTCCTCCTGCTCATGGTTGTTTCCTAATAGGTGTGACAGCCCCTCTGGGCAGACCCTCAACCACCTGTTTCAGCTTCTGCCAGGAAGAGGAGGCCCGACAGACATTCTCAGGGGGTGTATGTGTGTGTGTTTTCATGTGGGTGTGATTGGGTATGTGAGTGGGTTTGTGAGTTGGTGGGTGTGAATAGATTTGATTTGTGAGTGGGTGGGTGTGTGAGTAGGTTTGTGAATGGTGTGTATGTGTGTGTGAATAAGGTTGTATGTGAGCAGGTGTGTGTGTGTGTGTGTGTGTGTGTGTGTGTGTACGTAGGTTTGTGAGTGGATGGGTGTGAGTGGGTTAGTGAGTGAGTGAGTAGGTTTGTGAGTGAGTGAGTAGGCATGTGTGAATGGGTGAGTAAGTAGGTTTTTGTGAGTGGGTGAGTAGGTTTATGGGTAGATAAGTGTGTGAGTAGGTTTGTGAGTAAGTAGATATAAATAGGTTTGTGAGCGAATGGGTGTATAATTTTGTGAGTGGATAAGTGTGAGTGGGATTGTGGGTGTGTAAATTTATAAGTAGATAAGTGAGTGGGTTTGTGAGTGAGTGGGTGTGAGTAGGCATGTGTGAGTGGGTGAGTGTGTGAGTAGATTTGTATAGATGGGTGTGAGGTTTGTGAGTGAGTGGGTGTAAGTAGTTTTGTGAATGAATGGCAAGTTTGTGAGTGGATGGGTGTGTAAGTTTGTGAGTAGATAAGTGAGTGGATTTATGAGTGGGTGGGTGTGAGTGGCTTTATGAATGGGTGTGAGTAGACATGTGTGAGTGTGTGAGTAGGTTTGTGAGTGAATGGGTAAGTTTGTGGGGATAAGTGAGTGACTTTGTGAGTGGGTGTGAGTAGACATGTGTGAGTGTGTGAGTGTGTGAGCAGGTTTGTGCGGGTGGGTGTGAGTGGGTTTGTGAGTGAGTGGATATGAGTAGGCCTGTGTGAGTGAGTTTGTGAGTGAGTGGGTGTGTAAGTTTGTGAGTGGATAAGTGGGTAGGTGTGAGTGGGTGTGAGTGGCTTTGTAAGTGAGTGGGTGTGTAAGTTAGAGTGTGAGTAGGTTTGTGAGAGAGTGGGTAAGTTTGTGAGTGAATGAGTGGGTGTGAGTGGGTTTGTGAGTGAGTGGGTGTGAATAAGGACTGTCTGAGTGGGTTTGTGAGTAGTGGGTGTGTAAGTTTGTGAGTGGATAAGTGGGTGGGTGTGAGTGGGTGGTGTGAGTGGGTGTGGCAGTGCTTACCTGTCCAGTCTAGTGCCTGTGTGTCTTGCAGGCAGACCCAGCCATCAGAAAAGTTCTAGCCCGGAGGCAGCTTGTCTATGCCCCCTTGCCCCTGCCCCCTTGCCCCGGTGCCCCGTGGCTCTGAAGCGGCTCTCTCCTGTCCTGGTGCCCATCTCCAGAGGGCCTCCCCAGTGTCAGAACGCTCCCCTTCTTATAGCCCTTTGAAACGAGTGCTACAGCTATGATTATCCTCATTTCTCAGAGGAGGAAACTAAAGCCAAGAGGTTTTAAGTGACACAGCAAGGAAGGATCGGAGGTCGGATCTTGGATCTAGAAATAGAAGAGAACTTATAAGTAAGGGAACCCAAGCCTCCCATTTCACAGCTAAGGAAACCGAGGCACAAGTAGGGTAAGCAGAAACAAGAGGAGAACAATCGTCCTCTAACTATGGGGGCCTCTAGGTGGTGCTACAGTGCATAGAGCACCAGACCGAGAGTCACGAAGACCCTAGTTCAAAGCCAGCCTTGGACATTTACCAGCTGTGTGACCCTGGGTAAGTCACTTCACCCTGTTTTCCTCCATTTCCTCGTCTATAAAATGAGTTGGAGAAGGCAAGGGCAAACCGCTTCAGTATCTCTGCCAAAAAAACCCTGAAAACATGACTGAAAAGACTGAGCAACAGCTTCTAATGCCAAATCTCCAAACCCCAAAGCAGTCTTCTCACAGTGTTATGCTGCCTCTTTGTACTACACCAGGCTGCCCCGTTTGAACTCAGGCCTTGCTGATTCCAGGTCAGCACTCTATCCAATGTGGCGGCTGCCTCTAAGGAAGCATCAGATATGGGATTAGAACCCAGGGCCGAGGCTCATAGGCTCCTCAGACCATACACAGATCTCAGACACCTCGGATAACACTGAGTTTGGCCTCCTAACTTCATGGATGAGCTGAAGTCAGCAGTCAATAAACATCTTTATTAATCATGTACCATGAGCCCTGCACTGTGCTAAGTGCTGGAAACCTAAGTGAATTGCTCAAGGTTACAGAGGTTGTATCACAAGTGGGATTTGAACTCAAGTCCTCTTGCTCCAAAGTTGAAGCTACAATGTCAAAAGCCATCAGTGAGTTCCCTGGTCCAAGCAGAGTCATGCAGACAGTAAGTGTTCAAATGGTGGGGTCCGTGAAAACCCCAGAGCTGGTCTGATCGCCTCCCCAAAGAGTGTCTCTGACAGCAATTGCCCTGGGAGTTCCAGAGCCTAAGCCTCACCACCCCTTCTCCAGTCCTCAGTCCCTGCCCCACATCCCTGATGTCATTCATTTATTGATTCATTAATTCCTGCATTTATTCAACCCTGTTCATTGAATCCTAAGTGCTAGAGATAAAAAGACAAAAATGAAAACTCTCTGCCCTCAAGCAGCTTCCATTCCATTGGAGAGGAACCATCACATACATGGATAAGTCAACATGAAGTCAAAGAGGGGACACTAGGACTGGGAGATTGGAAAGACATATATATGTACATGGTGAAGCCAGAGCTGAGCTTTGGGGATTCTAAGAGTTGGAGAGGAAAGGAAAAAAAAGCAGGGTATTCTAGAGGGGAGAGACAACCTGTGGGAAAGACAGTGATGGGGAATGGTGTGCTGTGCACAGGGAGCAGCAAATAGGCCAGCTTAACTGAGGTGTAGACTGTGTGAAAGTGAGGAAGGCACAATCCTTGTGGAAAAATAGGTGGGAGCCAGAGTGTGAAGGGCTTCAGAGGTCAACCTGAGCAGGTAAGCATTGATCCCAGTGCAGTTCCCTTGCCCTCCCTCCCCACCTGGGCTCAAAGTTCCATGACATTCTCTCATCAGTTCAGTTGCTTTGGCCAATGGAACCACAAGTCCAAGGCCAAGGAGACCTTTCCAGCCCTTACCTTTAGTCCCTTCCTTTAGTCTCCAGGCTTCTCCTCTAGACTTTGACCTTTGGGTTCAACATACAACAAACAGACCAGGGAAGAACTTCCGCCTTTAACCCCATTTCTAGTCTCTGCTTCCCTGTGTTCTGCCCAAATCAGGCTTGGCCAATGTGTGCTGGCACAGCTCTCCTCCTGAGATTATCTCACCCAGTTTCTTGTTCCTCTTGGGGACTTGTGTTAGATTCCAAACTGCTGCCTTGACCAAATGGCCAGATTGTAATTGTCCCATCCAGAGACCCAAAAATATTTTGGGAAGGATTCATAAACTATCAGAAATAGAAGAGCCCTTAGGACATAGAATGCCAAAGCTTGAAGGACTTGAAGAACATAATGTCAGGCCTAGAATGGGTCTTAGAATATAAAGCACAAAATGTTGGAGTTGGAAAGAACTTTAGAATATAAAACACAGAATATCAGTGCTAGGAAGGACCTTAGAATACAGTACACAAAAGTGTAAGCTGGAATAGACCTTGAAGCAAAGACCAAAGACTGCTGGGCCTGGAAGGGATTTTCCAACAGAGACTGAAAAACACCAAAACTCTGAGTGACCTTAAATCACAGGACCCCCAGACAAGGGGAAACCTTAGACACCATCTAAATCCATCCCCTCATTTTCCAGATCAGGGAAATGGAAGGATTTGTCCAAGGCAGTTTGTGGCAGAACTGGTACCAGGGCTCATCTATCCTTCCAGTGTACTACGATTTAGTCCTAACCTAACATCAGCCCAGAATAGGACTCATCCAGGCCCTGCTATAGATTCTATTTGCTTTTCTCCCTTACACATGAATCCCCAGCATCCTGAGGGCTCACTTGGATTTGCTGCAAAGGCAACCAAGAAATAAAGGATGCTGAAAGGTGACACCAACTATCCCATAGAAAGAGGAGAGAAAATGCAGACAGCAACATCCAGCATCCTTTTCACCAGGAGGGGAGAGGACAAAGAAGGGGGAAGGAAAGAAACATGCTAGAAAATCCCATATTCCACAACTGGATACTATGAAGATGGGGGTTCCGTGTGACCTTATTTGGACAGGTCCAGGCCTCGTTTTCCTCATCAGTCAAAGAATGGGGTGAGACTGGGTGATAATCTGATTTCTCTTCCAACTCCATATCCTTTGAGAATGTAGGGATCTTTTCATCATTTGTATTTGTATCCCTAGAACTTAGTACAGTACTTGGCATGTAACTGATGCTTAATAAATGTTGATTAAGTGATTATGATCTTAGATTATCAAGAGAGATCATGCCCCAGGGAGTAGATGGATCAGCTGGAGAGTGTCCAGAGGAGAGTAACAACAGAATCCCAGAACAAAAAACTGAAGAGTTAGAAAGGGCCTTGGTGCCCGAGTAGGCCAGTCTGTACACAAGAAGAATCTAGCGATCATATTCTTCACAAGGGGTGAGTCACCCAGCCTCGGAGAGGAGACCTACCACCTCTTGCCACAGCCATTTTTACTACTGGACCGCTCTGGTTGTTGGGACATGCAGCCTAAATTGTTTTCTTTTCAGTAGAACCATTGCTCATAATTCCAGCCTCTGGCCTCAAAGGGAAGAATTCTAGCCTCTCCTCTACTTAAAGCCCTTCAAATGCATGAAGGCAATTATCATGTGCTCTTTGAGTCTTTTCTCCAGTTTCTTCCAACTGACCCTCATATAACTCTTAAGGTCCTTCACCATCCTGGTTGGCCTCTTCTGGACACTTTCCAGTTCATCCGCATCCTTCTTAAACCATGGCATCTAGCACCAAACACTCCTCCAGATGAGGCCTGATGAAGTCTGTCTCCTGTACTGATGAAGTACAGGACTGTCACCTCCCTATTTTTAGGAGCTATTCTTTTCTTAATACAGCCCAAGGTGTTATTAGTTGGATTTGGGGAGGGGGGGGGGGTGTCCACATCACACTGTGGATACATTAATCTTGCTGTCAACTAAAACTCCCCAGATCTTTTTCAGAACAGCTTCTGTCTCTTTGTGCCTGCCCTATCTTATTCTCATAAAGTTGATATTTTTTTGTTCCCAAGGGCAAGGCATTCCATTTATCGCCTATTAAATATCACTATATTAGATTCATCCCATTGGTCAAGACTCTTAAGATCCCTTTGAATCCTGATTCTTATCATTCACTGTTAACTTTGTTCCTCCTAGCCTTGTGTCATCTGTGTCATTTGATGAGTTGCCCTCCATACCTATCTAGGTCATCAAAAAAAATGTAAAACAGCCCAGGATCAAGAACAAATCCATGTAGAACTCTCCTAGAGACCTCTTGCCATGTTGACATTGAACCACTAATGGCTCCTATTTGAATCCAGCCATTTATGAATCCATCTAATCATATTATTGCCTACTCCATACTTACCCATCTTTTCCACAAGAATAGTATGGGGAGGGGCGGCTAGGTGATGAAGTGAAGAGAACACTGGCCCTGGAGTCCAGCCTCAAACACTTTACACTTACTAAGTGTTAAGTCACTTAGTGACCTTGGGCAAGTCACTTAACCCCAATTGCCCTGCCTTCCCCTCTCTAAAAAACAAACAAAAAAAAATAGTATGGGGCCTATAACATCAAAGGCTTTGCTAAAATCCAGGGAAACCACATCCGTAGCATTTTTTCTCATCTGCCAGTTTAGTAATCCTGTCAAAAAACAAAGTGTGGTTAGTCTGGCATGAGTTTATCTTGACAAAGCCACATTGGCTTTCTAAAATTTTTCCCAGGAGTCAAGATGCTGGCTGGTTTAAATTTTGCAGATTCTGCTCTCTTCCTGGTTTTTTTGTTTGTTTGTTTTAGGAGGTTTTGTTTTTTTTGCTTTTTGGAGGGGAGAAGGTAGGGCAGTTGGGGTTCAGTAATTTGCCCAAGGTCACACGGCTAGTTTTTGTGTTAAGTGTCTGAGGCCAGATTTGAACTCAGGTCCTCCTGCTCTATTCACTGTGCCACCTAGCCATCCCTATCTTCCTGTTTTTTAAAACATTGGGGTGTTTGCTTTTCTCCAATCTTGTGGCACTTGTCCAATGTTTCAGATATCTATCCTTGATATGGCTTGGTAGTGACATCAGTGAGTTCCTCCAGGACCTGAAGATAGAATTCATCTGGGCCAGGTGACTTGAAGTCATCAAGGGTAGCTATATACTGTCTTACAATCTCTTGACCTATCAAAGCTTTTACATCCCTGCTAATCATCTTTATTCTGTCATTTCCAATGTAATGGTCATTCTTGGTTGCAGAGAAAATAGAAGCAATATAAGAATTGGATAGCTCTGCCTTTTTCTGTACTCATTTATCATCATCCCATCTACCCCAATCAATGGTCCTATTCCTTCTTCAATCCTCCTTTTTTCTCCCAATATAGCCCCCAAAAAAGCCTTTTGTTGTTAGCTTGCCTCACTTAACTCCAAGCTTTAGCATCCCTGATACTATTTTTTACAGGACAGTGCTACAACTTATTTTCAGCCTCTGTACATTTCTTTTTAAAATCTAAGTTGGTTGGTGAGCTCCTTGTGCATCCATATTGGTCTCTAGACGTATCCCATTTTTTTCTCTTTATTGAAACTGTTTCCCTTGTGTCTTCAGAATTTCATTCCTGAGCATCTTCCATACTTTCAGAAATGAGTTCCCCTGGAGCATTTTATTTACTTCATGGGATCCTACCTATCATTCCTCTGAACTCTCTGAAATCAACTTTCCCAATATCCACATCAAATGTCAAACTATGACCATATTCCCTCTCCTCTACCACAGATTCTAGGGTAGAGTGGTTCCTTCCTTGAAAAGTTCCCATCATTTCTACCCTTGCAACCAGTTCCTCCCCATTAGTGAGAATCAGATTAAGAAAAGTGTTTTCCCTGATTGGTTTCTCCATCTTTTGAAGGATGAAACTATCACTCTGAAAAGTCAAGATTTTGTTAGCTGCTCTGCTTTGGGCAGAGAAACAGAGAGATAACTGGGTAATCAACCACTACTTTGCCATCTACACATCTTGGCCAAACTTCTGATCTGTTTCCCAAATTCCTCATTTAATCCTTCTTTCTTTCCAGGCATCTATAGTATACTTCCGGTTCCTCCCCCAAAAAACAAAAATTTAAAAATCACTATTTCTCCCTCCTTTGACTTTCACCTAAATATTCTCCATCACACTCCTCCTGTCTGAATCTCTTCACAAAAATATCACTTCTTAATGCACACCCCGTTATCTATGTTTCTTTTGAATAAAGTATACCCATCCAGAACCATCCAGTCATGGGTTTTCACTCACCAAGTCTCAATGATACCTATGAGATCAAATTTGCCGTGTGTGTGTGTGTGTGTGTGTGTGTGTGTGTGTGTGTGTGTGTAAAAACCTCTATTCTTCCTTCTCTGTGACTGTTCTCTTTGCAAAGGCAGCCTTCTCCCCCTGGCCTCATCCAGGAAGCTGGATGACCATTTGTTAAGTGTGTTATAGTGATGATTCCCATCCGATAAGGAAAAGGCTGAATAGCTGCTGAGATCCCTTCCAACTGGGCATGTGCTGGAACCAGCTCATACTGGCTCATGAGATCTCATTATTAAATTCTGAATGTGAACATTTACACCTCAAAAATTGGCAAATTCTATAATCAAGGCTTGTTTTATTGTTTCGTTGATGGTCTAGACTTAAAGTGATGGAGAAAATGTTAATAATGCAATTTAAACTTAAAAGCATATTTTGGGTACATTTTTTCAGTCAGTTGTTAAGGATTTGTCAGCACACTGCTGCTTCCAACTCTCAGATTCTGTGATCTTGTAATAGCCCAACTCTCCCCCATTGTATAGTTGAGAAAAATGAGGCCCAAGGACATTTAATGATTTGCCCACGGTCATGTAGAGAATAATTAGTAGAGATAGGATTTGAATCCAGTTCCATTATATCCAGAGCTACAGTTCTTTCCATTATACTGTGACTAGGCTTGAGTCCTGGCTTTTCCATTTGCTCTTTGACCCAGGATAAGCCATTTCCTTTCTATAAGCCTTGCTTTACCTTATCTATAAAATGGGTATAATAATTCTTGGATTCTTACCTCATAGAGCCTTCAAGAGAGAAAGTAGTTTGTAAAGGAATAATGTTCATTATAATGGATTGCCTTTATCCCTGGCTGGTTCCCCTTCTTTCCAGTACCCACCCTCATCAACTCTGATTAGATACCAAGAGCCCCCCTGCTCCATGCTCTGCTTGACCGACATGGACAATTTCTAGCATGGCTAGTTAAGCCCATTTTTTCTTATTATTAGTAATAAATGCCATTTTAGTCTCAGGTAAATGGATTAGCCCCGCTCCTGCCTTCAGATTGTCTCCGCTCCTGGAGGCTCCATCTTCCATGGAGAGTTCTCCGGGGCTGGGAAATTAACACTGAGCAGCTTCCCCGCTGAGGCGTGTCTAATATGGAGCCGAGCAGCCCCGAGCTCATCGTCTGAGAGCGAGACCGACTCCACTGAAGAATCTAAAGCCCAGATCCCCGAGGGGATTTCTTCCTTAGCGCTGTGTCTGTAGGTGCTCAGCCTGGCAGAACAGAGAGAACAGTGCCTCTGAGGTCACAAGGCCTGTGTGCTCATGCTAGTTTTGCAACCTAAGGAAAAACTCAGTGGTGGCTTTAGAGTCAAAGGAACTGGGTTTGAATCCTGGCTCCATCACTTGCTACCTATATAGGCAAGTCCCTTGACCACTATGTAAAATGAGGGGGGTTGGATTATATGGTCTCTAAAATCCCTTCTGCCTCTCAAAATGTGATCTTATCATTAATTGACAAGAGCCAAGAGGTCTGGGTTCTGGTCTAGTCCTGGGCAAGCTTCCACTTCTTACACTCATTTCAGGAGTAGAAAGAACACTGATTTTTGTATTGGAGCACCTGGGGTCCAGTTCTGACTCTGCTATTTGCCACTTTGCCAAGGAATCACTGCAGTCATGACCAGTCTCCCTATGTCCTCCTGGGGTATGCCTAAGCATATCTGACACTTCCATAACTCTGGGCACATTTCTATAGATCTTGGTTTCCTCATCTGTAAAATGGAGGAACTGACCTAAATGATCTCCAAGGTCATTTTCAGTTCTATAGATCTTTTCATAGGAAGCATCTATGGCATGTGGAGAAGATCTTCGATCTAGTCTAGAAGACATGGGTTAGAGTCCTGATTCTGCTGTTCTCTGGTTCTCTGGCTCTGATGTATGAGTACATCAGGGATTTGAGTATGGGAAGTCATTCCTTTGATGCAGATTGCAACCTGGTTTAGACTGTCACCTGAGATGCAGAGAGGTTTTAACTGGCTTGCCCCTGGCCTCAGAGCTAAGTGAAAGAGGGTGAATTTTTCCCCAAGTTTTACCCTAAAATCCTTGGAATAAATATGCATGGTCAAGCAAAACAAATGCCTGCATTACAGCACCTGCATACAAAAAATATTCATCTTACGTGTGTCACCTTTCTGTCAGGAGGTGGTGACCCATAGGTTACTCAGATGAGTCCCCAGACCATTCAAGTATATGTATCTTTATCTCTTAAATAAATTTCTAGTTTTGCACGATATGCAATGTGGTACCAAAGGACAGTAGTCAATCTCCATTTAGGAATTTCTGTAAATTCTGGCACAATTCTGCTCCTTATTATATCTGTTTATCAGAGCTCATCATTATCTCAGTGATGACAAAGAATACAGGTACACCAAAAGTTTTTAAATCTCCCAAATTATTTTTAAGGATGGATATTTTATAGCTCAATGAAGATACATAAGTGGCTATGTGGAACAGTAGATAGAACACTGGACCTGGAGTCAGGAAGACTGAGTTCCAGTCCTGCCTCAGACATTAGTTGTATGACTTTGGATGAGTCACTTAACCTCTTTCAGATTCAGTTTCCTTATGTGTAAAATGGGGGAGGGGGGAACAGGACAATACACTATTTGACAAGGCTATTGTGAAGATAAGTTTGTAAAGTGCTTTGCAAACCTTAAAATGTTTTATAAATGCTAGGTATTATCGTGTCCAGATTTTTTAGGCTTACTTGGACTTCTTTTGAAAATAGATTTGGTATAATCTGGAAAATTACCTTTTGCCAAACTTCAGTACTCCAGTCTTTGTACTGTCTTACCTAAGACAAGCTTCTTTTCTCCATAGCAATGGTGAGCAGCTGTTTTGTTTTTTTCACCCAGCTCCTCCCTATGCAAATAACTTCAAGTACCGACACACACACTATGATTGAATCCTGAACAACCTCTCCAGCTTCCAGGTCTCTCTGAAGAGCTTTGCTTGTTTCCTGAACGTTCAATGGGCTGTTTTACAATAGTTCTTGATCCTTGGGTTTTGTTGGGGTTTTTTTTTATTTTTGTCTCAATTTTTCCTATGTGCTTTGCTGTGACTAATCCTATTCCACTATATGCTTGAATGATCCTTGAAATGCTTGACTTCTCCATATCAACAGCCACAACAAGATATCTAACAGTCATTGAAGTGTGCTGTTAAGAGCTAAAACTTGCACATTTCCTTGAAGTAATAATCATTCTTTAAAACCAAAGAATTAAAAGCATAATAAAAGAGGGCAGTGAAATATATGTGCATGCTATAAAATTCACTACTCAGCAAGGAACTAACCAAAAGTGAGAAACCAGCTCAGTCCAGTTTCATCTGGTCAAAGTCAGACTTTGGAGTCAACCTGGTGTCAGTTGAAACACACACATATGAGCACTACTGTCACAAAATAAAACCACTTTAAAATTATCGCTTGTCCCAAATAACTCACACATAACAGCACATATGTATCTATAACTCCCTTTGTTACACTGACTCTAAAGTGGGGTCTGGGTCTTCTTTATGTCCGTATCCTCCACAGCATCTAGCCCAGAATCTTTAGTGGGATACAGCATCATGGAAAGAGCACTGAATTTGGTGTGACAGGAGTTACCTAGGTCCAAATTCCAGCTCTCCAATGTACTGTCTGTGTACATTTATCAACATTAATTGGTCTTAATTTTCTCATCTGTAAAATGAGGGGGGTTTGGATTGGAGTCGTTGTTTTTCTAAGGTTCCTTCCAATTATAAATCTATTCACCTACCCCTGTGAGAAATAGTTCATAAAAATTAAATGTCATGGATGGAGGGGACCTTAGAACTTTGACAAATAGAATAAGAAAAGACCTTACAACATAGAATGTTAGACTTGGAAGACTAATCAGCGTCTTCATTTTCCAGATAAGTAAATAAACAGGAAGCAAGAGATAAACTCTAAGAGGTGAGTCAATAAAAAAAACAAAACCATGAGCTGGGTACCTATACAAAAATGGATGAGCATGTTTTGTACACAAAGCAAGTAAGGTGAGCTAAAGACCCTAAAACAGGGAGAAAAAATTGTCCATCTGGGCATCACTTAGATGAAACTTGGGAGGAATATGACTCTAGAAGGGGAAACCTTTTTCAAAAGGAACAGAATGTATAGGCAAGGCAGAATATTATTGTGAATTAAGAAATCATTTTCAGAGGAGGAAACTAAAGAAGCAGAGAGGAAAGCACAGTTGGAAGAGTATTTGGGTAAATATCGATGGAGGAAAAAAATCAATGATATTATGATTGAAATAAACTAAATACTGGGCAGGAAGAGGAAATAGATGAGGAGTTCAGGAAATAGGTCAAAAGCCTAACAGAAAAGCACAATATTCTAGTGAAAATAGGGAGCAGCTAACGCAGGGGGAAGGGAGAAAACTTTAGTTATTTGGAGAGCTCTCTCCAGAGGAGCTGATAATTTTTTGGTTTGCCTTAAAGGTCATTTCATCCTTCAAAAGGTAGACCTGAGTCTTGCTGACAAGGAAGACCTAATTGCTAGGGTGGAAATGACGGAACTTTTTTTTTTTGGCGGCGGGGGGGGGGAAGGGAGCAATGACAATTTCATCTTAGAATTCGTGCAAGCAAAGCAGAGGAAATCTAGAATAGTCAGTCATGTACCCTGGTTTGGGGAAGAACAAATTTCAAAGTGATTAGAGACAAAATAGTTAGATTCCCTTGGACCAAATTCTACATGCAATGTCAGTCTGTAAGGGATGACAAATCACCCGAGTATGGAACCTGAACACAGAAAGAGAGACAGGAAGAAAAGAGGGAATTGTTTAAACAGACTGATGTGTGTGCAAGAAACTCATCCACAAGCTTACAGCTGAAAACCATCAAGGTAGGGTGGGGAAAGTGCTGGATTTGGTGTCAGAATTGCCAGAGGGCAAACTCTGGTGTTTACTAAGGTAGCCAGTCCTTTTAAAGACCAGGGAGAAAAAAACCAGAGAGCCTCTGCCTCAGGAAACTCGGCCATGTGGCCCAACCTCCTGGGACTTGTTCAATAGTAACTAAGGGAATTCTTTAGCCTTGTTTCCACCTCAGCCATGCTCCGAGACTTTATTTTAGGGAGGCAGACAGTATACTGGAGAAAACTCTAAATGAGGAGTTCGAAGATTGAGGTCCAAATCCTTCCTCTCCTATCTGCTACCTGTGTTGCTTTGGGCAAACCATTTAATCTCTTTGTGCCTCTGTTTTCTCCCCTATAACAAGAAGGTCTTGGGCTAAATGACCTCTGAGGTCCTTCCAGCTCTAAATGTATGATCCTATGATCCTGAAAAGCCATGTACATAGAACAGAAGAAAGGGCAAGTGATGGAGAAGGACTATAAAAGCATGGCCGGTCCTGTAAGAATGTTATCAGGAATGCCCATGCTCAGAATAAACTGAAACTGGTGAGGAAAAGGAAGGGTAACAAGAGGGGACCATTTAATTTTTTTCTGCTATGTTGGGGAAAAGAGGATGATTGAAGAGGAGATAGCACACCTCCTGGAGGAGATAGGATGATGAAAATGATAACCAAAAAAGGCAGAGCTACTCAGCTCCTAACAATGACAACCGCTAGCATTACCTAGCACCTACTGTGTGCCAGAAACGTTTTACAACAAACATCATCTCATGTGATCCTCACAACCACCCTGGGAAGTAGGTGCTATTCTTGCAGCCATTTTTTTAGTGAATGAGAATATCTGAGGCAAGCAGAGGTAAAGGAACTTGCTCAGGGTCACAAAGATGAGTAAATATCTGAGGCTGGATTTGAACTCAGGTCTTCCTGACTCTAGACTCCACCACACCACCTAGCTGCTTATTTCGAATCTATTTTCCCTGCCAAGGATCATGGGAGACTGGAAAGGATAGAACAAAAATAACCAGTGGGAGGGATAGGCCCAAGATAAGTAAGGAGATTATAAGGAAACAACATAAAGTTCTTGAAACATTCAAGTCAGCTATATTGTGGGTTGTAAAAAGACCTGGTGATATGATTGCTGAGTCACTGTGAATGATCTAGGTAAGGCTATTGAGAAGAAGAGCACCATAAGGCTAGAGAAGGACAAATGTTCCAATTCTCCCTCTCCCTGAAAGAGAGAAAAACAGAGCCCATGATCAATAAGTCTGAATTTGACTTTGATTCCACCAAAAACTTGAACTTATATTAAAGGGAAGGTTAGTGGATTTCCAGAAAAGGAAGCAGTGATCATGAGGGACCAGTATGCTTTCATCAAGAGCCAGTCATACTATACTAATTGCCTTTTGGAGGGAGGGTTCCTCATTTCCTTTTTTTTTTTGAAAGAGTTCCTCAGGTGATATAGGACTATGACTATAGTTCTTATTAAAGCATTTGACAAAATCCTCTGCGCTATTCTTATGAACAAAGTGGATAGTGATTGGCTAAATGATAATACAGTTAGCCAGATTTAGAAGTGGTTGAATTGTGAGAACCAAAAAGCAATACTAATCATTCAATTTCATCTTGGAAGGTTTCCAGTGCAGTGCCCCCAGGAATCTGTGATTGGCCCTGTGTCATTTAACATTTTCATCAGTGACTTGGATAAAAATACACACAGCATGCTTATGAAATTTATCAGATTTGCAAATGACCCAAAGCTAGAAGGATTATGCAACACATTGAATGACAGGGTCAGGGTTCACAGAGTTAATGACAAGCTAGAACACTGGATCTAATGAGATTAATTTTAATAGGGATAAATGTAAAGTCTTTTATTTGGGACCAAAAAAATGCACTGTGCAAGTACAAGATGGATGAAGTGTGACTAGACAGTTGTTATTTGGGAGAAGATGTAAGGGTTTTTATTAGTCTAAAAGTTGAGTATGAGTAAATAGTGTGATGCATCAGCCAAAAGAAAAGCTAATGTGATCTCAGACAGCCTTATGACAGAGGTTATGTCTAGGACAAAGGACATGATAGTTCCATTACATTCTACCCTGTTGAGAGGAAGAGCACCATAAGGTTAGAGAAGGGCAAATGTTCCAATTCCCCCCCTCTCCAAAAGAGAGAAAAACAGCTTTTTTGGAATATTGTTATTAGAAGCTAGAGAAAGCCCAGAGGAGGACCATTAAGATAGTGAAGAGCCTGAAAACCAGGCCACATGAGGACTGGTAGAAATTGGTGGTGGATGTTTATCCTGGAGAATAAAAGATGTCAAAGAGATATGATAGCAGTTTTCAAATATTGGAAGTGTGGTTATGTGCAAGAGAGATTAGCCTTGTTCTCTTTGGCCCCAGAGGGCAGAGCTAAGAGCCATGGGGGTGGGGGAAAAGGTAGGGATTGTAGAGGGACAGATTTAGGCTCTCTGTGAGAAAAACCTTCCTAGTTTTGGGGTAGATCCCAAAGAGGAATGAGCTGCCTCAGCAGGTAGTGAGTTTCCCATGACCAAAGGTCATGAAAGGGACCTTAGAGGCTGTGTGATTCAACTTTCTCATTTTACAAATGAGGAAATTAAGGCCCAGTGAGGCTACACTTTCTGGTGGTCACACAGGCAATAAAGAAGCAGTTATGATTTGAAAATTTTTATAGTAAGTAATTGCCCAATGACCAGTTTGTTCTCATGGGAACATAGCTAAGAATTTGGTAACCAGCCCAAAGTGAGAGTCACATAACCAGCCTAAAAACATGAGCTATTCCAAAGCAGAAGAGCCTATCTCCTACAGGAATGAGACCCCCGAACACTGGAGGTCAATAAGCAAAGACTGGATAACAACTTGCCAGAAAGGTGGTTTATCCTTGTCTCACTATAGAGAGCGTTCTTGTTCAGCTAAGGGCTAGGCTGTAAGACCTCCGAAGTCCCTTCTGACTCTGAGATTCTCTCATTCTGTCATTCTGTGAAACCAAGACGCAGACAGGTGACTTAACCTGAGCCCTCCCAGTAAGCCAATCTCAGAACATGGGCTTCTTGGAGGCAGAGATTGTTTCATTCATTTAGTTGTATCCCCAACTCCTAGGACAGCACCTACACAGAGCAGGTGTTTAATTAATGCTTGTTAATTGATGAGTTGATTGATCCAGCTCCTGGTGATGGGTGGATAAGGAAAGGAATGGATCAATCCATCGATTGACATGCATTTATTCAGCACCTACTCTGCATCAGGCACTGTGCTAGGTGCTGGGGATAGAGAGACAAAAGTAGAAGTTTCTGCCCTCGAGAAGCTTATATTCTATCTAGAGACAACCTGAACATAAATCTGAAATATACAAAATGCAAAAAAAAAAATACAAAATAAATACAAGATAATATGGAGAAGGTACAGTGGATAGAATACTCATCTTCCTCAGTTCAAATCTAGCCTCAGATATTCACTAGCTGTGTGACCCTGGGTAAGTCACTTAACTATGTTTGCCTCCATTTCCCCATCTGTAAAATTAGCTAGAGAAGGAAAGGGCAAATTATTCCAGTATCTTTGTCAAGAAAACCCCAAATGGAGTCATGAAAAGTTGGACATGACTAAAATAACAGTTACAACAAAAAATACAGGGAAGAGAAGGAAACACTATTGGGAGGCAAGATGGGAACAGGAAAAACTTAATGTCAAAAATGGCACTTGAGCTGAGTTTTGAAGAATACCAGGATTCCAAGAGCTGAAGATGAGTGGGAAGGGCATTCTGGGCATGGGGATGGGAGATAAAGCCTCTTATGTGTAAGTAAGAGCAAGTGGGTCATTGTGGCTAGACCATAGAGTATGTGAAGGCAAATAGTGTGTATGAAAACTGGGAAGGCAGGAAACAGTGAAGCTAGGAAGAGTTCTAAATGCCAGACAGGGTTTCTCTTTGAGCCTAGAGGTGATGGGGAGCCACTGGAGTTCTTGAGAAGGAGAGCCACGTGGTCAGACCTGCACTGGTAGGAATATCACTCTGGCAGCTGGATGGGGAATGGATTAGAAAGGAGACAGCTGAGGCAGGAAGAACAATTAGGAAGAGATTGCAGCAGTCCTTATGAGGACTTCTGAGAGCCAGAACTAGGATGGCAGCTGTGGAAGTAATAAAAGAGGGGACAGAGGTAGAAATGATTAGTTTTGGCAACTGAGAAATACCAGAAAGGTGACCGTACTTGGGAATTGCGGGAACCATCTCTATGGAGAAAAGGAGTCCTCTGCTAGCAGCCTCTCCAAGAGATCTGAGAGAGAGAATTTCCCAGAACATAGCAAGGGAATGCTTCCCTGCTGCATTCCCACCCCACCCATACACACACACACACACACACACACACACACACACACACACACACACACACCCTCAGGTTGTGGGATTACCACCTGGGGCAGTAACTTCGCAACTCTGGCCCCTGAAGAGACCCGGCGGGGGACAGAAGATGCTGTGGGCTGCTTGCTGATAAAATTATGGGTTTAGGACCTCTCCATCCCTCACGCCCTGACACTGGGAAGGACCCCCTGCCCCAATGCCCCGGCAGGCACCGAGAACTGGCTGTATCACCAGAAGGCCAGGGAAGAGGGCAGAGCAGCCTGATGCTGACAAGACAGGCCCAGGGACTGTGGAAAAAGAGCTGCCTTTGTCAGCTGGGGAGGGGGAGGCGTTGGGGGAGGGGACAGCCCGGGCCCTGCTACCCCCTTCCCCAGGGCGATCAGGCTGTTGACGTCAGCACCAAACTCCTCTGCTGGAAAGGAAAAGCATGGGCCGTCCCCGGTGAACACCAGCAACCACAGCCGCAGAGGCCAGCAGGGAGAACGTGGCAGAGAGCCAGAGCTCCCTACGCGGGGGACATGTGAGCCATCCATGGCCCGGCAGGATTGGGGTCGGACAATGACGTCAGACCAGGAGCTGCCAGGCTCCTGGATGCCTGGCTGAGGTCACTGCTGCCCGGCGAAGAATCTGGGGCAACTGCCTGAGACAATGACTGCATCAGCTGGGCCGGAGATCCAGGCGCCCCCCTCGGGTGAGGGCTCACAGTGGGCCCTCTGTTCCAGGAGACAGACGCTGGACAGCGCCAGGCCCCACCGGAGCAGGAGGTAGTTTGTTGCCAAGGTGGGGAGGCCGTTCCTGAACCGTGAGCCCGAGTAGGGGGTGGGGTGGGGAGGGTGAGAGGATCTAAGACCGGCCCAGCCCCTAGGGAAGGGGAGAGGTAGTCCTGAGCACAACACCTCCCGGCCGGCTCACAGAGGGTGGGAAATGAGTGCAGAGATTACAGAATTGGCAGTGAGAGTCTCAGAGTCAGGGAAATAAGTGTGAATGAATGAGAGAACTCAGAGACAAGAGTTTAAATCGGGCCTCTGACCCCTGCGCGTGTGACCCTGAGCAAGTCACTTAAACTCTGAGCCTCAGTATCCTCACCTGTAAAATAAGCATCATAATGATAACTAGTGTCCCTATAGTGCTTTCAGGTTTGGTCCTCATAACAACCCGGTAAGGTAGGTAGGTGATATTATTATCCTTGTGTTACTGATGAGGAAACTGAGGCAGCCAGCAGTTAAGTGACTTGCCCACAGTGACAGTATCACTCAATCACTTTGCCACCCAGCTGCCTAATGGGGTAACGAGACCTGCAGTGCCTACCCCCAGTGGGTTTCAGTGGAGTCCTTGTAGCATACGTCTAGCCCTGGAAGGGACAGAAGAAGCCTCCTAGTCCCAACCCCTTCCTTCTGAACATGAGGCAATGGGAGCCCAGGAAGGTGACTTATCCAAGGTCACAAAGGGAGTAAGCATGAGAGCTACAATTGGATTATTGTGATGCTTATGTGAGATTTTCGTTTTGTTTTTAACAAAACCTATGATTTCATCAGTATAGGGACTCCAGATTGTGAACTCCTTGAGAGCAGAGATTGTTTTTTGGAATTTGGGGGGCTTTTTTGACCTTTTTTTTATATCCCTAGGACTTAGTATGGATAGTAGGTGCTTAATAAATGTGACTTGTGGTGAGCAACTCCCTTCATCAAAGCATCATTAACAATTGTTCTGCAGTTTATCTTTTTTAGAATTGCCTAGAGCATTGAGAGGTTAAAGTAATTTGCCCAGGATCACATAGCCAATACGTATCAAAAGCAGGATTTTAATCTAGGTCAGTGGTTCTCAACCTGTGGGTTATGTTCAATTTGTAAGAATAAAAATATATCCTGCATATCAGATATTTACATTATGATTCATAACTAGCAAAATTACAGTTATGAAGTAGCAACAAAAATAATTTTATGGTTGGGGGTCACCACAACTTGAGGAACTGTATTAAAGGGTCGAGGCATTAGGAAGGTGGAGAACCACTAATCTAGGTTGTTCTGACATCAGAACCAGCTCTATATCCATATTGTATTAATTACATTATTCGTTTTTGTTGTAGTTGTAATTGTTTTGTCTTGTTTCGTTTGTTGAAACTGGAGCTTCCTATCTCTCCCAGGCTGGAAGGAGATCAGCCACTCATGGGCTGACTGTACTAGAATGCTGACCTGCTCCATCTCCAACCTGACTTCCTGGGGACTTGCCATAGTGGTTCTGGTCTTGCCACAAGCTCAAGTGATCCACCACCTTGGCTGGGATTACAGTCTTGTGCTACCACACCTGGCTTGTCTATTGAATGAGATAATACACTGTTTAAAAATGCTTTACAAATTGTAAAA
>CM053583.1:20474459-20577470 GCA_028627135.1 Pseudochirops cupreus | reverse complement strand
ATAATTTGCCTCTCCCTTGTGCAGTCTTCTCATGCTTTCTGCCCCACGGCCCCCCTTCCCTTAATCCAGGAATGGTTCTTTGTTGATCCTCGAATAAAATACTCCCATGTCCCAACTCCAGGCATTTTTACTGACTGTCCCTTCCTGGAATTCTTTCCCTGAGCTTTGTGGCTTCCCAACTTCCTCCAAGGCCCACCTAAGATCCCACCTTCTATTGACTTTAGAAAATGACCCTGGGTCTGAGAAGAGCCTTAGAACATATATCAGCTCTGAGAGGGACCATTAAATGGAAATGTTGGACCCAGGTGGGACCTTAGGGACCATGTAGCTCATTTTACAGTTGGGGAACCAGAGAGGAGCCCAATTCCAAGTTTTATTTCAGCATCTCCCTCCTATTTGTACATATGACTTCTAAAATCTTCCCATGACCAGAATTTCATTTTTCCCTTCTTCACGCCTAGACTCCCCATCACTCCTCCTACAGGCTTCAGGGAGGGCAGCTTTCCCAGAGGGAGTCACAAAAGGGTGAGAGGTCTAAGGGCAGCCCAGATAGTTGCATCCTGGAATTCCCCTGGTCCTTGGGGCTTCAGACTCACACAGGAAGGCAGGTGAACAGCTGGCCTCAGAGTCAAAGGAGCAGAGGTTAGGCTTGGGAGGGAGGTGGGACAGAGCCTCAGAAGGACCGCTTCTCTGTACCCCAGACTGCCAGTTGACTCCTCTCCCTCTGCTGAATTGCAAGTTATATTTCATTAGTCACCAGCCAACTCTGCATGGACATTTCTGAAAATTGCTCAGCTCCTGGGGACAGGTGACAGATGAGGCTGTTCACTGCTTCCTGTGGAGGTTGGGGGTGTTTATTTCTGCCAGCCATGCAGCTGCAGCTGGGGGAAGGGGAGGCACAGAAAGCTGTGCTTACACTCTGAGCTGCTCATCTCTTGATGGAGAGTGACCCTGACCTTGATGGGGGATGGTTGAGGTGAGGGAGCCTCAGATCTCCCTATCAGTCTTGAGACATAAGACATAGAACATAGAATTTTAAGACTGGAGAAAAATGTCAGTCATAGAATGTCAGAGCTAGAAGAGATCTCGGAACACAGAACACATAATTCTAGTCCTGGAAGAGACTTAAGAACGCATATCAGCTCTGGGAGGGATCTTAGAATGTAGAATGTTGGAGCTAGAAGGGCCCTGAGAGGCCTTTTAGTGCATCTGACTGACTGACCCTCCTTGGCCCAAATGGAAATCTCATAAGTTCAGCACACATTTCTTAAGCCTTTGCTGTGACCTGAACACCTCAAGAATCCTAGGACAATGGATCTTGAGTAGGAAAGGACATGAGAGGCCAACTAGCCCAACTCCCTCATTTTGCTTTTGAGGAGATTGATGCCTATACAGCCACAGTCCCAGCAGAACTGATATAAGCTTTAGCTATGACATTAACCTGCCCTCATAGAGCTCAGACTTAGAAGATTCCGGTGCAGGTAGACTATACAGCCTTTTGTGATAAGTACTAAGAGGTACAAAATCAGTGCTTTGAGGCCTGAGGAGAAACATCTACTAAGGGGATCTGAGAAAGCTTCCAGTAAGTGGTGGTGCTTGAATTGGGAATTCAGTAGGCAAAGATAGGGAGAGAGGGCATTCTAGGCATAGGATATGGTCTGAGCAAAGACTTGGAGGTAGGAGGAGGCAGGAGGAGGCAGAGCTGTGCAGAGGGCAGAGACTGAGCCATTTTGGCTGGAGCATAGAGTTTAGGGTCATAGGGTGTGACCATCAGACATAAAGTAATATGGACAGAAGGGTTGGGTGGCGCCATATTGTAAGGAACCTTGAGTGCTAGGTCCAGGAGTCTGAACTGTATTCAAAAGGCAGTAGGGAGCCCCTGGAGGTCTCTGAGCAGAGAAAGGATAGAACAAAGATTCAGGGGAGAAGAGAAGATAAAACTCTTTTCTCTGGGTCATATTCACATTGAACTTTACAGTTTAAAAAGTGTATTAGCTTACATTGACCCATTTGATCCTCACAAACCCCGAGATGTAGAATCAGAGATTATTGTCCCATTTTGTAGATGGATAAACAGACTCCAAGAGGGTGAATTACTTGCCCAAGGTCACACAGCTAGTGAGTGGACAAAAATCCAGGCCTTCTGATTCTTCATTCTATATTCTTTCCATTACAGTACCAATTCATTCACCTAAGTGCATTAGGGGTTATTCATCACAAGCAGCCATATTTCCAGGTGGGCTATGTCTCTCTCCCCTGCCGTTGCTTGTCCTACACTCCCCCAGCCCCAAACTGAAGCCAATGTAACAAAGGGCTGACTCCCAGAGGCTGCTGGGATATGGAATGGGATCAGAATATCTTCCCCTCTCCCTCTGCTGCCTTTGTCCTCAAGCCCAGTTGCCCAGGCAAGGAAGGAGGTAATGAATGGCGTCCGTCTCTAGGTCCCTTTGGAAATGGCCTGGGCTCTGAGAATGGCCTTGGCCTAGTTTCTATAATGGATTTCTGCCTCTTGGACAGACAGCAGAATCAGGGGGCCAGGAGGGAGGGCAGGAGGGTGACAGGGAGTGAATGCTTCACTTAATATTTCCTGCCTAGAAGCTGACGGCGGCTACTGCTGAGCAGAGAAAGCTTGAAAGTGGTCAGAACAGCAGGGACAGAGTGGGCAGAAAAAAGAGAATGCTGGCCATAACAGTCCAACCTTGAGAAAATTTCCTACTATGCTTTGAGGGACTGGGCAATGTGGTCAGATGGACTCATCCACCCCCTCCAACTCCCATCTGGAGTTAGTCTATGGGAGGACCAGGACCCAGGAGGAAGGAAATTTCATCCCAGCTGCAGGCCCCCACAAACACATGGCTTAGTAACTCTCAGGTATTTCCTGGCCTGCCCAGGCCTCAGATGCTTCAGGCTAGGAGGGACCTCAAAGATCATTTATTTTCTCTCCCTGGACAATGGAGAAGTCAAGGATGTGGTTTTCTTAGTATTAACCACCTAGGTGGTCAAAAGAGACCCTCCAGAGTCAGGATTGGGGTCAAAGCTTAGAAAAAGGAGGGGTAATAACTGTAGGCCAAAGGAGGAGAGTGGGAATGCTGGGGAAGCCCTAGGTTTGGAGTCAGAGGAAGCGGGTTCTAATTCATCCAAGATTTACTGCTTCCCGCCTATATGATCTTGAGAAGTTCAGATCCCCTCTGTGGGCCTATTTCTTCTTCTCTGAAATGATCACATTGGATTGGATGAACTCTAGGTTTCCTTCCAGCTCTAAACTTTATGTTTGGCAAAGATTTTGTGAAAGAGTTGGTATTCTTATATGGAAGTGGGGGGAATCTCCCTCCAAAGGTACTAGGATTTAGAGCCAGGACAGACCTCAGAGACCAGCTGATCCAAGAGAGATGCCATCAAGCTAATTAATGGCAAGGCCAGAGGTCAAACCCAGCTCTCCTGCCTCCTACTTCTTCATTTTCTTTCTACTTGGCCTGTAACCTCTGCTGCCAGCATGCATACCTCATGGCAGGACACAAGGCTCATCCTCAGAAAAAGCCTAGAACACAACAGCCCAATGGCTTCCAGGGGCCTGGCCCTCCCTCTCACCCATCCCCACCCCTCGGCAGGCTCTGAGCTCTGCTTCCACCACAGACAGAGAATGTTCGTTCCCTGCTCTGAGTTGGGAACACAGCTTCATCATCCGAGCGCCTGTCCCTGTTATGAGATGTGTCATGACACCCCTAAAGATAGGATTTGACAACCTGGGAGAAAAGAAAAAAACTGACGTGAAGGAGCCTTTTAAAAATCCACCAAGAAAGAACAGGGAAAGGGAGAGGATTCTGGTTAAAAGGGCCAGCTGAGTCAAGGCCAGCATGGAGCCCTGAAGAGGGCCCACAGGGCCAGGGTCAGTGGAGCCTCTAAAGGCCTTCCCGGGTCAGGGCCTCAGATGATTCTCTCTGGATTACTCTGCTGCATTCTAATTGTGTGATCTGGAGTCAATAATTGCGCTTCTGGGCCTCGAGTTTCCTCATCTGTACAATAAAGGGCTTGTACTAGCCTCTCTCCAGGTCCTTTCTAGCCCTAGCATTCTAGGACCCTTCTGATTCTGACATCCTGTATTCTAATACCCCTCCTGGATCTCGTGTTCTAAGCTCTAAGGTCCCTCCCAGTTCTACCATCCTCTGTTCTGTGGCCTGAGGTTGCTTCCCCTTCCATCCTTCTGTCCTCTAAGAGTCTTTTCAGCTGTACTGATCTCTGTTTTTAGGTCACTTCCAAGGCTGTCATTCTGTGGCCCATAGTCTAGGGTTCCTTCCTGAGCTGATGTTCGGTGCTCTAAGACCACTTCTGGCTTTAATCTTCTCCATCCTAAGGTCCCTTCCACCGCTGGCATTCTGTGTTCTACAGTTTTCAGAAGAGAACCAGGAGAAAGTCCTAGTAACTGCCTCAGAATCCTAGTGGTGATGTTAGTGTTTGTAAGCTGGCATTTGTGTGGTGCCTTAAGGTTTGCGAAGCATGACTGTCGACAATGTCTCATCTGAGCCTTATAGGAACCCTTGTTAGGGAGGTACTCCAGGTATTATTATGCCCATCTTGCAGATGAGGAAACTGAGATTCAGAGTTTAACTGACATATGTACACATGAGTAAGATCCATCGTGGAATTGAAGCCCAGGTCCCTTGTGACTACAGGTCCAATGCCCTTTCCAAAATATCATACTGTCACTACAACTTTCTTTCTTGAGGTTCAGAGTTTGGGGACTGGAGACATGACCTGGAGATTAGCCACCTTCCAATCTGAGCAATGCTCAGGCAGAGATCCCAGTACAGGATAGACTGTGAGCCCTTCCTCACTGTAATCCGCCAACCTGGCAGACAGGCCTGCTGTCCCCCAGGAGCAAGGCCATGGGCAGGATGCTGCCAGCACCAAAAGGCACACCCAAAGACAGAGAAGCTTTTACCAACAGGACCTCAAGAAACAAAGTGCTTTTTTATAATTAAGTCAGCTATATCATTGTTGTTGTTTTAACAAACAAAAGACTGTCTAGCATGGGCATGGAGGCAGTGTGGGGTAGTGCATAGTACATGTCAACCTGGGGCCTGGGCTCCAATTCTCCACAGCTTTGCTACCTAGGTCTCTTTGTACTTGAGGTCAGAAGATCTGGGTGTGAGTCCTGGTCCCACCTATTATCTGCCATATTGCTTTGAGCAAATGAGTCTCTCTGAGGTTCAGATTTCTCATTTATAAAATGGGAATGGGGAAAACCTAAATGTTCTCTAAAGCCCCTTCAGGCTCTAGCTCTCCTGATTGATAGTTTGATCAGAATTCTCAAAAGGTGTTCCAGTGGCTCCTGAGGGCCCCTAAAACCCTTCTAGGAGGTCTGAAAATCAAAACTTTTTTGTAATAGTACTAAGATGTTTTAATTTCTGAAACAGTAAATGTTAATTGATCTAACCCACATTAAACAAAAGCTCTTTGAAAGATTCTCAATCATTTTTAAGAGTGTAAAGGGGTCCTGAGAACTTCTGTGTTAGAGAGGAAAAAAGGAGGAAGACCCTAGAGTGGGGTGGTGCTGTCCATCATGGAGCTGCTGATAGGTCCAGAATCACCAGAAGGGTGAACATTCGCAGGGGTTGGGCAGGCATGACAGCCTTGCCTAGAAGAGAGAGGAAATTTTAGTAATACCAGTTGACATATAACATGTTGGGGCTTACTAAGCTAAGTAAGATGAATACATTATCTCAATTAATCCTCACATCCACCTGAGAGGTAAGCGCTGCCTATATGAAGACCAGACATGTGCAAGGAAGACCAGACAGTGAAAGTGACTTACCCACAGTCATACAACCAACATGTATGAGGCATGATTCAAACCCAGATCTTGTCTGGCTCCAAATCTAGTTCTCTTTCCACTATACCCCATTGTCCATGTAGCTACTCATTGTCCTCCACATTGTCACTTTCCTGTTCTGTGACTTAGTTTCCTCTTCTGTAAAATGGGAAGGGGGCTGGTGGAGTAGAAGACTACTAAGGTTCTTTCTTGTTGTAGATCTATGATCCAATGGTCCTCTCATCCTATCATATGGTTTATACTTCATAAAACATTATTGCTGGAAAGGACCTTAAAACATAGAATGTCAGAGCTGAAAGAGACTTTAGAACATAGAACGTTAAAGCTGGGAGAGACCTTAGCACATAGAATGTCAGTGATGGAAGGGATCTTGGAACATGGAATGTCAGAGCTAGGAGCAACCTAGAACGGAGAATGTCTGAGCTTGGAGGGACCTTAGAACACAGAATGTCAGAACTGAGAAAAACCTTAAAACATAGAATGTTAGAACTGAGAGGGACCTTAGAACATAGAATGTCAAAGCTGGGAAGGACCTTGGAACACAGAATGTCAGAGCTGAGAAAAGCCTTAGAACATAGAATGTTAGAACTGAGAGGGACCTTAGAACATAGAATGTCAAAGCTGGGAAGGACCTTGGAACACAGAATGTCAGAGCTGAGAAAAACCTTAGAACATAGAATGTTAGAACTGGGTGGGACCTTAGAAAATAAAATGTTAAACTAGAAGGAAACTTAGATCTTAGCTTGGCCAACTCCCTCAATTTTTAGAACTGTGAGTAGTTCACATTTATTAATAAATTACATTTATCTAAATCTCCATGGTTTACGAAGCACATGCCTCATAATAATAAAAATATCAATTAAAACAAGTCTGATAGTTTGCCTTAGACCCAGTGAATTGGCAAATATGATCGCCCTACCCCGCCGAAAGCATGGTCAGTGTTGGAAGGACTGAGGGGTGACAGCCAGCTGGATGGGCTGTTGTTGGAGCAGTGAATCGGTTCTGAAAGGAAGTGGGAATTGGGCCAGAAAATGTTAAGCTGTTCATACTTTTCAGCCCCTTCATCCGACCACTGGGCCTATGCCCCCAAGGAAACCAAGGACATTGAAAAAGGCTTCATAAACACCAAAATATGTATAGCAGCGCTGTTTTCACTAGACGAGGACTAGAAAGAAAATGGTGACCATAGGTTGGGAAACGGCTGAGAAATTGGGGTGCATGCATGTAATAATAATAATGATGATGATGATAATAATAATAATAAATTGGTACATGCATATAATAAAATATCATTGTGCCATAAAGTAACAAATATGAGAAATTCAGAGAAACACTAGAAGGCTGGTACAAACTGATGCAAAGCAGAATAACAGTAATGACGATATAGCCATAGCAACAGTCATTGATATTTATACCACAGTTTTAAAAGTTCACAAAGTTCTTTATACATGTACATATATACATAGGTGCATGTGTGTGTGTGCATATACATATACATACACACATATAGGCTCAAAGGAACTTCACAACCACGCTATGAGTTGGGTACTACAGGGATTATCATCCCATTTTATAGATGAAGAGAATGAAGTTCAGAGAGATTCGTCCATGGTCACCCCACCTGATGTCGGAGAAAGTAAGAAGAGCCAGGAGAACAGTATACACACAGTGACTGCAGACATGTAAAGTAAAAAGAATGTGAAATGGCGATCAAACTCTGAATACTTATAATGATGAATCTTGATTCAAGAGGACAAATAATGAAGCATTCTATCTTGTTTTCCTAGCATGACACGGGGCCTGGCACATAGTAAACTCTTAAGAAATGCTTTTCTGTGTTTCTACCTACGTATGTACTTATCCATCTGCCCATACATCTGTCTATCCATCCATCCCTCTGTCCATCTATCCATCCAGTCATCCATCCATCCATCTATCTATCTATCTATCTGTCTACCTATCTATCTATCTATCTACCTATCTATCTATCTATCTATCTATCTACCTATCTATCTATCTATCTACCTATCTGTCTATCTATCTATCTATCTATCTATCTATCTATCTATCTATCTATCTCCTTTGTGGAGGGAGGAGGTAGACTACAGAGACAGAGTGTTGCATACACTGTCTAATTGAATCACTGTATCCACTGGTTTCTACTTAACCGTTTTGCTGCTGCTGTCACAAAGGAAGGGCCAGTGCTGCAGAGGGGCTATATCCAGAAATGACTGTGATATAAAAACACAAAATATTGAGAAAATGTATTTTAAAATAATCCTATGAGGTAGAGAATGCAAATATTATCATCCTTTTTTAGGAACGAAGAAATCTAGGATCCTAGGGAGGTTGTGAATTGTTGATTGTCTTGTGATTGGTAAGTCAAATGCCTCCGTCCACCTCACCATCAGTAGTGGTGAAAGTAAGTGAAGTGTAAGTGAAAGTAAGGGGTTAAGTGACCTGCCCAAGGTTACATACAGCCTTAGTGATGGAGTCATGACTAGGGCAGCACTGGCCTTTTGGCCTCTAGTCCAGGAATCTTTCTAATACCCAATATATTGGGTGCTTTTCCACTCTGCCCACTATCTAAGAGCAAGATCCTGCACCAAGGTGACCCAAGAATGGGGAGGGGGAATTGATGAAAGAAGCAACAAAGGCCCAACAAAGACAACTTCAGATTTCATCCTTTTCTGGAGCCCAGCCTAAGTTGCCCATCCTGCCCCCAAATTCTTTCCTTGGAGCCCCCATTCACCTGCCCTCCCCATCTCTCCTTACTCCCTCAGTGACCACTGAAAGCTGGGAGGCAGGGCTCGCTTCCTTGGGCCACCGAGTTGTCAAAGTTGCTTTCAGATTTTCATCCTACCTTATTAGATTTGACCCATTATTCTAATCCAGTGAGAGCATTTGGGATCCTGATTCCTGTATCTGATGTGCTAGAGTTCATCCTCCTGGCTCCAGGTCATCTGAAAAGGTGATAAGCAATGTGCCCTTTACATCTTCATCCAAGTGGCCCTTGGAAATGTTGCACAGCACATGGCCAAAGACAGATGCCTGTGATACTCCAAGGTAGACCTCCCTCCCTTCCCCTTGACACTGATCATTAACTATTCATCCTACAACCGTTGTGGACTATCACCCACTAGGGTAGTTGGAGAGACTTTGTTCAATACTTTGCAAAAATTGAGTCACTAGTAGGTATTTGCAGAAGACAGCTAGGTGGCGCCATAGTGCATAGAGTGCTGAGTTCAGATGTGACCTCAGACACTTAAAAGCTGTGTGACCCTGGGCAAGTCCCTTCACTCTGTTTGCCTCAGTTTCCTCATCTGTAAATTGAGCTGGAGGAGGAAATGGCAAGCCCCTCCAGTATCTTTGCCATGAAAACCCCAAATGGGGTCACCGAGTTGGACGTGAGTAAAAATGACCTGACAACAAGGTAGCTGCCGCTTTCCCATGTCTGCCAGTGGAGTCATCCTGTCCAAAAAGAAAATGAGGTTGGTGTAGAGGGAGTGTGTGGGTAGAGCCAGTGAGGGGGATGGAGGCAGCTCATGGGCCCAATCTGGAGGCACTTCGTGGCTGGGATTAGGGTTCAGTTTGTGCCTGAAGGAGAGTGTTTTGTCTTGTTTTACATAGTTCACCACTGCACCCCCTAAAGATGCTCCTCTCTGTTGCCATGTTCCAGATACTAGGCCAATTGGCCCAGAACTTTGCCCTCCACCTACCTTGCTCATCACTCCACCCTGGCTGAAACTTTTCATCCCCTGAAGAGCCTGAGAAATGAATGGTCCCTCCCCATACACAGCTTTTTCCCCTGGGTACGGGATTCCCCCAGATGTTTCTAAGGAGTGCTGAGCCTGGTTCCCCACCCTTGGGGCTGTGTTGCTGCCTTCATGTGCCCTGCCACCCCCCCCCTTGAATACCCAAAAGTGTTCTGTTAGGTCTGGCGGTTTATTCCTCCTGATCATGTACACACTATGGAATTCCAAGGTGGCAGCGCCCAATGATGCTACTTCACCTAGGCATTTTTTTATTTTTATAGACATCTCTTGTTTTTTATATTATCCAATATATCTCTTCCTTTACCCCTACCAGAGAGCTACCCCTTATACAATACACACACACACACACACACACACACACACACACACACACACACACACAAACCAAGCCATGGAGGGTTATGAGGGGGTTGGGTGAGATGGTCTCTAGGGTCTTCCAGCCCTAAATCCAGGGTCATACAATCCCAAGATCAACGGAAAAGCCAGGCCACTCAGCTGCTCATCTAATACTCTTTCTGTATGACACCCAACCCCAAGCCTTTCAAAAGCTCCTTTTTTTCCCCTGATGGGTAGAGGAGAAACATGAGTGACTGTTCCTGTCCCACAGCTGGTGTCCCTGGCAGGCCCTGCCTGGCTGACGGATGGCTCCCCACTTCCTTCTCCTCCTCTGGCTAAGGTGCCTTATTGCCAAGTGCCTCCGCTCTGGCAATTAAACACTCTGTTTAATTTGGGGAACCAGCTGGAGCCCCATGCAACCAGGGTGTGCAGTCAAGTTGAGTCTGTGTGTTAGAGGGAGGGGGCAGGGCTGTAATTGAATTTCTGCAGCATTTCTACGTTTGGCCTGTCTGGTATAATCCAGGTGCACTGAACAGGGAGCCAGAAGACCTGAGTTCTAATTCCAGTTCAGCTGCTTCCTACTTATGTGATCTTGGGCACTGCCCCTCCATACATCTCAATTTCCTTCCATGGAAAAAAATTGAGGCCAGTCTAGGTCATAAATCTAGAACTCAAAGGAACCTCAGAAACCATATAGTCCAATCTCTTCGTTTTACAATTGGAGAAACTGAGGCCTAGGGAATGTAAATGGTCCAGGTCACACATGTATGTCTTCCTGACTCCGAAGTCTAGTGCTCAATTTTCAATGCTTTCCAAAAGACACTATAATTACTCCTGCTACTTTTTAGTCAGTAAAATAGTCAACAAAAATGTGTTCAATGTGTACTACGTGCCGGGCACTGCAGTGACGCCCTGGGGGACACCGTTTCCTTAACTGTGCTCTGTGTCTGGTTTCCAGCACCCATCCATCCGTCCTCCTCTTTCCAGCCTCAGTCCTGGGCTGAGCCCTCCTGTCCTTCAGACAGGCTGACGACATGAATCACTCCAGCAGCCAGGCAGCCCGGACCTGGCCCCATTGTACGTTTGACTTAGCTTCCTCCACCTCCCTTGGTCCCTGGACTTTGCCCCCACCCTACCCCCCAAGTCCTTCATTTTGTTCCTCACACCTTCCACAAGCCCCTAGAGAGGGACATTTCCCATCTGAGGCTTGACTCAAACAGAGGAAACAGCTGCTTCCAGAATGGAAAACTTCCTCCTCTCTCCCTCCCATCCCAAACATCTGAAAATTCTGCCTAAATTACCATCAGGGGACTCAGCTGCCTCCCTCCTCTAGTTCCCCAGCCCCTGAATAAAGTGTGGGGAGAATTCCCTCTCCTCCTTTTAAATCTTTTCTTCGGATATTGTGTTTCCCTCAATGGCAGCCATTCCAGCTGCTGCTCTGGGGGAAATGATCTTATTAGCAGCTGCCCCCCTTCCCTGGAGCTGGCTGACACAATCCTAAGACTTTGTAATGAGTACTTGCTTTCAGGCCTGTCTTTCTCCATCTCTTTTCATCATATTCTCCTTCTCTCTTCCATTTTCTGTTTCTGTATCTCTCATTCTTCTCTGTCCAAAGAAGATTCTCCTTTTTTTCTGTCTTTTCATTTCTCTCTACCCCTTCCCTAGCTCTATTTTCACTCCTTCTCCATCTCTGCCTTTCCTCCTCCTTCCTTAGCTTTCTTTTGATGTCTTTCCTCACTTTCCCATTTTTATAGAATCTCGGAATTTTGAAGATTGGAAGGGGTTTCTGGAACTTGAAAGGAATCCCTGCTATAATATGTCAGAAAGTGGTTGTTCACTCTCTGCTTTGAAGACCTCTGAGGAGGGAGATCCCACCGCTTCTCCAGGCTGCTTCCACTTTTGGACAAGTCTAACCATTAGAAAGTGAGACTGTGTTATTGAATGGTGTCAAATGAAGGCAAGGGATGGAGAATGTGGCATCTGAAAATGGGATTTGAATTTTGGGACCATGGCTTACAATACAGGAGTGACAGATCCCTAGCCAGAGACAAAGTTCACTTAACAAATTTGAGAAGAATATATTTGCCTTAATTCTTACCAATCTAATCAAAAGGGCTTTACTAAAATGGATGGGAGTGGGGCCAAGTTAGATTCTATAGAGAGTAGCCCCAAAGAAGGAAGAAGAGTGGCAGTTGGAGGACCCCTACAAATCTGCAGAAAACACAGTACAAGAAAGAAACCACTAGTAAAAACCCTGACCACACAAATGTTCAAAGTTCAGGCGGTAAGCAAGAATTAGTGATCGTAATGCAAAAAGGGAAGACTGACCTCATAGGTATCATTGAGCCTTGATAAGTTAAAAAGGCAGAACTGCTGTGTGGTTTTTGGTAGGTATACAGACAAGGAGCACCTTGGCTATACCTTTCTGCAGGTGTAGCAATATATGATAAGAGTATATCCTCACGTGAGGCAATTCAGGAACCAGTGGAGGGATACAAGGTGAGAGAGTGTTTGGGTAAAAAAATCACCAGAGGGAGAAACAGAAATATTTTGTCAAAAAAAAAATATTTTGTCATCAGAGTGTGTTACAGACCACCTGTTCAGAAAGAAGAAATGAATGAGTTTAATTGGGAAACAGACCACAAGCCTGGCACAATGATAGTGTAGTAGTGACAGGAGCCTTCAATTATCCAGACCTTTGATGGAGCTTTCACTTCCAGAAGCTGAGCCGCTAATATCTCCCCTATTCTCCTTTTCACTGTCTTTATGTCTTTATTGTGTGTCTCTCTCTTTGTTTACTTTTCCCACTTCTGTTTTCACTGTTTGTCTCTCTATTTCCTATTGTCTCCCACTCTCCTTTACTTCTTCTTGTTTCCTACCTTGCTTTTTCTTTGTGTATCCTCTTCCCTTTCCTCTCTGACTCCATCTGTATCTCTATCTCTGTCTCTCTCTCCTCCTCTTTCTGTCTGACTCTCTCTCTCTTCTTTCTCTTCCTTCCATCTCTTTCTCCTTCTCTCTTCTCTTCCCTTCCCTTCTTTTCTTTTTCCTTCTCTTTTCTCTCTCCCTCCCCTCTCTCCTCTCTCTTCCCTCTACCTCCTCTCAAATCTCTCCCTATCTCTCCTTTCCCTCCTTACTCCTTTGTCTCTCTATCCTCCTTTTCCCTCTTTCTTTCTCTTCCTCTTCTCCCTCTCTTTTCCTTTCCTATCCTCATCTTTGTATCTCCATCCTTCTCCTCCCCTTCTCCAAGATGTTTCCCTCACCCACCACACACACACACACACACACACACACACACACACACACACACACACACACACACACACACACATACACACACCCCTGTGTAAGTGGCCCTCCTTCATCCCTGGTGCCTAGGACACCCTTTGAAGGATCTAGTGTTCTCACAGAGTGCTCTCGGATGGCAGAGTCCTCCCCTGCCAGGGGCCCCCCAGCCCCAGAGCCTGGCAGCAGACAGCCCTCCGCAATCACTGCCCTCATCCTCAGGTTTCAGCTTCTCACCAGGGTCTGAGTCACTGAGCCAGTGGCTGGCTCATCATGTTAGCCTGCCTGTCACTTGGGCAGAGGTGACTCCTAGTATGAATAACAGCCCTTTAATTAGGATATTATAAGGAGTGGGGCCCATGGCAGGTCCTTACTAGAAATGCCATCAACAATTCCACAGCCGAGGTGGAGATAGACGGATTTTGTATTACACTGCACCCCACCATCTCCCTGCCACCCAAGCTCACTTTTAAATGAGATTTCTTTTTCCCTGAAGAAAACAATTTAGATTCTTTTCCTTTTTTTTTTTAACCTCCCACTGATTGTCTGGACTTAAAACATTCACTACTGGAGTTCTTCATTGTTTTCAGATTCGATTGACCCAGTGGGAGTCAGTTGGCTTCCTGGTTACAGGCTGGGGTGGCTTAGCTAAAGCCAGCAGAAAGGTTTCAGAGGCAGTGTGGGTGCTGCCCCTACACCCTAACTCTGATTCCTACTCCAGCTTCTCGTCCCAGCATTGACTCCATCTTAATGCATTTGTCTGTCTCATCCATTCACTTTAGGGCTAGAAAAGAAGCAGGATGTAGTGGGAAAAACACAGTTGTCCCTGGGTCCAAATGCCACACATGCCACTTCTCCCTGTGTGACCTCCTGGGGCCTCAGTTTCTTCTCTTGAAACCTTAGGCTACATTTAGAAACATGACATCCAGGACTGAAGAAGCAAGAATACTGTTCTGCCTTGGTCAGAACACATCTGGAATATTGTGTTCAGTTCTGGGTGACACATTTTAATAATTTAATAAGATGAAAAGTACCCAGAATACAGGGACCAAGATGTCTAAGGGCCTCAAGTTAATGAATATATGAGGACTGATAGAAGGAAGTGAGAATTCTTGCCCTAGGGAAGACTTGGGGGGAGGGAGAGGCATGATAGCTGTGTTCAAGTATTTGAAATAGTGTCCTAAGGAAAAGATTCTATGGTCCTAGAATTGTGGGTACCCCCTTTGCCACAGCAAACCCAACTCATCTATACCTTCTCACTTTCTACATTTCTTCTCTGTCTTCCCTATAGTCATGGACTCTAAGATCCATAACTGGAAGGGACTTTGGGGACCATCTAATGAAACCCCCTTATTTTATAGATTGTGAAACAGAGTATCAGGGCAGAAAAGTGATTTCCCCCAATGTCCCAATAGTAATTGTCAAAGGCCAGATTTGAACACAGGTTCTCTGACTTCAGAATCAGTGCTCTCTCCTGTACCACTGACCCGGTATGCTTTGGGGATTCTCTTTGGGTCTTTTAAAAATGTATGACTATTAATGTAATACTTGGACTTCCAGAAGAAAGAGAACTGTCCCCCTCCCCACTGAAATCAAAGGATTCTGCTTGTGTTACTTAAAACTTGGATGACCCGAGTCATACATCCCCTCCCTGGGTTTCAGATTCCTTATCTGTAAGTCAAGGAGATTGGGTTCAGTGATTCCTGAGATCCTCTCAGGCTCTAACTCTGTGGTCCTATAATCCGTTATTCTAGCTGTGTGACTGGCCTGTGGAGAGAGGAGAAAGGGAATTGATGCCCTGAGTTCTTAACAATGTTTATGTCACAGACCCCTTGGGCAGTCTGGTAAAGCCTATGGACCTTTCCTCAGAATGTTTTTAAATGCATGAGATAAAATATACTTAATTACAAAGGAAACTAATTATGCAGAAATAAAGATTTAGATATCTTTCGGTCATTTTCCCATGTAACTCCATTAAGATGTTCCTAAAATCTATTCTGTGGATCCCAAGTTAAGAACCCTGGATTTAGAGAGTACAAGATAGCACTCAGATTTCTTCATCGGGGAGAAACAAATGAGCTTAGCGCCTAGTTAGTGAGAATAATTCATAGGATCATAAGACCGTGGATATAAAGCTGGAAGGACCCCGAGATATCATCAGGTTCCGCACTCTCATTTTACAGATGAGGCAGTGAAAGCATGGAGAAACTAAGTGACTTTCTCAAGGTCACACAAGTAGTAATTAGCAAAAAATAAGTAATAAAATAACAACAAGTAAGTAGTCGGTTAAAATGAGAAGCTGCCAAGCAGTAGGCTTCCTCTTTCCCTTAAACTGGTGGCCCTCATCCTTTATGTGGCAGTGGCCCCTTCCACAGCAGTCTCAAAGTTTCTGGTGTCTCTCCTTATAGAGTCTTGTGTCCAAGGTCTCTCCTCTCATCCTAGCTGAATTTCTCTTAGAAGGTTAAGGTGGGTACCCTTCTTTCTGCTTGCCCTTGGGGCAAACTCTATTTCTGCCAGCCTACTTCCTCCTATCATATGTTACCTCAATGATATCTTTGTATGTTTTGTTGATAATCTTTATATACATATATATGTATGTATGTATCACCATAATTTCTTCATGACTACTCCAGTCACCAAAGAGAACCCTCCTTTTTAACAAATAGGTACAAAACAGATTATTACATAAGCCATCTCTGAAAACATATGCCTCATTCTGCACCCGTAGTCCACTCCCTCTCTGCTGATGGGCAGGAGGCGGCATGCTTTACCAATAGTCCTCTGAATGAAATCATCACTGGTTACTTCATTGAACCGTTAGTCCTATTATAGGCTTTCATTTTTGTTCTCCTTCACATTATTGTAATCATTGTGTAAATTGTTCTGGTTTTGCTGAACTACAACTGCCTCGTGATCTCTTAATTGCCAAATATTAGGACCTTTATTCCATCCCGATCCTTCTTGACCTCTCTGAGGCATTTCACACTCTTGATCCCCATCTCCAGATGCTTTATTCTCTCTTGGTTGTTTTTTTTTAATAACACTGTTCTCTCCTGGTTTTCCTAATACCTGTGTGACCACTCTTTCTCAGTTGCCTTTTCCCAGTCTTCAAGGAGGTTGCTTAAGGTGCTGGGCTAGGTGCCAGAGGATACAAGGCAAAATGAAATCATCCTTGTCCTCAGGGAGCTGGTGGAGTAAATAGAGTCCTGGATTTGAATGGGGAAGACCTGAGTCCAAATTCAGCCTCAAACATTTATTAGTTGTGTGACCCCAGACAAGTCACTTAGCCTTGTTTGCCTCAGTTTCCTCATCTGTAAAATGAACCGAAAAAGGAAATGGCAAACCACTCCAATGTCTTTGCCAAGAAAACCCCAAAAAGGGTCATGAAGAGTTGGACATGACTGAAACAAATGAACAATAGTACAGAAGACAGAGGTAATGTCAAGTGATGAGGATAAATGTGCACGAGTAACAAGGTCCCATAAGAGGGGGAGGATCAAGAAAACTCAAGATGAACTGAGGCTGGCAATTAAGGAAAATACCAGTAACAAAGATTTTAAGTTCTTTTGAGCATAAGAGCAGGATCTAAGAAAGGATAGGACCACTGGCTGGGATGGATGGGAGACAAGGGGACAGCTGAGCTAATCAGCTCTTGCTTTGCTTCTGTTTCTCTGCCAAGGAGATTAAGACATCTTTAGACTAGAAAAGATAAAACAAAAATCCTGTCAGGGAGTGTGGTAATCCAAGATGCATGTGGAAATGCTAAGACAGGATCTATATGCCTCAGTGAGTTTAAGTCACTAGGCCTAGGTGAACAATATTCTAGGATGCCAAAAGAATTGGCAAATGTGTTTGCTGAGCTGCTGACAGGGTGCTTTAAAAGATCTTGGAAAATGGGAAAGATGCCATGGGACTGGATGAGGGCAAATGTCCCAATTTCCTTTAAAAAAAAAAAAAGAGGGTGTAGTCTGCAAACCATAGACCAACGACCATAACATCAATCCTGGCAAAATCCTAAAACATGTTATTAAAGGGAAGGTTTGCAAAAATCCAGAAAAGGAAGTGGTGATCACCAAAGACCAGAATGGCTTCATCCATGACAGGCCATGCCACACCAAACTCATGTCCCTTTTTAACAGGGTAACTAGATGGTAGATCAGGAGACAGATTTCAACAAAACATTGGACAAAACCTCCTATGCTTTCCTTATAGACAGATATGGAGAACTAGGGGCTAGACAGTTGTGCATTAAGTGGATATAGGACAAGTTCAATGCCTGAACCCAAAGAGGTTATGAAGGGCTCAATGTCAACTTTGGTGGAAGCCTCAAGTAGAGTGCCCCAAGGATCTTTCCTTGGCCTTGTGCTGTTCAATGTTTTAACATTTTTATCAATGACATAGATAAAGGTATAGATGACATGCTGGTCAGATTTTCAGAAGACAAGAAGTTAGGAGGGACAGCTGACACATTAGATGACAGAGTCAGGTACCAAAAATATCTCAGTGAGGTACAAATATTGAACTAAATTCAGTAAGATGAAATCTAGTAGGCATAAATGTAAAGTTCTCCTGTTCACGTTCAAAAAATCATCTTTACATTGACAAAATATGAAAAACATGGTTAAGCTTAAATCTTATAAAAGAATAAAAATTAAAAAGAGCCGAGGGTTTCAGTGAGTTTCAAGCTCAATATTAAGTACATGACATGGTATCTGAAAGCACTGAAGTCTCCATAGACAACACTAAGAGATCCACTGCCCAAAGGCAATGAAGTGATAGTTATTCTATACTCTGGCTGGATCAGGCCACATATGTTCAGTTCTAAGCAATCTATTTAAAGAAAAAGCAGAGACTATTTAGAATATGTCTAGAAAAGGGTAACCAATATAATGAGAGTATTGGAAAACATGGCATGTAAAGCATCAATTAAAAGGACTGGGAATGTTTCACAATTTGGTGAAGAAAAGACTAAAGGGAAAACATGAGTGCTGCCTTCAAATATCTGAAGAGTTATCATGTGAAAAGGGATTATGCTTCTCTTCTTGACCCCCAGAAAACAGAAGTAGGAGAAGAGAGGTGATACAAGGACCTGATATAAGGAAACCTTCCTAATAATCAGAACAGTCCCAAAGTGAAATGGGCTGCCTTGGAAGAAGGTGGTCTCCCCTCTCCCCGCAATGAAGACCCTCATGGCTGGAGGACTTCATTCATCGGCAGTATGGTAGAAGGAATTCTTGGTCAGGTATAGGTTAGCTTAGGTAGCCTCCAAGATCTCTTTCATTTCTGAGATTCTGTGATTTTGTGATTTACTAAAACCATTTGTCCTTGGGCAAGTCACTGAGATGATTTGGTGGCCAGTCGAAGGGAAGGAGTCTGGTATGTCTGCATGTTCCCTCTTCACCCATCACCCCATCTGAAGAAAATGGTGACTAGAAGGGAAAGCAAGAGCGGGCATTGCCAAAGCCAGAGGCAATCTTCTTCAAATAGTGAAAAGAAAGCTGGTCTTAAAGCCCAAATCTTTCTAGAAATGTGACTGTAGGCAAGTCACTCAATGGAAGGGAGCACAATATGGTGGAAGGAGCACTGGGTTGGGGGTCAGAGAGCCTGGGTTTGAATCCTGGTTCTTCCACTTACTACCCATGTGATGTTGGGCAAATCACTTTATTACTTTATTGTGCCTCAGTTTCCCCCTCGATGAGGATAAATGGACAAACAACCTCTAGGATCCCTTCCAACTCTACATTTATAATCCCATGATTTTCCCAAGGGGCATACAGTCTTGCAGCCTAAATTAACCTCTCAGCAACTTCCACTAGTCACTCTTTATTCTACCCTCTGGAGCCAAACAGGACAAATCTAATCCCTCTTCCATATAACAGTCACAGAGGGTCTTCTGGGTAGAATTCTCTCCCCTGAGCCTTTCAAACTGGTACTATATTAAGGATCATGGATGTAGAGCTAGATGGAACATTACAGTCCATCTTGTCCAACTCCATCATTGTGCAGGTGAAGAAACTGAGGCTCAAAGAGATGCAAGTCATACAGGCAGAGCTGAGATTCCAACCCAGATCCTCTGAGTCTCTCTCTAACCTTTTCCACTGGACCATGTTTGCAGGAAAGAATTGCAGTGAGCCAGTTCCCTGGATCCACCACCCAGGGTAATGGCAGCCTAAATCCCACGATCATGCAGGCTTCCTGCTTCACCGGATCTGTACCTGCCCAAGTGGGATGGCAGATGAAATGGAGACCAGGAGCTTTGCTGGTTTCCTGCCACTCAGGTCTGACTCTGCAGCCAACTGGCCTCTTGGGACCTTTCATGGATGTGGGAGGGAGTGGGAGGAGACAAAGCTCTGGCTGCTGGTGGCAGATAATCTCTTCCCACTACAACAGCAGGGAAAGTGCAGCACTGATGTCTGGCACGTCAGCAGGAAAAGAGAGAAAAACCTAGCCTGGAAATAGAACAAAGACATTGGGGACTGACACCCCTCTCTCCTCCCTGCCACAACCCCCCTGTGCTTTTGAGTCCCATGGGTGTGAAATCCTTGGTGCTCAAGGAGAGGTGAAGGGAAAAACAGAAAAAAGGAGAAGTCTCATGTTGGCCCAAAACCAGACCTACCCACCTTACCCCCACCCTTCTTCCAATGAGAATTTTTCTCCCTATTAAACTGTGAACTCCTCTAGGGACTTTAAAATTGTCTTTCATCTCCCTTTTCTGAGTCTAAGCATTAGTTGAGCCAGTGACTGGCACCACCAAGCAGAGAGGTCATCAGATCATAGGTCAAGGATCCATCAAGTCCAGCACTGATGATTGGGTTACCCAAGGTCCCACAGGGAGTGAGTAGCAGAGCTGAGATTCAAACCCTAAATCCAGGTGGCTCTCCAGTATGGCACCATGCTTCCTCCTGGGATTCCCTCTCCTTGTTCAAACTGTGCCATCATCATCATCATCATCATCATCATTATCATCATCACCACCACCACCATCACCACCACCACCCTCCCTTCATGAACCACTGCAACCAGAGGTTAGAGAGCTGGCAGGGATCTTACAGGATTTCAGAGACCCTAGTCTAACCTCCTCATTTTATAAGGGGAAGAAATCTATGCCCAGAGAGAGAAAAGGATGCTCCCATATTTATAGAGTGAGTTAGGAGCACAGTGAGAATAAATGATAGTCAATTAGAGAGCTAAGATCTGGATTCAGGTCTCCTGTCTCCCAGGATAATGTTTTCCTCCACCATCATTGGTGATTTTGTGATTTACTAAAACCATTTGTCCTTGGGCAAGTCACTGAGATGATCTGGTGGCCAGTCGAAGGGAAGGAGTCTGGTATGTCTGCATGTTCCCTCTTCACCCATCACCCCATCTGAAGAAAATGGTGACTAGAAGGGAAAGCAAGAGCGGGCACCACCACCATCATTAATGGGACTGGGTAAGAATCATAAGGAGTTTACAGCAATGGTCCAAAGGCAGAAATGTCAGAGAAACCCTGAAATGGAAAGAGCAGGCATTAGCTAAGTGATAGCTTCCTTCACACAGTTTCTCTACCCATGACATTATTCTCTTGCTTGATCACCATGTTCCTTCCTTATTCAGCTGTTTCATCAACATCATGACACCAGTCCTTTTTTTCTGGAATTACACATTTACATCTACTCTTCTTATATGACAGCTTGGGCCTCCCTACATTCTCACCAACAATTCCATCTACCTCCAATCTCACCCAAAATTTGGGGGATGGATAAAATCAGATTGGTCAGGCCAGAGCTTGTATCCTCATAAGGAATTTGCTCCATAAATACTGGTTGGCAGACTGTTCTTATTCCTTTCTTATGAACCCCCTCATTACCTGTCTGCCCTAAAATCACCTGTTGAAGTGAAGGATTCCAACTCCTGAATTTTCCACCCCTTCCTAATGCCTAGATGGATCTTACTATTCTGTCAATGAACTAAACTCTTTCTTACTCCCATACTCATTGCTCATGTCCCTCCTTGGAATGTCATCCCTTCTCACTACACTCTTCCACCTTTTAGGCATTAGGAATACAAAAATAAGAATGAAGAAATAACCCCTGCCACCAACAGTTTGCATTCTACTCTTGACAGAAGGCAGTATGGCACAAGGGAGGAAAACATTATCCTGGGAGACAGGAGACCTGAATCCAGATCTTAGCTCTCTAATTGACTATCATTTATTCTCACTGTGCTCCTAACTCACTCTATAAATATGGGAGCAACCTTTTCTCTCTCTGGGCATAGATTTCTTCCCCTTATAAAATGAGGAGGTTAGACTAGGGTCTCTGAAATCCTGTAAGGTCCCTGCCAGCTCTCTAACCTCTGGTTGCAGTGGTTCATGAAGGGAGGGGCAGCTTGGAAAAGGTGGAGACATATGGTGACAACGATGACATTCCAAGAAGGAACATGAGCATGAGAAACAGGCATGATGGTAAAAAAAAAAAAGGCTAATTTGTTGACAGGACAGTGAAGTCTGTCTGGGTATAGAGAAGGAGTGGGAGACACTCCCTTGGCTCCAAAAGTGGGAATCCTTCACTTCAACAGGTGATTTCAGGGCAGACAGGTAATGAGGGGCTACATAACAGAGAAACACAAAGAGTCTGCTGACTGATATTGATGGAACAAATCCCTTGCAAGAATACAAGCTCTGGCCCACCCAGTGTGATCTTATCTATCCTCAATATCTCAGGTGAGGTGGGAGGTAATGATATGGTAAGTGAGAGAGTAAGAAAGACTTAAAGAGACATGGTCATGGCCTCCAACATATCTGCATTCTGTCACATAGAAGGAGTAGACATTAATGTGTGATTGCAGAGGAAGCAACCGTCTGGACCCATGATGCAGCCATGTAAGGCAGTGTCTTCACACATAATGAATGAGTGTTGGATTGATTAAAATTTGTCCCCTTCCTTCCCTTCTACACCACTTAGTTTCTGAACCATGAATTAAGAGAAAGACTTCTAGGAATAGAATTCAACTAGGAAGAATTGATAAGGATGGGGGAGATTTGTCTAGAGAGTAGTCTCTGAACCCAAGGCAATATATGTGGGAGACTTAGGAGGAAGGCTTTTCCCACTTGGAGTGGGAAAAAGAGAGACAGGGTAGAACTTAAGAAAAGAACGAGACCTCAAGGCACCAGACCAAAAGTTCTTGGGTCAACAAATAACTGGACTCATTAACTATGCCATATAATGGAAAAGTCACACATGGGAAGGCAGTGTGGCAAAGTGGGTTTGAAATCAGAGGACCTGAGTCTGAATCCCAGCTCTTGCTTTCTGTGTGACCTTGGGCAAGTCAGGACCTCTCTGGTCCTCAGTTTACTCGTCTGTAAAATGAGGGGAGTTGTCTTTGATGCCCTCTTAAGTCCCTTTCAGCTCAAATCAGTTATAATCAGTCAACAAGCATTTATTAAGTACTTACTATATACCAGCCACTGTTTTAAGAGCTGAGGATACAAAGAAATACCAAACAGTCCCTGCCCTCAGGGAGCTTACATTCTAAAAAGGGAGACAACGTGTAAGTAAATAGATGCATATGAGATGTATGTAGAATCATTCATTTCAGAAGAAAAGGCAGGGAAAAGCCCCCCACTCAGCACTGGAGCTCAGTCTAAATCTATTGTCCTATGAATTTAAGGAGATGGATTCGAATGCTACTTCCACCACTTATTAGTTGTTGTGAACCTCAAACAAATCATTTTTTCTTTCACATCTGTTTCTTTATCTATAAAATGAGAGGTTAAACTAGCCAATCAGTTAGATCTTTTCCAACCGTAAATCTGAAGACTGTGGGCAAGTGCTTTAACTGAATTCTCGGTTTCCTTAACTGTACAGCGGAAATACTGAGATTTGCACTACCTAAGTCTAAGGAATGTTATGAGGGTCTCAAGAAATAATATCCATAGAGCACCTTGTAAAGCCTTAAAGCTGTTTAATTGTCAACTGCCCTCCTCATCCTCCCCCCTTATTACCATTGTCATAACCCTGGGTCTCAATTCAGTTACTCTTCCCATCCTAACAGTGTGTATGCTCTTACCAGCTGCCCTGACTGAGGAGGGGAGAGAAGGGGACAGTGATGCATTTTGGATGCTCCTATCTAAGGAGGCATCTGGTCACATGTCATTGGCTCAAGCTGATGGTCAGGCTTTTCACCAGTCCAGCCCTCCTTCACTGAGAGTCCAGTGAAACTTCCAGTCTCTCAATAGGTCTCATAATATTCCAGTGCCTACCATGAAAGTGGGAACAACTTTGCTCTGTGTGCCACTAGAGGCTTTCCAGGCATTCTTACTCAGCATCCCCACTCTTTGGGTAATGAGAGGTTGGGGGACCATCTATCTGACCTGCAGAGAGAAAAATTAAGAGACCAGTCAGTAATAGCATAAGTGGGACAGCTCTAGGATCCTGACTTTTACACTAATGCTTTAGCTAGAGCTATGAGAAGCCAGATATTCACTTATTCGTTCAAAAACACTGTGTCCCTATTCCACAGTGGAAAGAGCACCAGATCTGAGATCAAGAAACCTAGGTTAAAATTTTGTTTCTTCCATTTTCCACTCAGGTGTCCTCAGATAAATCATTTCCCTTCTCCTGGTCTAGTTTACTCATCTATATACATCAGAGATTCAATGAGATGACCTCTAGGGTCCCTCTGAGCTCCAGTATTTTTGTTCTAAGGTCTATCCAATGCTTTATGGCCTTCCCAGCTCTGACAGTCTAGGTCCTAAGACTCTTTCAGGCTCTGACATTGTGTGTTCTTACCCTCCCCCACCCTCACCCAGCGTGAACATTATTGTACGTTTGAGACCCCTTCCAGCTAACATTCTCTGTTCTATGGTCCCATGACCCTTTTAGGCCTGCTATTCTATGATCCTACATAGAATCGCTACCATAATTTCAGGGTTGGAAGGAACCACAGAGGCCAGAATCCAACCCACACATGAACAAAAATCCTCTCTCCAACATACCTAACATATCTGGCAAGTAGCCTTTGTTTGAAAACCTCAAATGAGGGAGAATCTCCTGGGACAGCACATTCTACTTTGGGACAGCTCTCAGTGTTAGGATTTTTTTTTCCCCTCATGTCAAGTCTAAACCTACCTCTTTGCAATTTCCATGCATTATCCCTAGTTCAGATAAAACAAATTGGATCCCTTATGCACTAGAAATTATTATTATTATTATTGATAGTAATAATGGCTAGTGTTTAGATAGCTAGCAAAGCACTTTACATGTCATCCCATTTGACAACCCCTCAGAAAGTGAAAAGAGCACTCAGATCTACTCTCAACCCAAGTCTCCTCTTCTCCAGGTAAAATCTCTCCAGTTCTTTCAAACAGTCCTCATCTAGCTTGATATCTTTCCCCTTCCTGGTTGTCCTCGGAATGTCCTCTAACTCATCAATAACCTTAAAGATGGTACCCCGAACTGAATATAGTCTCTAGACCAGGTCTGGCCCAGGTGGAGTAGAGTAAGACTGTTCCCTCCCTGTTGCTAGGCACTGTGCTTTTCATAATGTAGCCTTGGAGTGGCATCTCTCCTTTGGTTTTAAACATCAGGTAAGGTTAACCTTGGAATGAATTCTAATGAGATCCCAGCATCTGAGTTGGTAATATAGGGGAGAGAAGAGGGAGGTCAAAGAGTGTGGGAAGAACAGGCTGAGAATGAAAAGCCACCAAGGACAAGGTAAAAAGGAATCATATCCTCCACCCTCCCTGTTCCCCCACCTTCTCTGCTTTCCACGAGAACCTCAGGCCACCTCATCTTACCATCCAAGGGGCCAGGGAGCCACCCAGTCCCAAGGGTAGCAGCTCAGGTTTCAGGAGCAGCTATGGGCTCCAACCCTACTGCAGCGCAGACCGCCTCAAGTTGGTGGTGCTTTGCAAGGAGCCTGACAACCCGTGAAATAATTGTCTTTGTAGATATGAAACAACATTGACATTGCCTTTGAAATTTAAATGAAAGAAACACCACGGAACCCTGAGAACAGGCCTAACCTTGGTGCAGTGATTTATATCTCTCATTTTAATAGGTTAATTACTTGAACAGGTATTAGTTTAAGAAGGGTCCGTTCTATTCCCAGGCAGTAAGACACACTCTGGGCAGGGCCTTCCTGGACAATTATAGCATGATGCCTCAGGCAGCTTTCCGTGATACTGGGCACAAGAGAGACTGATTTTAATCACCCAAAAAGGGCCCTGATAGCTAGGGAATCCTTCCCTTGGAGCTTTCAGATTGTGCAATAAAGATGGAAGCTAGTAGGCAAACACTAGCACCCAAAAGGGAAGAAGCAGGGGAGATAGCAGAAAGACAACTCTTACGAGGCACGAGTTCAAATTCTGATTCAGCCCCTTGCCGATACTTGACCCAGGGCAAGCCGTTTCCTTAGGTTATAAAGTAAGACAGACTGTTAGACTAAATGATCTTTGAGATTCCTCCCAGCTCTGATGTTCTATGTTCTAATCCCTCTTCTGCCTTTCTTCATTGCTTTAAGTTCTTACCCCAAACCTTCCAGATTTGACATTCTGTTATTTGTGGCCCTTTCCAGATCTAATATGCTGTTCCAAGGTCCATTCTAACTCTAAGAGTCAATGTTCTAAGGGCTCTTCTGTAATGATATATAGTGAGAAATAGCAGAAGCATCATCATGTAATGCAAAGAATACTGAACACTGTAGCCAAGAGTTCTAGGTTCAAATTTCAGCTGCCACACTAGTTTTTAAAACTGGAAATTTTAGAGGTGCTGCTACTGTATCTGCCCTAGTGACCATGAGAAAGTCATTTCCCTTCTCTGAGTTTAAATTTCCTTATCTATAAAGTATCTAATAAATTTTGTACTTCCTACCTCATAGGTTTTTTGAAAGTGCTTTGTAAACCTTACAGGGCTAGAGAGAAACATTTTTTTTTTGTCCAGACTTGTAATTTCACCCATGAAGAAAGATTCCTAGACAGAAACTCCTCCCACCAATGCAAATAAGTGACTTGTCTGTAATTTATATTTAGAGGATTACCCAGAGGTCAGATGACTTGGCCGTAGGATTTGGACCTGAATCTTTCTGATCTCTCACTGTATCTGGCCCAACTGGTGTTCTCTCTGTTCTTCATCTATCTCTGTATCTTTGTAGGGCCTATTCCCCATGCCTGCAATATACCCTCCTCTGCCTCCACATTGGTGTTCCTCTCCTCTGTTAAGCATCTTCTGCGGAAAACCTTTGTTACTTCCCCATCCCTAACTGACAGTGCACTCTCTCCCAAACTACCTTAAGTTTACTTTGTATATAGTTGATTTTATTCACTCTCTGTTTATCATGTATGTTTATATATGTAAGTGTTACCTTCCCCATTAGAATCTAAACTCCTTGCATGTAGAAACTGTTTCATTCATTGTAACTTGTGTCTCACTCACCTAACACGGTGCTTGGCATATAATAGACACTTAGTAAATACATTTTGGTTGCACAAACAAGACCTCCAAACCTAAGGGATTCCTTTGAAGTATACATAGTGTCCCACGGCCTTGAGCAAAAACCCAGATGCTTATCCCAATTTTCTGTGTAACTCGAGACAAGTCACCTGATGTCTCTGTGCCTCTGAATTCTCTACTTTGTTTAAAAAAAAAAACTGTAACTAGGCCCTTCCCAGGCTCAAATCGAGCTGTCCCCATAAAAACACCTGGAAAGCCCTGGGCAAAAAGAAAAAAAAAACCCATAATAGCCTATTTGGGACCTCCTTTACTAGGTTTCCTGCTTTATCAGGCCAAGCGGTTGTTTAAAGGAAGATGCAGTGGTGCGCGATAAAATCTATATTGTATTTCCAAACTATAAAACGGTGATAGAATTTGGTGGGCCTTCTAATGCCTTCAGAGGGGGGAATTGCTCCAGTGTTCCAATAAAAACCCTGAGCCCTAACGAAATCCTCCAATTTAGAAGCAAACAGTTCAGTGGGTGCTGACCTGGGCCCCAGGACCTTCTCTTTCTCTCAGGACTGTCAGGTCATCTTCTCATCTGTTTGCTGGGGGGAATGAGGGAGTAAGTGGAGGGATGCCCCCAGTTCCATCCCATTCATTGTCAGTCATAGCCAAGCAGTGCCAAAAAGAGATTCTATATTTTGAAATGGCAACTGGAAATCCCCAGGAGAGTTCACCTCCTATCTCCCACCATCTGCTGGGATTTCAAAGCCAGGAGGAAAGAGTTTATGACACTGTCATTTTCACACCTTGCTAGGATTGGGGCTGGTGTGTGTGTGTGTGTGTGTGTGTGTGTGTGTGTGTGTGTGTGTGTTGGGTGATTGGGGAAGGGGATTAGAGTTGGCCTTCCATCCAGATTCATTGTGGGTTTCTGGATAACTGCTCTCATCCTGGACTTTAAGGGAAGAGCTTCAGCAATGAGCAAGCGTCAGCTTTATAGGGTGGAGAAATTCAAGAACAACATGATTGGTTGGGAGGAGGGGAGGCGGGCAAAAGGAAGGTATCCTTCCCTAAGGACGGCAGACATCAAAATGTACGTCAGGCTGCATTTTTCAGAAACTGAAAATGCCAGAGTGAAAATAGCAGCTTTGCCAGCCCCAAATCTTGCCTCTGCTTAGATGATGAAGTCTCTGCTTGTCTCCTGTGCATCCTTTCCTTGGGAGGACTTCTGTTTGGGGAGGGGCTGAGACCTGCAGCCACTGTAACTTCTGCAAGGAGAGGCAGGCCAGAGTGTCTTGGTGTCTCCCTTCCAGGCCTCCTACCCCCAGTAGCCATTAGATCAGAGAAATGAGAGGGGCCTTGGCATGTCAAGACCAAGGCAAAGAGTGGAATAGCCACCTCGCTTGCTCCAGATTTCAGACTTGTATGAACACAGCCTAAGATGAAATTAGTTTCTGGGGGCTGCAGCACCATACCTTTAGCTTATGTTGACCATACAGTCAACTCAAAATCTTCTTCTCCCCATCCTGTTCTTGTACACCCAGTTTTTAAAATGTCAGTGTGGGACATTTTGTTTCTCCTTGGTAAATTACATCTTGTTAGATTCAGCCCATTACAACCTGCCCAGGACCTTTTAGATCCTTACTCTTTCATCCAATATTTCAGCTGTCCTTTCCAGACTTTTGTTATAGACTGACTTGGTAAGCATAATAGGCATGTTATCTGTGGCTTCATCTAACTCATAGATAAACATGGGAAGGAGCCCAAGACCTAGAGTTGGAGGATCCCAGTTCAAATCCTGGTTCTACTACTTATCATGCCAGCTAGGTGGTGCAGGGACACCAAATCCAGTATTCTTTCCCTGTATCATGAAGAGCCAGGAGGGACTTAAAACTCAGAAGGAAGAACTGGAAGAGACCTTGGAGGTGAGAGCCTTGGTTTGGTCTTTGTAGAGAGAGCTCATAGCCTAGGGGAAAAAGACCAGGGTAAGCCCCACCTCCGACACATTGTGCATAATCAGTCCTAGTTGCCAAATAATAACACTAACTGACATTCATATACTCCTACAAATTTCTCTGCAGAGGCCTGAATATACATAATTTAATTTCGCCCCCACAACAACCCTCTGAGGTTTATGTTATAGCTATTATTAGTCCCATCTTACAGATGATAAAATAGGTTTCCCAAGCCAGTCACTTAACCTCTCAGTGTTTCAGACTTCACCAAGATTATATTTTACAGAGAAAATGCCTACCTACATTAGTGGAGGGAGTTTCCTTATCTAGAAGTCACCAGAGAAATCACAGGTACACCCCTATCCCTATACCTAGAGATTATCCTAGAGTAGGTATTTAATGTTTGTTAGATTTAATTAATTCATTTCATAGATGAGGAAACTGAGGCCTGGGGAAGTGGGGCAAAGGGATATTTTATACAAGGTCCCAGTGAATTATTATTTTTTTTTTTTTTGCTTTTTGGAGGGAGGAAGGCAGGGCAGTTGGGGTTAAGTGACTTGCCCAAGGTCACATGGTCAGCAAGTGTGTCAAAGTGTCTGAGGTCATATTTGAACTCAGGTCCTTCTGACTCCAGGGCCAGTGCTCTAGACTGAACCACCAAGCTGCCCCCCAGTGAATTAATTAAGGACAGTTTCATGTGCAAACATCTTTTTTAATTATACTGTGTTATGGAAATACTTGTTTTATTCCATATATTAAAAACAAAATAATTTTTTAAAAAATTAATGGTAGAGGGGCGGCTAGATGGCACAGTGAATAGAGCACCAGCCCTGGAGTCAGGAAGACCTGAGTTCAAATCCGGCCTCAGACACTTAATTCTTACTAGCCATGTGACCTTGGGCAAGTCACTTAATCCCAATTGCCCTGCTTCCCCCCCTCCAAAAAAGCAAAAAACAAAACAAAACAAAAATTAATGATAGAGCCGGAACTAAAACCCAGGTGTCTGACTCAATCCTAGAGATTACCTCCTTTGGTCCTCCCTAGATGCTCCCACCACCACTACCCCCTACTATTTTTCTAAGTGAGTTTGTGAAGTGAGAATGACTGAAGCCCAAGTGAAGGCAGGGAAGGGGAAGGAAAGGAAACAAATACACAGTCCTCTTGTCCTGTACCCAGCACATCCTGTCTATCTGTCGAGTAACCCCAACCAGATCTCCTTGGGGCCAGAAGTCTCTGCATGACTGTCCTGGGCCCAATAAGTGTCCTCTACAATTGGGGGAAGGCTCTCAGACCAATCCCCTTCCATTCCTTTGATAAGATTCTCCCTTCTGTGCAGCACATTTCCTTTTGGTCTGAAATGTCTTCCAAGATGTCAGGGAGCGAGCCTTGCTTGAGCCGCTCTTCATTACAGGAAGATTAATGGGGCCACTGATCCCATTAATTTGTTATTGACCCTCCCCTTCAGAGAACGGGTCAGACTCTCTAGCCATCCACTCCAGGCTATGTTGATTTCATGCACAGGTTCCCTTTGCCTCTTGGAGAAATTTCCAGCCAGGAAATCTCTACTTGACTATAACCTCCACCCTCTGCTTGCTCTGATTAGCCCAGCGCTACAGATGGAACAGCCTGAGGCAACAAATGATGAAAATCCTCTTGCCCAGGGCCTCCCATCATCAAGCATAATGGATATACTCTGGGTCAACTTTACTCAGTGCCGTAACTACCAAATTTGGGACCTGGGGCAAGTAGCATTAAATGATCCCTTAGATTAACCAGGAGTGGGCAGACCCTAACAGTGTCCCTGGTGGGAAACCTCAGACTACCTACATACCAAAGAAAGGACTCCACGGGGGCACTTCTGGGAAGGCTGATGCCAGTGCCCAGGGAGGAGCGGAATGTGACCCAGCCATCTGGCAGCTTCCTAGTCTAACTAATTATTTTTGCTAACTAGTGTCTATGCTGCTATCGAAATGGAAATGTTGTCAAAATGTAAATGCAATCTATTTTCAAATTATACAGGCTCTTATTTTTTTATTTTAAGGGCTTATATCTTTTAAATGTTGGATCATCCTTCCCTGGTTAGATCTCTAGCCTTATCTGTGCACAGAATAGGCAGGGATTTCAGATTTACTAGAAGGAGTCTTAGAGATCATACAGACCAACATCTCCATTTTATAGGGGAGGGAACTGAGTCCCAGAAAAAGAAAATGATTTGTCTAAGATAACACAGGAATTTAGTTTCAGAGCTGAGATTTGAACCCAGGTTCTTTGACTCCAGATCTGCTCATACCATTCTCTGGCATTGTCTCCTTTAAGGAATGCCCCCCTCTTCCCAAATATCTCCCCATCCTTCACTTTGATATATTGCCTGAAATTCTCCCGTTAGAAATTCAGTCCTTTGGACCTGTTACTTGAAAATGCAGCTACTCCTTGGAGAGTCATGCATACTTGTGATGGAAGTGGTATGTCAGATTTCTTTAAGGGAATGGGGATTGAGTAGAGGAAGAAGGAGAAATAACTGTGAAGTCTGAAGTCTGACCAAGAAGGGGAAGAGAAACCTGGGTAAGAGCAAGGTTAGGAAATTTTTAAACTGTACTTAGAGGAAGGGAGGTGGTGAAGTGGATGAACTGTTAGACTTGGAGTTAGGAAGACCTGAGTTCTTATCTGGCCTCAGATACTTGAGTAGTCTCAGTCTCCTCATCTGACATAATAAGGCCTCCCTCCAGAATTGTTCTGAGGATCAAATGAGATAATATGTTTAAAGTGATCTACAGACTTTCTTATATTAATGCTAGTCATTCTGTGAGATGGAGGGAAAGAGAGAGCACATCCCCAAAATGGGAGACCGCCCATGTTCACAGGGCACAGACAAGAGCCCAGGGTCTCCCTGCTTCCCTCTCTAGCATCCCCAGAGGCAGCTGTGGCCAGTTCACAGAAGGGAAAAACAAATGCCTTTCTTTCCCTCCTTTACATTGGAAATCCTTAAAAGTCCCAAGAACAGATTCATAGGAATATTTTCACCTTTTCTTTGATCCCTGAAATGTCATTGTTCTGAGGGCTGCCCGGCTAAAACTGACCTTTCCCAGCAACCTTAAGATGGAGCTGGCTGCCTGAGAGGATATTATCTCTGAGCTCTCTCCCTCAGGGGTTGTGGGCTCTGAGGAAGGGCCAAAAGAGGGGGAGCAACAGGAAGGAGAGCTCCTTCATCCATTTCCACCCCCACATTCCTTAAATTGAAACCATAGAAGCCAGGTTGAGTGGAGTATCATAGTAATGACACATGCATTTTTCTCACAATTTTCAGTTTTCAAAGCTTCTGATTCCACAAAGCCCTGGGAGGGAGAGACAGAAAGAATTCTGGTCCCCACTTCACAGATGGTTAAACTGAAGCTTGAGGTGCCATGACTCGCCCAAGAGCACATAAGTAGCCAAGACTGGTGCCCAAGTCTTCTGACACCAAGCACAGGGCTCTCCCTACATCACCATGTATTTGAGCCAGGTGACAGGGCATTAATCTTGACCACTAACTAGCTATGTGACATTGGATGAGTCCCTTTACTTCAACTTATATCCCAGGCACTGTGCTAGGTGCCAAGAATTCAAAGAAAAAAGTGAGACAGCTTCTGCCTTTGAAGAGCTTACATTCTATCTATTGGGGGCAACAACATCTATGCACAAAAGTGAATACAACATAATTTGGAGTAGGTAGGGGCAATCAGAGCACGTCTCCCATAGGGCTTGGCACTTGAGCCTTAAAGGAAGCTGGAGATTCTAAGTGGTGTGCAGGGTGGGCGTTCTGAGCATGATCAAAATGTGAATGGATATCTATACTACCCAAAGGATTGCTGTGCAGATTAAATGCAATAATCCATCAATCGGCTGATGAACAAGCGTTTACTAGACACCTTCTGCGTACTAGGCATCATACTGAGATACAAAAAAAAGAAAAACCAGCCTCTTCCCTCAAGGATCTTAGCCATCTGTGCTTTATAAAGTACTATACAGATACAGACATTTGTTATTGAGGGGCCACATCATTAGAGAAGCAGGACTGGCCCTTGAATCAGAAAGATTGCATTCAAAACTTGCCTTAACTAGCTCTGTGACCCTGGGCAGATCTCTTAGCCGTGTTCTCAGCTAGAAAATGGAGATGACAGTAACACTTATATTGGTTACCTAGTTGTGAGAATCCAAGCCAGTGACTGGGAAGAGCTCTCCAAAGGTCAGCTCTCATGATAAGAATCTTTCAAGAACCGGAGGAAGGATCCCCCTGGTATGTTGGGCAGATGCTTTAAAGGGGATCAACAGAAGGACCCAGACCTGTGGTTGTGCTTGAATAAGAATTCAGGTTCTTTTGTTTCACTGCTTAGGTTTGTTGTTTTTGGTGTTTTTTTTTTCTTTTTGGTTACAACCGAGAACTGTGTATTAAATACCTACTATGTGTACCTTGAAGGGGTCTGTGTTAAGGGGAGAGTTTGGAAAGAGGGGATTTATAGAAATGAATGTGAAAAGGCTTTCACTAAACATTTTTTAAAAGACAGAAGTGTTGCCAGATAAAAAGGCATGGAAGGACTGAGACCCCTCATGAATCCATCCACATATCCAGGTCTGTCACAAATGCCTCTATCAGGTTGAACTGAATTCCTACTGTCATCAGCATAAACTCCTCTCCCCCAGACCAGCAGGACAGACATCTCCTTGTGTTCCCATGGTGGGTCTTTACCACTTTCTTTGAACAGTGCATATGGATCTCAATTCAGTCCCTTATACATAAAAGACTAGGCTGTGCTGGACCAGTGTAGTTGCCCCTTATGTGTCTGATGGTGGAGAATGAGCTGATCCGAGGGCTCCCTGATGCTCGGGGCAGGGGGGAGGGGGGGGGGAATGGAAGAGAGAAGGATCACTCTGAATCTTGAGTTCCTCATCTACAAAATGAAGGGATTGGACCAGACAGTTGCTGGTATCTTTTCTGGCTCTAAGTCTATGAATTTCAGACTTAAAGGGACCAGCACTCTCATTTTATAGATGAGAAAACTGTAGGTCAGGGAGGTCTTGTGACTCACCCAAAGTCAGAGTGGTAAAATTCACTGTGCATTGTACACAGTTGGGTACAGTGGCATGCAAGAGGACTGGCTTTGGAGTCAGGGGTCTTGGCTCACATGCTGCTGCCTCTGCCACTTGCTACATGGACAACACTGGGCAGACCTCAGCATCCTCATCTCTAAAATAAAACTAACTAACTAATCTCTAAATTTCCTTCCAATTCTATGACCACAGAGATAGCCAACAGAAGTGTCAGAATTTAATCCCAGGTCCTTTGTCTTCAAAGCCAATGCTGTTTCCAGTGCAGCACGCTGGCCTAAGTCAAGCATAAGAATGAATTTTCTAGATTGAAACTCATCCCTTCAGGAATCAAAATGTTACACACAGACATATGTATAAAGTTATATATTCTATTATGTTACATATTATAGTTATTATGATATATATCATATTATATTGCATTTTGCTATGTTACTTTAAGCTATATATCATATCATCATATTATGTTATATATTATATCACATGTCTTATACCATAGTATGAGGTAGCATGCCATGGTGGATAGAACTGGACTCAGAGGCCAGAAAACCCTGGATTCGAGTCCCATCTCTGACAGATACCAGCTGTGTGATCCTGGACAAGTCACTTAATCTCTTGGTGTCCTAGACAACTCTCTAAGACTAAGTCTTCAAGCAGGTGTGGCTCTATGTTGGTAGAGGGAATTTTTCATCAGAAATTCCCTATACTGTTTAAATATATTCACACATGTTTAATATAATTTCATATATGTTAATTTCATTTGTTACTATATAAACATATATTGGATCTAATATGTGTGTATAGGATGAGGCTTGTGATTTCATCAGTGTATATATATAGATGCATGTGGCTATATATGTACATGTATATGCTTGCATGTGTGTGTGTGTGTGTGTGTGTGTGTGTGTTCATAGAGATAGATGGATTGATTGATTGATTTTGGATGGAAATTGTTCTGGTCCATCTCACACTTTCCCAACTTTTTAGAGAGAGTCTATTGAACATAATTTAACCCCCATTTCAATGATTCAGAGGGATTATTGGGAGTTTTGCTTATGGTGCTGGACTGAAACATAAACCAGAAGTCTCTGAGGCTCTTAAAGTATGCCTACAGCTGTTGGAATTTACACTTAATGACCCCAGATGACTTTGTGCCAATGGTTCAACCATTACCTCCCTCTGCAGCTTCTCCTTATGTCTTTGTCTGACAGCAATCCTGGGGATGAGAACTGAGCCCAGTTCCTGTTTGGATTTTCCCTGGCCTTCTGCATAACTTAGGTATGGAGGTATGACCCAGATTTTCTAGTCAGATTTCCTGATTTTAAGAAGAGAAAAGTTCTTTTGAAAGGATTTTGCAAATGAAATAGTCTTTGTTGAACCACTAGTCCTGGCCCTTCTCTTTTTAATCAGAGATTCACAGATATAGATTCCAGAGACATTGGAGATCAGTCTCCTGATTTATACAGCTGATGAAACTGAGTCCCAGAGAAAACACAGAACTTGTCCAAAGTTTCAGTGGTGGTAGATTTGAACTCTGAACCAAGATTCTTTGATGTCAAGCACAGCGTTCCACTGCACCCAATGTGGTGATGTGAACATTCCAGACAGACCTCCACTACACATACACCCATATTCCTATTCTCACTCCCTGGACTATTGTGACTATATACTTCAAGAACCACTTCTTCGAAGGTTCGAAGATGAGAGTAATTGAGTAGCTGTGGAGAGTGGCTAATTAAATTCCTAGCATTTCTTCTTTCCTCTTTGTCTGTCTGGGTCTCTTTCTACCTTTTTGCATTCTGTCCTTTCCCCCTTTCCTTCCCTTCCTTAGAATTAAAGAATAGTTTGACATTTTTGCTGAATTCACTAAATAACATGTTCTGCTTCCTACTCTTAATTTTTTTTTAATCGTGTGTGACTAACCTTTTACATCTCACTCCAAAAAAAAAGTTGCTTTGTAAATTTTCCGTTACATTATGAAAGTCACTTGTGCTCAGCTCCAGCACAATGGATCCATCCCCAGTTCCGAGCTCTCGCCCGGAGCTATCCCAGGTGCAGAGAGGCCGACCGGCTTGGCCTCCTCTTCTGGAGTTCCTATATTTGCTGCAGCGTCTTTGCCAGAGCGACATACGTGTTTGTTTTTCCTGCATGGGTTTTCTGAGATGTTTCTCCTAAGTGGGGCAGCTATACCAATACGTTCCCCGGCTTTAGCCCTGTTAGCAAATAGCACGGCGTCTGGTCGGTTGGCCGGGATTCGGCAGAGAGCGGTTCCGGCTGCAAGCTCGGACTTTGCAGCATTTATTTTTCTGAAATATCCTTTCGTGGGTACGCCGAGTTCTCTACAGAGCTGTGTGTCCCTTTTCAACCCAAGCTGGAGGGCAAATGCCTGGTGTGTACCATGGTCCATGGGGCTGGGATGAGAACCGGCAACACTACAAGATGCAAGGGCTACAGCGCAAGAAGGGATGAATTTCAAGTCTGAGGACCTGGGTTCAAATTCTACTTTGGTCACTTAGTACCTATGGCAAGTCACGGCACTTCTCTGAGGCACCATTTCCTCCTCTGTATTGAGGGTATTCAGTTCAGTTGTCCTTAAGACCCCTTCGAGCTCTAAATCCGGTGAACCCTAAACTTCTGTAATCCTGTGACTGGGAGACAAAAGAGCCCCACCCAGGGTTTGGGGGCGAGGCTTCATCCTTCAACAAAGTAAGAGATTAGGCTTTGTTGAGTCTTGTCTGACCCTTCGTGACCCCATTTGGGCTTTTCTTGGCAAAGATCCTGGAGTGCTTTGCCATTTCCTTCTCCTCTTACAGATGAGGAAACTGAGGCAAGCAGGGTTAAGTGATTTGCCCGAGGTCACACAGCTAGAAATCGTCTGAGGCCAGATCTCAACTCAAGAAAATAAGTCTTCCAGACTCCAAGTCAGGCACTCTATCCATTGCACCAGTGATCTGCCCTAGGAGATTAGAATCAGTGACCTCTAAAGTGCCTTCCAGATCCAGTGCTTTGCCATCCATTGTGCCTCTTTGAGAGCAGGAATGGTTTTTCACCTTTCATTGAATCCCTGGCACAGAGTGAGCAGTTAATAGAAGTTCATTGATTGGCCATTTACTGACTGACATTTTATGTTCTAAGCTCCCAGCTCTGACATTCCACGTTCTAAGGTCTCTCCCAGCTTTGCCATTCTCTGTTCTAAGGCCCCTCCCAGTTCTGCCTTTTACTGTTCTAAGGCTCCTCCCAGCTCTGACATTCACTGTTCTAAGGCCTCTCCCAGCTCCAACTCTCTATGTCATGGGCATCTATGATTGTGCCTTTTTACAATTAATCCATACTGTTACCAAGGTGAGGGAGGTAGCCTGTATCTGTGATATGTTTCCCTTCACAGACTCTTTCAATGGATTTACCAAGGGCTTGAGGCAGATCAATATGTCCCACTGCAGTGCTATCAGAGGCAGTATGGTTGCATTAGGCTCTGGACTGAAATGGGGCCTGGAACCAGAGTCCTCAAGGCTGAAATTGCTGAAGTTTGCTTTGTGACAGCCAACCTTCCTCCTTTAAAATCTTTCTTCCCTTTCAGGGCCCTCTGTCTCTCCAGGACCCCCACCTCCATCCCATGCATTAATTTCCTGCCTGGTTCTTTTGTCTGGCAGGTTAGCATCTCAGAACCTGCAATGTTAGAGCTGGAAAGGACCTGGGGTGATAGAATGTTAGAATCAGAAGGCACTTGAGGCCATAGAGCATGGAATCTGAGAACAAGAAGAAAGACTTTAACAAAAAGTTAAGGCTGGTGGGGAGTGGGCAGCTCCAGGCACAGAACACAGAGTGTTAAAGCTGGAAGGGACCATAAAACAGAATGTTAAATGTGGAAGAGATCTAACATCAGAGAGAGTAATTCACTAGCTTAAATTCATGTGGCTAGTTAGCGAGAAAGTTGAGTTTATCACCTGAAGATTCAGAATTTATAACCTGAAGATTCAGAACCTGGAAAGCAATAGTTTTTGAAGGCCAGGGATCCGAGTCCTAAAACCCTGATTCTCTTATTTACTTCTTCTATGACATCTCCCTCTCTGGACCTCAGTAAAATGAGGTGGTTGGACCAGAGCACCACCTGGGAGCCAGGGTCAGACTAAAGGGAGATCGCCCCAGAGCCCACTGGGTTGTCAAGATTTAGCACTAACACAGTCGATACTGAATCATTGATTGCTAGATTAAGCTTGCTGCTTCCCACCATCAATCCCATGATCCCTTTGACCTTAGAGATTGTCTAGTTCACACCCATCATTTTACAAAAGAGGAAACAGACCCAAAGAGAAGTGATTTCCCAAGGTCACAGAGCTAACTAAGCAGGATTTTCAGAACCCAGGACCTCTGACTTCTCTCCACTATACTGACCAGATCAGAAGAGGGCATTCATAACAACTTTGAGAGTGAAGGGGAGGGGGCAGGGTTTACATTATAAGAGAGGCCCTTGGGGGAGGACAATCCCTAACCCAGAGGAGCAAATAACCAAACCCAGCATTTGAGGCAATCGGCCAAATCCAGATCTCCCAAGGAGGGGAGCTATTTAGGAACAGGGGGTCTGTTCGCCTCACCCAAAAATCCAGCCCCAAATGAGAGCAAGGCCCTCTTGACTTGCAGAGGGAGTGCAGTCTGCTTCCTAGGGGAGCCAGGAATCAATCCCTTTTATTCAACGCCGGCTGTTTGGAGAGTGCTTTTTGACTGATAATTATTCCTCACGACAGGGGCTGGATTTATCGAACCTGGCTCCAGTGCAGAAGCTAAGAGTTCAGTAGTGTAAAACCTGGGAGCATATGACAAAGCAAGGCACAGAACCTCCTTCTCAAAAGATCTACCAAAATGAGAAAGATTCTAATTATTATTATCATCATTATTCTTATTTCTGTAATGACTTTTTTCATAATAGCTCTACATGGTGACTAGTGAAAGTCACCATGTAGAGCTATTATGAAAAAAGCCCATGCTACAGATGAGGAAACTGAGTCTCTGAGAGGGAAAAGGTCTTGCTTAAGATTAGCTGAATAGCTGACATTTTATGATGTTCTAAGGTTTGCAAATTACTTTAACATCATCGTTTCACTGCAGCCCTGTAATAAGGGTCCAATTATTGTCCCCACTTTTCAGAAGAGAAAACTGAGTCTCAGAGAAATAAGATGTTCGTATAGCTAGTAACTGTAAAAGGCAGGATTGAAATTGGGGTCTCCCTTCTTCCAGGCCCTACACTCTATCCATTACTCCCTCCTTCCTTCCTGTAAGGGAATAATGTTAATGATAATAATTCACATTGGAATAGCACTTTAAAGTTTGCAGAATGCTTTGCACACATTGTCCCATCTGATCCTCACAACAGGATGAGGTAGGTGCTGTTATCATCCCCATATACAGATGAGGAACCTGAGGAAGTTTAAGTGACTTGTCCAGGGTCCCCTAGCTAGTAAGTGGCTAAGGAAGGATTTGAACTCAGGTCCTCCTGACTTCTGATCCATCACTGGATTCACTTACCCAGCTGCCTAGTAGGGAGGAGTTATCATTTTTTGCCCACGAGGAAAGAGGACCAGAGAGGACAAGCGGCTTGCCGAGGATCACACAGACCTTGAAGTCCAAATTCAGTGTTCCTGTTGCTACCTTGTGCCATTCATGTTGGAACAGGAATGCTTCCCTGCCCAGAGTTGGCTGATGCTCCTCCTGGAGGCAGGGGGATGGACTGTATTGTCCTTCCTGCTCCAACTTAGCTGGCAAGCAGGGGTTAACCTGGGAGTCGGGGAGAGATGCCCTGCTGCGTTGTTAAGACCTCCAGCTAGCGCAGCGAGGAATTCAATATTGAGTGTTGATTGATGGATTCAGCCTGTTGCAGAGGGAAGAGCATTGAACTAAGTAAGAATCAGGAGAGCCCTGCTGTTGCCTCAGCTCTGGCACAAGGTCCTGGGTGACTGGACGCGCCCAATGCCTCAGTTTGCTTACCTGTCCAATGGGATAATAGCATGTGCCTAGCCGTCCTTTTTGTTAATATGTAGAGTCTATTCAACCAGGACCAAGTGTGTGCAAGGGAGGCATACATACAAATTCTGGGTAAAGGGGGGAAGGAAAGAAAAGGAATAAGCATTTGTTTATGTAATTATTTATTTGTAGCACGAACTACATTACCTGCCAGCCCTGGCGATAAATGCTTTACAGATGTCTCATTTCATCCTCACAGCCCTGGGAGGGTCAGTGCTATTATTATTCCCCTTTACAGATAAGGAAACCAAGCCAGACAGGGCTTAAGTGACTTGCCCAAAGTCATATAGCTAGTAAGTGTCTGAACTTGGATTTGAACACAGGTCTTCTTGAATCCAGACCCTGTGCGCTATGGCACCACCTTTTTCTTGTTGTTCAGTCATGTCTGACACTCCATGACCCCATGGACCATAGCACGCCAGTGCTATCCATAGAGTTTTCTTGACAAAACAACTGGAGTAGTTTTTCCTTCTCTAGTGAATTAAGACAAACAGAAGTTAAGTGACTTGCCCAGGGTCACATAGTTAGTATCTCAGGCCGAATTTGAACTCAGGTCTTCTTGACTTCAGGTCTAGACTTCTTGACTTCTTGACTTCTATTGCTCTATTTCTGAGCCACCTAGCTGCTCTAATTAGACATAGTCCCTGTCCTCACAGAGTTATAGTCTAGTAGGGATTGACACATTCACAAGTGACTACAGTCTCACATGATAAACTCAGTGGAAATACACAGAGAGATCTGAGGGAGAAGGCGGGGTATGGACAGGGGGCTCCACATTTAAGGCTGATGCTGTAGATAACCTCAGAGGGGTTACATGATTTTTAAGTATAATCCAGCTACACTGGCCTAATTACAGTTTCTCAGACATGACACTCCATTTCCCTCTTCCTTGCCTTTGGCCTGGCTGTCCCTGCCACCATGCCTAGATTGCTCTCCCCCTCACCTCTGCCTCTTAGATCCCCTTGTTTCCTTCCAGACAACTCAAATCCCTTGTTTTTCAGGAGGCCTTTCCCAGTCATCCCTGATGCTAATGCCTCCTTACTCAGGTAACCTTTCTACTCTGTGTGTTTCTTATATGCGCATAGTTGCTCACATGTTGTCTTCCTCTTTAGAATGGAGTTCCCTGAGGGCAGGGATTGTGTGCGCCTTTTTTTGTATTCCCAGGGCTTCTCACACAGAAAGTGCTTGATAAATGCTCTTTGGAATTTAGGGGCTGGGAGTCCAATTTACAGATAGGATTATAGAACATTGGAGCTATGAGGAACCTTAGAGATCACACAATTCAACTTCTCATTTTACAGACAGGAAAACTGCATCTCCAAAAAGGGAAGTAGTAACTCACCCAGGGTCACACAGTTGGTCAGTGGATGTGTCCCCGTGAAAACACAGACTTCCTGATTCTTCCAGCCGCTGCTCCTTTAATTATGCCCCCCTCCTTCTCCGCCTCCCCTCACCTTCATATCCTGAGCTCCTGACCCTATTCCCTATTGTTCCTTTTACTGGATAGCTTGGTTTCCCTGCTCTGAACCTGCCCTACGATCCTAACCCAAATCATTCGGCCTCAGAGCTCTTACTAAGTAATTTTACCTCCCTATTCCTCATTTTCCCCTCCACAAAATAAGAGAGTGATCTCTAAGGCCCCTGTTCCAACTCTCAATCCTATGGTCCTAGACCAAAGAAGGAGGTGCTTGACTCATGACATGTTGTGGTCAGCCCCACAGCAACAACCTCCTTTGTGGAGAGAGTTACTTTCTCAATGTAGGGCATCTGTCCAGGAAAGCACTCTGATAGGACTTTGATGGATCTCTGGATAAGATGCAGGTGGCTCCTTAATACTGACAACAGAATCTGTCAGAAAGACTTGTTTCTGGGAGGCTGGCCAGTTGTGATTCATTTTGTCTGGTCACCTGGTTGGTTTTCTCTATGTGCCTGTGTTTGTATTCCCCTGTGTTGTTGTTGCATGTGTGTGTGTGTGTGTGTGTGTGTGTGTGTGTGTGTGTGTGTGTCCCTGGGGAAGAGCTGCAGGTCTGGGCTGTACTGCCAGCTGCTTGAGGTCTTCAGCATAAAGGGTTGGATGGTGCTGTCACAATGCCATTATTAGCTGCATCCCTGGTGGTACTTTCTGAAGCCCTTTCCTTTTCTCAGAGGTTTGCCTTTATAAGAGATGTTTCTTTCATAAATGGGACTCCCATGGAAGAGTTTGGAACCCTATAGAAGGCTGAGGAAAAATGTGTACAGTAATGGACTTCTCTGTCTTTCTTCCCCATTTGCTCCTCAAAGTCATGTATCTACCTAGTACTAAGAAAGTAAAGCTAATTATCACCTCCAACCACCTGACTCTGTCTCCCTAGAAGGCTAAGACCATCGAGATGCAAAGGGGCATGACTTCCAGAGAACCAGCGTCCATGAAAGGGAGACACTGTGAGTGACATTCTTAGAGATGAGGCAGAACTTCTCACTGCATAGTCACAGATTAGCCGTGAGGTATGCAGGGAAACAGAGTCATAACTCTTTATTTCTGAGGACTGAACTAGTGATGCTAAAAGAAGAAAGACTCCCAGCACACCTCAGAGCAACTGCTAGGTGGGGAGGAGCAGGGTAAAGAGAGGGCTGTTGTGAGGCTCACCTGCAGTGCAGCCACTAGGAGAAAGAATTGCATCCTGAGACATTCTGAGGCTGTATCTGGGCAAGATGCCATCCCAGGCTAGGGCCAGGCTGGGCAGGAGCTCACCTGGAGTGAGCTGTTATTGCAAGAAAGCCCCTGGAGCTTCCTTTTCCAATTAATTTTTCTTGCTAACTAGATGCAAAGCTCAATTGTTTCTACACTGCAGAAAGATCACAGGGGCTGTGAGCACCCTTTAAATTTTGGTACCCTTAAAATGATTGATGGATAAAACCCTAATAACTCTATCCTGATTGCCAGATTACATTGCATTGCCATTAATTGCCTACATAAGCCCCCTCTCTGAGCCCTGGTTCCCTCCTCTAGAGGAAAAGAGGAGATTGGACCAAAGCCATATGTGAAAACCATAACTAGCAATGTTTTCACCTGGATGGGAAAAGCATCACACTTGTTACAAGAAGACCTTAGCTTGAATCCCAAGGCTAGCGTTGACTCTGCGTGTCCATGGTAGATTCCTTATTCCCTCTGAGTATCAGTGCCACCCCACATGCCAGTTATTTAGGAAGGGTGAGCACCCCGACATCTTGGGGGAGATAGAGCAGACATAATCAGAAAGGCAGACCAGTCTGCTCGCTACCTGAGAAACTGAGTGATAATGAGATCCCAGGGGCTGGCATAAGAGATGGACTGACCACTGGTCAGAAGTCAAAGCTGAAGGAATCTGCTAAAGATAAGGGGGCACAAATTCAGCCTACGCAGGAAAGTTATTCCTTTGTCCAAACTCAAGCATACTTCCTGGGAACTTGGGCCTCATTATTCCCAAAAACTTGTGGGCCATGCTCCCTGCTGCTTCTGACTCTGCATGATCCCGTGTAGGGGATCATTGCTTCCTGATGAATCAGACACCCCTGCTGAATCACAGGCCAGTCCCCTAAGTCTCTGCTTCCTCATCTGTCAAATGGGAATAAAAGTCTTTGCACAGTCTCCCACACAACAGTGTTGTGAAGAAATAGCTTTGTCAGCCCAAAAGCCCTCTAGAGACAGAATTGGTCTTAGTAAGTTTGAATTCGTGCTGTGTAATTGGCCAAAAGAACTGGGAGTGTTTGCCCTGGAGAAGAGAAGACACAGGGACCACCCAATAGCTGTCATGTGGAAGAGGGATGAGAGGGGCTCTAACCCCACAGGGTAGAACAAGGAGCAGTAGGTAGAAGTTGCAGCGTTAACCTTGATCATACTTGGAGCTGTCCAGATCAATGACTGTTCAGGCGTAGGTTCAATTCAGCAAGCCTTTATTAAGTGCATTCTTCTAGGGAAGGGGCTGGTAGGAATGACAACATATCCATTTTTAAAATAAACATATACGAGGAAATTTTAGGTTGACCTAAATTGGCCTATGAGGTCCCTTCCAAATTCTTACCCCTCTCTTGGAATGGGCCAGGTTTCAGTGTAAGGCCTCACTGTCCTTTTTGGGGAGAGGGGTACATTAGAGTCATCCTTGGAAAGGCTGGGTTGGGGGCGGGGGGGGGGGGGAGAAAAGTGGGCCTGATATGTTGTTGCTGCATTTCTCCTGGCCATTCCCAGCTTCAAACACTGAAGTCTAGAGCCGACAAAGTTTTGACCATGAAAGGGTCCCTGAGTAGCTATCGACAGACTACCAGCGTGAGCTGAGGAAGATCCTTGGGCTCCCACGGCTGCAGATGATAAGCCTCCAAAGACTGCAAGACCTGTGCTCCATGGATAACCTCCTCCCCAACCCACAGGGGTGCCCTGGACCTTTGTAAGCAGGGCAGCCCAGCGGGTGAGAAGGATGTCTGATCCACAGTCCTCAGCACCTCTGTCCTCCACCTTGGAAGTCCCCACGCTGAGCCAAGAAGGAGAATGCCACCACTTTTTGTCAGACTGCAAGGGGAAGGACGGAACCTCTCCTGCTGGAATGAAGACTGGTCAGACATGACGGTCTGCAGTGAAGGATAAACCAACCAGCTCACTCCTGGATCTCTCACTTTTTCTTTAAATCCAGGACTGAAACTCCATCGGTATAGATGTGATTGATACACATTCCTCGGTTATTTATATCCTTAGTGAGCTATCTGAGGCACTTACAGGTCGTGACTTGACCAAAGTCCCACCACCCCTATGTGTTAGAGTCTAGACTGGAACTAGTCTTCTGACTAGGAGTGCAGAGTTCTTCCTAGTGTGGCACACCAGCCTCTCTGGGAAAGCCCCAGGCATCAAACAGTTGGAAAAGGGAAGAGGTCACTATAGCAATTCCCTGGCCAAGGGCAAGGTTAGGGTGATTAGCCCCCTGTACATTGGGGGTCCCTGAACTCCAAAGGAAAGGTAGATAAAGAAATGTTCTTCCTCTCTGTCTATTGGTGTGGCAGAGTGAAAAGAGACAAATGTTTTGGGTTTGAATTCAAGCATTGCCGCTGATTACCTGCATGACTCTGGACGAGACGATCTCTAAGCATGCTTCCTTTTAGCTCTAAGCCCCATGATCCTGTCAACGCATAACTAGCAATACTTTCACCTAGACTGGCTGACAGGTAGAGACTTACCTGGGTGGAGGGTGTGGGGCGTGGAACTGTGCCCCAGCTAGGGGCCAAAACCTTTCACACCCACCAGATTAAGTGATTATGCTAATTCCTCTTAGTTGTCTGTGCTTTCTCCCCTTTCTCTAGTGACTCAAAAGGAGATTATGGATGCAATTCTCTTGGCAAACTTTATACCGTTAAGTAGCTAACAGGCTCTAGTAGCCATTGTTAAGTAGCTAACAGGCTTGCTCTTGTAGGTGGCTTCTGCATCACTCTCAGAACTTTAGGGGTGCTCCCAAGGGGTTGGGGTATCTCTTCTCTAGTGTAATCATCTCTAACCCCACCTCAGATGTGATGTGACTTCCCTCCCACTGTTAGCTTTCAGGAATTAACACCCCAGTTCCATTTAACCAGTCAACATCAATTACCTTTTGCAAAGGGCTATTTACTTTGAAAATACAGCAGTAACAAAACTACACTTTCCCCCAACACCTCAGTGACCAATTCTCCCTATACTACCTTGGCCTCAGGGGAAAGAGAGCTCAGACTTAGCATAGTCTCCACATAACAATGATTCTTCCAAGTTTGCTTCCAAATACTACAGGAGGAGCCCCACTCTCAGATACTACGAGGCTTCAATTCCAAAGGACATTCCCTCAATTCTCAAGGTATCAGTACTAGTCTGGCTTCAAAACCCACCATGGACTCGACTCTAAGACTCCTAGAAGGCTAACTCTCCTGACCTTTCAAAACTCAGAAGTTTATAGCCTGTAGATTAATCTCCTTCACCTAAAATGCTGAGTCAGGCAAAGAACTGAGACGCAAAATCAGGAACACATGTTGACCTCAGCAGGGAGAGCACAAGGCCTCTCTCTTTACAGCACTGTCCCCCACCTGATGCCATCAGCAAAGGAGGGGGGGAAGAAGGAGAGAAAGAGAAAGAGAGACAAACAGAGAGAGAGAGAGAGAGAGAGAGAGAGAGAGAGAGAGAGAGAGAGAGAGAGAGAGAATGCTCCAACCAAGGAGAGAAAGTCAACTAAGAGTCTTTGAAAGTGCTCCCAGTCTCACTCAGTACCTTCAGCCAATCGAAGGAGCTTCTGTCCACCCTATGGTTAGCAGGTCAGAACTGGCTCAGAAGGTCTATGAATGTTCCAAAGTCTTCATTATACATCATCATGGCTTTCCTGGGACCAGGTACCCCAGCCTCTTCCATTAGGGACTTGCATCAGCCTGCCATGCTGATGCACCAATCCCCCACTGCAGCTGTATGGTGTATATTTAGGGATATTGTTTATAGATGTAGAGTCACTTCAGAGGTGAACTAGTCTCTCCCTCATTTTGCAAAGGAAGAAGGTGAGGTGGGGCTAGGGGAATGAAGGGTGGTGCCCAGGGTGCCCAGCTGGTGAGCAGTAAATCTGGGGCCCGGGTCCTCTGACTTCAGACCTATGCTCTCACCACTGCACCATATGGGCTCAAATATCAGCCACAATTATTTTTACTTTGTTTATCTGTTTCCATAAGCGAAGATTGGAGTTTAGAGCCTTTGAGGTCCCTCCAGCTTTCAGGCTACCTTCTCTTGGTCCCATATTGTATCCTTCCCATAGTATCTAAGCTCCTTGAGGTCAGGGACTGTGGTTTTTAATTTCTGTCTTTGTCTCTCCAATGCCTACAGCCTAGCACAGAGTAACTGCTTCATAAATGTGTGTTGATTGACTGTTCCTAAAGTTCACTACTCACTTAAATTCTGGTGGCCTCCATGTCCTCAGTTTGCCCAGGTTCCTATTTGTTCATAGGGAAGAATGGGGCAGAAGTGGCTTTTAAATTCTAAGCCAAAATGTGGGGAGCCCTCATTCCCCGTGGCCCTCTGGAGAGCTGGCCTCTCCCCGTGAGTGCCCCCAGTCCACCACCTGCTAAACTCTGGGGAGCCTATCAATGTAACCCCACGTCTGGGCAGTACTAATAGGGCAAGCAGTTAAGCCGTGGCAGCAGTGACCTCTGAAATGTGGTGCCGCGATGTATAATAAATTCCCCTCGTCTAAAGGTTTATATTGCTTCTTGAGGCACCAGCGTCAGAGGGCTTTCCGAGACTCAGGCTGGATATAATTGCTGTGCACGGCAGATTTATTCCTCCAAGAGGTCAGATAACCATTGTATTTCACCGTCGGGCTGACGAAGGCCCTTATTCGCTCAAATTATATTTCTATCAAATATTCATTTGTCTGGTTTATGGGCTGAGAAAGATCTGTCCCGCCGGTGCGGCAGCCCACGTGCTCACCTGGCTGACTCTTCCAATTCCTTCTCTCCTACAGCCGCTTTCCCTGCTCCCCCTACCCTTCTCCCGTCCCCCAATCACTCCCACCCAGACTGCAGATGCCTGAAAAACCTGCATTTAGAGCTTGGTTTCTTTTGGCGTTCACCAAAAAGGGGCCCCACCATTAAAATACAAGAGAGCCAGTAGATTGTAAACTCCTTGAGAGCAGGGCTTGCTTTATTTGGATTCTGTAGTCCTACTGCTTAGCCAGCTGCTGCCACAGTTCTCTTTTTTTGATCTTAGGATCTCATCAGTTTAGAAAATTGATGAAAAGACTGTATCAGTGCAGATGTGCTCTGAAGCTTAGAAATGAAACAAGCATTATTGATTGAGTGCCTATGTGCTAGAACAAAAAGAAAAAAAAAGGAATAACCCCCGTCCTCAAGAAGCTTACACTTTAGGAGGGATAGTTAATAATATGTCTCTGTACAAAGATACAAAATAGACCCCCAAAAATATGTTATCTTGGGAGAGGACACAAGCATCTGTGAGGAGGGGAGAAAAGCTAGGAAAGCCTTCAGATAGGCCAGTTTGGAAGGAAAGGGAGGATTTGAAGAGTCAGAGGTAAGAAGGCAGGGCGTTCCAAGGCTGGGGAAAATTCTTTGCCAAGGCACACCAATGGGAGACGGAGTGTGATGTACGAAGAACAAGGTCCGTGTGGCCAGACCAGGGCAGAGCTTGGGAAGGGGAATAATATCTAAGTCTGAGAAGCTGATCAGGGCCAGAGTGTGAGGAGGTTGAAAAACCAAATACTGGAGTTTGTCATTGATCTTAGAAGCAATGGAAAGCCAGTGGAGTTTATTGAGGAAGAAGGTGATGCCATCAGAAGTGGGTGTTAGGACAATCACTTTCATAGCTCTATAGAGGATGGGCTGGACTGGAGAGAGATTTGAGGCGGGGAGAATGATTCTTGTAAAAGTGCAGACAAAAGGGCGTGAGGACCTGGACTTGGAGGGTGGTTGGGTGAGAAGGAAGAGAGAGGCAGATGGGAGAGCTGAAGAGGCGAGAAACTAGATCTGGGAGCTGATTGGATGTGTGTGCATAGAGGTTATGTACTTGGGTACTTGGAAGGGTGCCCTCAAAAGAAAAGGTAAGCTTGGAAAAGGATGGATTTATGGAGAAAGATGGTTTTTAGGTTCATAGACCTAGAGAACTCAGGAGCTATCTGGTCAACTCCCTCATTTTACAGATGAGGAAACTGAGGCCCAGGGAGGTTAAGTGACTTGCCCAAGAAGGAATTAGAACCCAGGCCCTCAGACTACAAAGTTATGCTCTTCCCCCATGCTACCAAAATGCCTCCATGATTTCTATTTCAGATCTGTTGTATTTGAGATAATATTTATTTGCATAGAGAGAATTAAACGCATAAAAATTGATGGGATCACCAAGTGGAATGGATAGAGATTGAGGACCCAGTACAGAGTTTTGGGGAACACTCACAGTTATTGGGCATAAGATGCATGAGAAACCATCAAAAGAGACCAAGAAGGAGAGGTTAGATGGATAGGAGACAGATCCGGGAAGGAGTGATCTTGTGAAAATCCAGAACACAGAGGGGATGCAGGAGGAGAAGATGGTCAGCAGTGTCAGAGGCTGCAGAGAGATCAAGAGTCAGGATCTGGCTTTGAATAGCAGCTCCACTAGCTTTGGGAACTTGGACACATTTAAGCTTCTATTTCCTTCCTCTGTGAAAATGAGGTAGGTGGCCAGATTCATGATCTTGAAGGCCCTTCCTAGCTGTGCCCTCTCTCCTATGGCCTATGCCAGTCCCCGTGTCCTAGACGTAGTGATCTGTTCTCAGGTATCTTCCAGCTCTGACTCTCTCATCTAAGTTCCTCCTCCTCCTCCTCCTCCTCCTCCTCCTCCTCCTCCTCCTCTTCCTCCTTCTTTTTCTTCTTCTCCTTCTCCTTTATGATGTTCTGGGTTCTAAGGTCCCTCTCAGCTCTGACTCTGCTAGGATTCCTTCCTTCTCTGACTTTCTGTGTTCTAGGATCTCTAAGCTCTTCCAGCTCTAACAGAATCGTCTTGGCACAAGTTCAGGAATGCCCACAAGAGGCCCCACTGAATGGTGGGGAAATATGGGGAGGTACCCTGCTAGGAAGCCATCCTTTGGCAATGCTATCAATCTGGCCCCTGTCTGGATGATTTAAAACAGCTGAGGAAACAGATCTCTGGTTTATCCAACCATTCGGAGTCTTTACCCAACTAGTTCCATAGGCCGGAAGCAGCAGGACCCAGTCCTGCCAAAGGGCCCCTTGTGACAGGGAGTGACAGGTGCAAACACAAGCAAGCTGGTACCGGGGCCTCTAAAGGGCAGACTCGGCTGGTCAGGGTTCCAGCTGACCATCCACATGACAACACACCTGTCCCCAAAGCACTTCTCCTTTTCTCTCATCCTTACCTGCCTGGCTTGCCCCTGAAATTTCTGCTATTGAATTAGGGGTAGGAATGGTGGAGGAGTTGGACAGAAGCATTGAAGGCCCCTGTCCCCGAGAGAGGAGAAGAAGCACAAGACTCTAGATCTAGGGCTGGAAGGAACCCCAACAGGCCAGGCAGGCCAACTGCTTCATTTTACATATGAGAAATCAAAGGCCCAGAGGAGGGAAGTGACTTGCCCAAGGTAACAAAAGCACTAAGTAGCAAAGTCAGAATTAGAACTCAGGTCTTCTGTCTACATTGTATTTCAGACTAGGAATGAGTCCACCAAAGCAGGACGAAGGAGAAAAGGAACCTGGGACAGATCAGGCTCCCACTTCACTGAATAGAAAGGGAAAAGTTGGAAGCCAAGGCCCAGCTTAAGAGGCAGGCAGAGGGAGGCTTGGAGGATAGCAGAGAAGAGAGATCAGCGACCTTGGGGGCACAGCTCAGGGTGTTCCTGGAGGCACTGCCATGAGCCAGACTTCCTCAAGCTCCACAACCTCTCAGGTTCTTCCACTTCTAACAACAGTGTTCTTGACTCCCTCCCCATTCTGACTTTCTCTGTTCTGAAGTCCTACCCAGCTGGGATGGTCCCTGCTCTGTGCTGTGAAGTCCCTTCCAGCTCTGCCTCCCAACCTTCCAGAGTCCAGCTCTGACATTCTTTGAATTCACCTATTTGTCTTTGGGCCATCTCTGACCTTTCTCCAGCCGGCAGAGATGCCGCCTTCCCTTCTCCCCACCCTCTCTCTCCCTTTCTCTCTCTCTCTCTGTCTCCTCCTTTTTCTCCTGTGACTGATTTTGAATAAATTTTTTCCCGTCTGGAAAATGGAGCTATGAATTGCTGTATTCTCCCCCCTCCCTCCTTTTCTCCTTTCCCTTTTTTGTGTCCCTCCCTCTTTCTTTCCTTCCTTCTTTCTCTCTGTCTCTGTTTTGGTGTGTCTCTCTGTCTCGCTCTGTCTCTATCTCCCCCTCTCTCCCTTCTTTTCTACCTCTGTCTGTCTATGTCTGTCTGTATGTCTCTGTCTCTTTCCCCATTTCTCTGTCCCTCTCTCTCCTCTCCTCGCTCCCTTTGGCCTTCCCCTCCCTCCCACCCCCACTTTGTCTCTCTCCCCTCCCCTTTGTCTCTCTCTCTCCCTCTGTCTCCCTCTGTCTCTCTTTTCCCCATTCTTCCCTCTTTCTCCTGTCTCTGTCTTGGTCTCTCTGTCTTTCCTTCCTCACTCCTTCCATCTTTCTCCCTCCATCTCTCCTTCTCTGTCTCTCTTCTCCTCATGCTCTGCACCCCACCACCACCCCACCCAGCTACCTGCTGAACTTCTCCCCTGGGCCCTTGTTCATGTATCATCCGGTCCAAAGGGAATTAATGACATCTCAGAGGGAGGAAGGGGGTAGAATGAGAAAAGAATAAGGCAATCAATTGGTTCTGGTGTCATTGCTAATCAAAGCTGTAGAGGAAAGGACATCAGACAGCGCCCAAGTCTGGCATAATGTGTGATGAAGCCTGAGGCTGAAATCAAATCACCGCTGGGTAAAAAAAAGCATTTTCTTTCCTCTCCCCCACCCCCAATCATGAAGATTCAATGGACTTTGATTTTATTTTTCTCCCCCCTCTATTATTTGCCACCTCCTCTTCAGGGCCCCAAAATAGCCTCCCTTTCACTGCTTCCTTCCCCCTGGGTTGCCTCAGCCCCTCCCTCAGCCCTCTCCCCTCCGCTGGGTCCCCAGAAGCACACAGTTACTTCAGGGCTTTTGTCTGCTTCCTTGTGGGTGACCTAGCATTATTCTTGGTCTCTGCAGCTGGGGAGAAGCGGCTGATTTCTTATTATTTATTTGTAATGAGGCAGGGGATGCTGGATTCCCCACTGCAGGGACTCCAGATAGAGTTCTCTATGCCCCATCACATAGGGGTGTGGGAGTTTGGGCAGAATACTTGTTGTATCTCATCACACTCCATGGAGTTGGGGAGGGGGGAGAAGACAGCAATTCATAGCCCCATTTTCCAGACGGGAAAAAATTTATTCGAAATCAGTCACAGAATTACAGAACCAGACGAGACCCTTAGAACACAGCTATCAGAGTCAGAAGGGATCTTAGAACACAGAATATATAATGTCAGAGCCAGAAGGGACCTTAGAACATAGACTGTTAGAACTAAAAGGAGTCATTGAAAGGAGTCTTCAACTGCACACTAGCCATTTTGAACTGTCTATCCCGTAGACATCTTAAACTCAACATGTCCAAAACTGGACTCTTCGTCCTGCCCCTCCAAAGGTTTCCCTCTTCCTAACTTCTCTATTACTGTCTAGGGCACCACCATCCTCCCAGTCCCTCAGGCTTGAACCTAGGAAGCATCCTGGACTCCTCACTATCTCTAGTCCCCTCCCCATTTCCAAGACCTTTTGATTCCCCCTTTGGAATGTCTCCCCCTCTCTCCTCTGACATTGTCACCACCCTAGTGCAGACCCTGGTCACCTCACCCCTGGACTATTGTAATAGCTGCTGGTGGGTCTGGCCGCCTCAAGTCTCTCCCCACTCTGATCCATCCTCCATTCAGCTGTAAAATTGATCTTCTTAAATCAAAAGTCTGACTATCTCTCTCTCTCTCTCTCTCTCTCTCTCTCTCTCTCTCTCTCTCTCTCTCTCTCTCTCTCTCTCTCTCTCTCACACACACACACACACACACACACACACACACACACACACACACACACACACACACACACACACACACATACTGAACCCTATGTAATTAATCCCAGAGGCTCCCTACAGCCTCCGGGATCCAATATGAAATCCTCTGTTTAGCTTTTAAAGCCCTCTGTAGCCTGACCCCTCCCTATCTGTCCAGTCTTTTTATATTTCCCATCAGACCATTTGTGATCTACTGTGATCTACTAAACGCTGGTCTCACTGCCCCCCATGCCTTGAACTCTCTTCCTCCTCATCTCCATCTCCTGAACTCTCTGCCTTCCTCCAAATTTCAGGCAGAGCCCCAGCTTCTGAAGTTCTCCCTTAATGCTGGTGCTTTCCCTCTGGTGATTACCTCCAATTTCCCCTGTCCGTATCTGCTTTTTGCTCAGCTGTTTGCTTGTCATCTCCCCCATTAGAGTGGGAGCTCTCTGAGGGCAGGCACTGTCTTTTGCCTCTCTTTGTAACCCCAGCACCTGGCACATAATAAGGTGTTTAATAAAGGCATGTTAACTGACTGACTGACTGGGACCTGAATTCTGGTTCCACTTCTGCTACTGACTCACTTTGTGACCTTGATTAATTTTCTTCCTCTCTCTGGGCCTCAGTTTCCCCACTCACAGAATGAAGTGGATGAATTATATGGACTCTAAGGTTACCCCTTAAACATTCTAGGTTCTAGGATCCCTCCCAGCTCTGAAATTCCATACTCTATATTCTAAGTTGCCTTGTAGTTTGGATAATATATGATTTCTATTAACTGATAAGGAAAATGTTCCCTGATAAGGAAGATAAGGTGTGGTCCCTCATAGAGATATCAGCATTTTATTAGAGGATAAAAAAAAAAAAAACCACCAAAATGCCTCAAAGATCCAATTCAAAGTATTGAATTCAAATTCAAAGAATAAAACTTTAATGGCAAAATAACAGCTAATAATAGAGTCGACACTGGGGGGGGCGGTAATAATAATAACCAGCATAGAATACTTTCTCTCCCTTGACTTTAGCTACTCCGGGTATTAGTACTTTCATTTTGCAGGCGAGAACACTGACTCTCAGAGATGTTAAGTGACTTGCCCAAGGTCACGCAGCTAATACGTACCAGTAATATTCCAACTCAGGTCTTGCGGTCTTCTGCAATCAACACTATCCATTTTACCATTCTCTCTTCTCTCCTCTGAGGATTGTTAAGACCTTGTCTGATCAACCAGCTCATCCAAGGCCTCCCAGCAAGCCTCTGGCAACAAGTGGGAAGGAAACCCAAAGCTCTTCATTCTTGGACCAGCGTTTTGGCCGATAACCTAGGCATATACTCCTATAGTCAAAGCTTGAAGAAAGAAGCAGAAGAAGGAACCACAGGAGAAGGGAAGAGTTTGACTCCATGTGTGTCTGGCATGTTTGTGAATTGCTAGTACAATGAAAACTGATTTTTATAGTAAAATGAGCGTTTTTGTGTTTGAATGAAAAGCACACATATTTCAAAATCTGATTGTAAGGGGGAAAAAATCAGGCTTTGTTGTAGAAACAATTGTGCCAAACTTAAATCTCCAGAATTAAAATGGTAGGAGTGTTAAGTATGGATATGAATGCATTAAACAGATGGGTATTAATACATTTGATTCTTTCCCTTCCATTTTGGGAAGGGAGCTGTTTCTGTCTCTCCAACAGCTCTGCCTTCTACTATTATAAGAGAATTTGGAGGAGAGCAGAAGTGATGGGTAGGAGGGCTGGACTCCATAATTTCTAGCTTGTCTTCTATCTCTCACATTCTGTGTTCTATATTCTGAGGAGTCTTCCCTACTCTAATGTTCCATGTTCTAAGACCTTTCCAGCTCTGACATTCTAGGCTGTACATTCTGACATGCTATTGTTCTATTATCATTATTATTCTATTGTTCAACATTTCTTCATTGATGGTCCAAAGCTGGCTAGAAGTCTGCTTGCTGATGGAACCTGAGTTCATTTGGAAAAACAAAAAACAAAAAACATGCAGCATTCCAAAGCTTGGGTCCCAGCACAACCAGCCCACATTCTCTTTCATGACCTGAGCAGCTCTTTAAAGGGACCTTGTCTCTCTCACCTCGAGCAACCAAGGGGTTCTAGAAAGATGGCCCAGATCCTTTGAGACCATGCCCATCCAAGATTCCTCCCTTACCTTCTGCTCAACCAGCCAGGAACATTCTGAGTCCCTGACCAGCCAAGGGAACACGAAACCACCAACCCCCAAGAGTAAAGCAGCCTGAAAAGAGCTTCATTCCTCACTTGTATTGGTGACACATTGGAGAACATTGGGGGATTTGTAGGTGATAAAACACTCTGCCTTGAAAGCTAACTGTGGATTTTGGAGAACTTTTCCCTTCTTACGGGGATATTATTAGATCCATTCTTTATCCTGGGCAATTTGGAATCAGATGACTTCCAATGATATTTCTTGCAGGCTGCCAAGAAGTGGTCTTTGGTAGAGTTCAGCCCTCCCATCTATCCAGAGCGGGAGCCGAGCGGGAGAATGGCTCTATATCAAATTCCACCGCAGGGGAGCCCAGAATATTGGATCAGCATTTTCACCAGCCTGCAATTCATTATTGACACTGAGTGGGGATCATTAATTTAGCCAAATGGGTTCTGGTAATTAAAGGCTGAGGCTTCCGTGGTCCTTATTTGTGGGGGAAAGGGGCTGCTGTCAGAGTTCCTATGGATAATGAACATAAATTGTACAAAAGGAGCCAGGCATTAGGAGAGGGCCCTGCTCTGACCAGGAGTTGGCATGCAGCTGGGAAGGGAGTGTGGCTGGGGCCCCACCTGACAGGGTTCTTACAGCCAGAGCAGCTTCGTTGATGCTGTGTTGTTTCAGTCGAGTCTGATGCTCCACGAGCCCATTTGGGGATTTCTTGGCAAAGATCTTAGAGTGGTTTGCGATTTCCTTCTCCAGCTCATCTTACAGATGAGAAACTGAGACAAACAGAATTACGTGACTTACTCGGGGTCCCAAAACTAGTAAGTGTCTGAGGCTGGATTTGAACCCAAGTCCTCCTGACTCCAGAGCTGGCTCTCTGTCCACCATGCCACCTAGCTGCCCTGTAGCAGAGATAGCAAGAGTAAAAATGTTAACAACAATGAAGTGTTTTCTTGGCAGTGGCGCTGTAAGATACCAGTGAAAGAACAATTATCCCCATTTTGCAGGTGAAGAGACTGAGGCTTAGAAAGGTGAAAAGTCTTACTCAGCTAGCTCACAGAGCTGGTAGTGTCAGGCCTTCTGACCCCAAGATAAAATCATAGATGCAAAGCTTTAAGGGACCTAAGAGCACCACCTCTGAATTCAGAGATGACCTTTTGAGATCAGATATTGATCCCAAATCATTGATTTGTTATTTGCTACCAACCCTGAGCACATCACTTAAGCTGCTTGCCTCAGTTTCCCCTGCTGTAAAATGGAGAGAACAGCTATACCTGCCTTGCAGGATTGTTGTGGGGATCAAATGAGATCTTGCTTGTAAAGTGCTTGGGCACATGTGTTCAGTCGTTTTCAGTCATGTCAGACTCTTTGTGACCCCATTTGAGGTTTTCTTGGCAGAGATATTGGAGTGGTTTACCATTGCCTTCTCCAGCTCATTTTACAGATGAGAAAACTGAGGCAAATAGGGTTAAGTGACTTTCCCAGGGTCACACACCTAGTTTCTGAGGCCTGATTTGAACTCCGGTCTTCCTGACTCCAGGTGCCACCTTTCTATCAAACCTGGCACGTAGTAGATGCCATGCAAATGCTTAGTCCCTTCCCTAAATATTTGTGATATTTACTATGTGTGTGACCTTCAGAAAATCCCTTCATCTCCATGGCCCTCAGCTTCCTAATCTGTAAAATGAGGGGATTTGGATAGCTGGCCTTGGAGGTTCCTTGCAGCTTTAGATCTATGGACCTAAGACCCACAGAATGTAAACTCCTCAAGTGTAGGAACAGTCTCACTTTTACATCTGTATTCATGCAGTAATGGATAGAAAACTGGTTTCAAAGTCAGGAAGATCTGAGTTGAGTGTTGCCTCTAACATATCCTGTCCTTGTGACCCTCAGCTAGGCCTCAGTCCCTTGCAGAGCCTCAGGAAGCTGTCAAAGTGAGATAAGGGGCATCTGTGGAGGTTGCCTCAATGGGAGTCTCCCCAGTGGATGGAAAGGGTGATCCAAGTTTGTGCTATCCACACCCTTGACCCATCATAAATGATTGTTGATTGGTCTCTGAGGTCATGTCATCCAACCTTTCCATTTCACAGATGAAAAAACTAAGGATTAGAGGGGGAAGGGCCTCGTGTGCCATCATGTAGATGGCAGAGAGACACAACTCAATCTCAGACCCTGGGATGCCAAGGCCAGCACCACCTCCTGAGCCTCACTGTCTCCAAGGCTAACACACTGTTCAAGGTTTACAAAGCATTTCCCTCAACAGCTGGTTGCCAGACAGGGTGTTTACCTTTGTCCAGGTTCTTAGAGAAATTATGCTGCAGAAAGAGGCTAAATCTGTAGCAGATCAGAGACGAGGGAGCATCACTTAATTTTTTTGGGTGCTGACTGGGTGACTGAGCCTTGAGCCTTTTTCATAGGATTTAGAGCTGAAAGAGACCTTAGAAGCATCTTATCTGGCCCAATTCCCTCATTTTACAGATGGGGAGACCGAGGCTAAGAGGGCTATAATGACTCACTCAGGGTCAAAATATCTAAACCACTGCTCTTGACTTGCCAAACAGGTTTCAAGACCAGTATTTTATCTGAGCCTCACATCCTGGGGCTGGCCTTGTTACACCCACTTCTGCCCAAGATATCCTCAACCAGGGGGCAGTGCCACTTATTCTGGATCATGGGCAGACTCAGAAATATCTTCAAGAAATCATGAGGTCCTTTTATAAAAGATGAGAAGTGTTTCTTCTCCACAGTTTCCCAGAACCCACCTTCTATTCGCCCTGGACTGGTCTTACCATCCCATTAATGCACCCATGCTCATTCCCACCTCCATACCTTAATCCATGCTGTATCCCCCTCCTAGAATGCCACTTCCTATCACTTATTCCTTCTCTCTTGCTTTCCAAATCTCACCCATCCTGCAGTCCCATCTCTCCCAGGAAGCCTTCCTTGTCCCTTACAACTCTCATGCATGCCCCTAACCTTGGAGTTTCTATGTCACCATGTGCCACACAATTTAGCAACTATCTTGTCCTGTTATAGATGTGGTGGTCTTATGTCCTCAGCCTGATGGCAGTTTTCCTTGACAGCCCATGGGGACATCACCAAGATCCTCCTGGTACCCACCCCATGGAGATGCTTGGGTAGATGCTTCATATGCATTTGAGAATCAACTAAATTCTGACCTATTTAGCCTAGAACCCAGATTTTCCTTTGTTCCAAGACAGGTTCTATGTCATAATTGTGGCAGAATTATTTCTAGGCCTGTCAGTTGGCTAGTGAGCCACACTGCCTCCAACTCTCTAGTAATGGTCCTCTGACCATTTGTTAAATCAAAGAATGTCAGAGCTCAAAGGGTCCTTAGAAGCTAGGTTACCTTGGGATGTTGGAGCAAAAAGGAACCTTAGAACATCTACTATCAGAACTAAAGAACCTCAGAACACAGAAAGTCAGAACTGGAAGGGAACATAGAACACAGAATATCAGAGCTGGGAAGAACCTTAGAACACAGAACATCAGAACTGGAAGAAACCTTAGAACACAGACTGTCAGAGCTAGAAGGAACTTAAGAACATAGACTATCTGTTAGATCTGGAAGAAACCTTAGAACATGAAATATAGAATATCAGTGCTAAAGGAAGTCATCTCACTGAACCTCAATTTCTCTACAGGATTTCAGAGCTACTAGGAACCTTAGAAATTGTCTGTTCAAATCCTGTCATTTTAGCTATGAGGAAACTTCAGGAGGCGTAACATTGGCAGTGAGCAGATGAACCAGGATTTGAATCTCCAAACTCTGGTTCCAATTCCACAATTACTTCCCCCACACCATAGATACCTGTGCTGAAAATGGGGTTTATGACTCTCCTGCTACCTGCCCTACAGGCTCATGGGCTTAGCAAAGCCTGCAGAAATAGAGCTCTCGTTCCCAGCAGAAGCAGCAGCAGCAAGCTCCTGGTGGTCCAGCCCTGCCCTTCTGCCACACTGTTCTCTATCGGATCACTGGTCCGGCCTCTCTGGGCCTCCCAACCCTGATTTCTCCAGCTCTTGCCTTCCCCTCCCTTGGCTCCAGGCCCTTAATGCCAGCTGCTCCTATTGTCAGACCTGAAGAGACATACTAGATGAAGACTTTCCTCGGATGTCACCCTGGTGAAAGGCTTCCCTCCCCATCAGCCCATCGGCCCAGCCCCAATGAGCCTGAGTTCTTCTGCACCGATGGCATCTCATGGATATTTGCTAATAAGATCTGAGTCTGTGAGTTCTGCATACTATTAACACCAGCGCACATCAGGCCTGTCTGCTGAAGAGAAAATTGCAAACACAATCGAAAAGCTGCTTATGAATATTAATAGGCCTGGAAACAATGCCGAGCAAAATTGTTGATGTGATTGGAAAAGGGGAGGGGGAGGGAGCGTGGGGGTGACAGGAGCGGAAGCCCCCCTCCCCCACACTCCAGTGCCCCCTGATAAATCCCAGCACCTGATTGCCTTGCTAAGCCCGTTTCAGCTTTCAAAGTCAGTTTTCAGAGGCCTGCTTGAGAGTAATTAAGGTATGTGATCCATGAGATGCTCCAGTTGCTGTATCTGCCTCCTCTCCCCTCCACCCCAGACCCACAAAGTGGAATCCAGATGACCCCTTCTCAGACGTGGGGCTCGGAAAGGTTCCCGGGACTTCTTAAGATATTCAAATCCTTCCAAGGGAGCCGGTTCTTGAAGGCAGGGATTAATTCAGAGAATTATCGGATTTAAAGATGGAAATGTAGAGACTGTGGAGCCAAAGCCCCTCATTTTACAGATGGGGAAACTGAGACCCAGAACAGTTGAGTGACCTGCCTCTGGTCACAGAGTGGTATCTGAGGCAGGATCTGAACCCAAGTCTTTCTGACTCTAATAACAAGGCCCTCTCCCCTCAGCACACCCCGGCCCCCTCTGCCTTTGTATCCCCCATAACTAGGCACAGTGGTTGTTACTCAATGCATACTTGTTGGTTTGAATAGAACAGAAGGGCCCACAGATTCGTTGACAGGTATAATTAATGTATTTAGCTATTCATCCCACAGACATTACAACAATGTCACTCGCCAGTAGAGGGCAAGCTCCTTGAGGACAAGAACAATGTCATTTTTGCCTGCGTGTTTTTGCTCAGCTCAGAGTCTTAGACAATTATCTTTTTGCCCAGACTTGTGATTATACCTGTGAGAGGGAGTCGTGGTACCTATAAACTCCCTTCCGCAGTACAGCCCAACAGCATGACTGAAACGCCTGGTCTTCGAGAGGGGCCAGTGGACACTGAGAGTTAAGTGACTTACCCAGGGTCACACAACCAATCTGTGTCAGAAGAAGCCCTTAAATCCAGGTCCTCCTCCTCAACCCACTGCCCCACACAGCCTCTTCTCTTGCCCTAGAAGCAGCTAGGTGGCCCAACAGATAGAGCGCCAGGTCTAGAGTCAAGGCGACCTGAGTTCAAATCCTACTTCATACACTCCCTAGCTATCGGACCCTGGGCAATTTACTCAATCTCTGTAGGCCTCAGTTCCCTCATCAGTAAAATGAGGATTGCAGTAACACCTCCCGCCCAAGGTTGTTGTGAGGACCAAATGAGATAATAATAGAGAAATGCTTGGTAGACAGTAGGTGCTAATAAATGCTTAGTTCTTTTCTATAGCAGGAATTTAATAAAATTTGCCAAGTATTTGTTGAATATTCACAGGCAATATGGTATAACAGAAGGAGTACTGGTCTTGAAGTCAAAGCACAGGGTCCCTGGGCTGATCTCTTGCCTCGGTTTCCCCATCTGTCAAATGGGGATAACAGCACTTCATAGGGCTTTTCCATGTGTAGTGCCTTGCAAACCTTCAGGTTCTAGAGAGAGCTGTGATGGTGTTCTGATCCAGGTAAAATCAGGTTTAAAGGAATTTTGAGTCTCAGATAAGGAATCTGGAAACCTGTGTTTGAGATCTAGCCCTGCCCAAGAGTTGCATGACCTTGGACAAGTCAGTTGCCATCTCCAGGCTCTGGTTTCATCATCTGTAGAATGAGAAGGGTACCCTGGATCTTCTCTAGGCTCCCAGCTCTAATGGTCCAGGAATTCTAGAGTCAAGGGCATGGCCTTTGAAGAAAATGAAACCTTCGAAGGGCAGGGAGAGTTGGTCTTCTCTGGAGCACAGGGGCCACAGACTGGCCAGAGGCACGATTCGACGCTAGCACCCCACCCCCTCACTCCCCAAGCCAGTCAAACTGGCCTTCTCTCTGTTCCTGACACATAATCCTCCATCTCCCATCTCCCTGGTTTTGCCTCAACCATCCTCAACACCCAGAATACATGCCCTCCTCCCCTTCACCCCAGAGAGTCCCTTATCTTTCCTGAAGATGCAGCTCAGGCATCATGCCACCCTCCCCCTCAAAACTACACCATATTAACTACTATATGTTAATCTACATATTTGTTACCTTTTTATCTATGCTGTATGTATTTATCTGTACCTTCCTCCTTTCTTAACTTCCTCCTTACCTTTCTCCTTTCTTACATCAGAATGTAAGCTCTTCAGGGATTTTTTTTTTCATTTTTTTATACTTGTAGGGATTTTGTTTTTCATTTTTTAGACTTGTAATCTCAAGCCTAGCACACGGCCTGGTACAGAGTAAGAGCTTAATAAATACTTGTTGGTTGACTGATTGATTGATTGATTGACTGAGCTGTCTCCATTTAGAGAGAAGTAGAATAGGGGGTGAGGGAGGAGTCCAGGGAGGGGTGGATCATGACAGAGGAGTCTGAGCATACAGGTTTGAATATTGGCCTTGCTCCTTCCTAGTTGAATGAATTTAGGCAAGTCTCTTCCTCCTTCTGAGTCTCAGTCTCCTCCTCTGTAAAATGGCTCATTGACCTTTGAAGGTTCTTTCCAGTGCTTAAATTCTACGGTCCTGTGCTTTTCTCTCTGCCCTGTCCCCAGCCTAACTCTCCAGGGAAAAGACTAATAAAGTCTAATAAAAGTAGCTGTGTAATGCAGAGGAGAGAGCATTGAATTCTGGCATATGTAGCCTGTGTGACCTTGGAGTAGTCACTACCTCTCTGAGCCTTTATTTTCTCAATTATAAAGGAAGCGATTGGAGCAGAATGAGGTCACTGAACTTTTCTGTGCTGTGCGCCCCTTGACCATCCAACAAATCCTGCAAGACTCTTTCTCAGAATTGTTTGTCTTTAATAATCAATAGACATGTTAAATTTCAGTTAGTAAAAATAAAAACGCACGTTTTTCCCATCCAAATTCAAAGACCCTCTGAAATCTACCTGTGGACCCCAGGTCAAGAACCTGGATGATCTCTAAAAGTCCCTTCCAGCTTAGATCCCATGATCCTACAAGTCCACACCCCATTCTAGAGTTCCAGCCAGAAATTATCTAAGTATGTTTCCAAGGAGATCGCCACTGGCATGGGAGCTGGACCCCAGACACGTCTGGATCCTCTGGGACTCCCGGAGACCCTCTCCTCTTCTTGGCTCATTCGCCTTGTATTTGTGGGATAATCACTAATGGCACAGATCATTTTTATTAGCTGAGCTGTCTACATTAAAATGATAGATTTTTTTTATTAAAAACATCCAAGGGAAATGCCATCACAGCAGGAGGAGGATAATTTTCCGTTTAGTTTAAGAGCAGATGGTTACCAAAATGTTCGATGTAAATAAATCAAGGAGAAGCCTAATCGTTGGGTAAACAGTATCGGAAATTTTCCTTGCCAGGTTCCAGCCTCCTGCTTTCTTGGGGTTTCTAAACCCTTCCTCTGGAGCTAGTCACTGGAATTCTCCCGGTTTGATGGGGGGAGCTCTGTTATGTGGGAAGAATCTGCATTTATCTACAAAATGCGTGGGAAAATCTATGTTACTGAAGGGAGTCAGCTCTCTTGTTGGCTAAGACATGTCAAAGATGGTCCACACAGGTAGTTGTGTGATCTTGGTCTTGTGGGATCATGAGCCCCTCAGGGCTGTGGGAGGGAGAAGACTAAGTAACACTCTCCTGTTTCTAATCTCTGATCTGCCATTAGCTTGTATTTACTTGACTTTCAAGAAGCCCTGGAAGTTGGTGAGGTGGAGTGGTGGGTGGAGCCCTGGACTTGGAGTCAGTAGCACCTGAGTTCAAATGTTGCCTCTGACACTAACTGTGTAATTGGGCCTCAGTTGCCTCATCTGTAAAACGGAGAGGTCAGACTTAGGGAAGAAGGACCTCCAGGGTTCCTCTTCTGGTTCTAGATCTCCAATGCTATGAAGCCATAAAAAAGTAAATTTGGGTTTGATTGAGCAGATGGACTCTTCCTCCCCAGAGGTTGTCATGCCAAGGCTGGAGGACCATTTGTTGGAGATGTTGGAAAGGGAATTCTTGGTCAGCTAGAAGCTGGATGCAATGACTCTTTGAGGTGCCTTCCAACTCTAAGATTCTCTGGACTGTCTTTCCCTCCAACTCCCTCTGCTTTCTCTGATTTCAGCCCCCTCTGCCCATCCAACTTCCCAAGCCACTCAGTGACAAAACTCTCCAGGATAGGACAGGTCAGTCCTGATTCTCAAACATGGAGCTTCTCTTCCAGAGACAGATTGCCCACAGACCAACAGAACTTAGATGTAGACACTGGCGCTGGATGTTCCTTACTTTGTTTGATCTGATCTGGACCTGTGTTTCCTTGGTGTAGAATGTTCCCAATGCAAATCTTTACCCACCCTTCAAGGCCCAGCTCATTGCCGCCTCTTCCATGAAGCCATTCCAGATCTCCCAACTAGATATGCCCCCTTGGACTTCACTTCTACAGCCACTGGCCTTTCTCGGGGCTCCCATTGCTGTCTCTAAGCATCCTAGTGGTAATTACCGGCTCGAGAATTGTGAAGCCAATGAAGCTCATGTTTCTCCCATCCCAGTAGGCTCCCTCTTCCTACTATCCCAGATATTCAGTGCCTTCTTTCTTTTCCCCTTCCTTCTGGGCACAGAGCTTGGAATTAGAGGACTGAAGTCCTCTTAGGTTCTACCATTTACTAACTGTAGTAGGTAAGTCCCTCCTTCTCTGGGCCACCATTTCCTCATCCACAAAATAAAGGATCATAGAATTTAAAGCTGAAAGATATCTCTACAGGAAAGCTGAAATAATTCACAAGCAAGGAAACTGAGTCCCAGAGAAGAGAGTGATGTTCCCAAGGTCATTCAGGCTATAAGTGACCTGGCCAAGATTCAAACCCAGTGTTCTCTCTGCTACCTGTCACCCAGAAAGAAGACTGGAAACTGAGTGTTAGGTTTAAAATGGATTCTGGGGATGGAAATCTGCAAGGTCCAACCCCCAGCTTTGCCTCACCTACCCAGGACACAGCACTTTCTGAGCCACTGATGTTGGCAGGGCAGCATGGGCACCACTACCACAGGACTCTGGAGGCAGGCACACAGCACAACAGCTGTTCTTTGTGTTCCTGGCACATAGAGTCTGTCACCTAGGTTTCCCCACCTCACTGCCCCCCTGCCCATCAGGGTCAGGAGCTTGGAGCTGGCCACCTCGTAAGTGCTGAAAAAATGCCTATTGACTGACTGACAGTGTAAACTCAGGAGCCTAGCTTCGTCTTGCTCCAGCGAATGGGATAGCCATGGCCAACCTTGCAAGGAGGTGCCTTCCTATGGTCTAGGTCACTGTACCTGAGATTCAGAAGACATGGAAAGTCAGGTCTAAAGATACAGCTTTTACTTTTCTCCGGGGTTGGAAGGGACCTCCAAAAACCATCTAGACCATCTCTTGCATTTTTGTCAGTGAGGAAACTAACAGTCAAGATGGTTGAGTGATTTGAGACTCAGAGAATTCTGGAGATTTACCTAAAGTCATACAGCTAGCAAGCATCAGAGCCAAAACAATGGAAAGAACATTGGCTTTAGAGTCAGATGACTTGAATTCAAATCCCATCTTGGATACTCAATCCCTGTGTGACCTTAGGCAAGTCACTCAACCTCCCTCCCTTATTGCCCCTCCCCATCAGCCGTCTCCCCCTGGATGTCTCAGTAGCATCTCAAATTCAGTATGTATACAGTGGAGCTTAATATCTTCATCACCACCTCCCCACACTAAATCCATCCCAGTTTCTGTTCAGGGCACCACCCTCCTCCCAGTCACCAGCTTCACAATCATTCCACATTCTTCCTTCTCCCTCACCACCCTCCCCCATCCAAACAGTTGCCAAGTCTTATCCTCCAAAACATCTCTCACATCTGTCCTCTCTCCCTTACACACACATTGCTGCTATCTTAGCCCCAGTTATCATCACCTCTTCCCTGGGTTTTTGCAGCAACCTCCCAATTGGCCTCGAGTCTCTCCCCTCTCCACTCTCCAATCCAAATTCCCCCCAGCTGTCAAGACCATTCTCCTAAGGTGGCCACCTCACTCTGAGGCTCAGATGATTTCAGTGGTTCCCTGTTACTGCTGGGATAAAATCCTCAACCTGACATCAGAGTTCCTGGCCAAATCCAGCCCCAACCTACTGTTCCAACCCTATTATAGCTTTACTCCTCTTCACACACTCCGCTTTCCAGTCAAACAAGACCCTCCTGGCTCTTCTCTGCGTTTAACCTTCCATTTCCTGTCTCCGGAGATGCAGACACTGATAAATGAGAACATATCCAGAGTAGGGTACCTGGGATGACACAGGCTTTTGAGACCAACCCTTGTGTGGTCAAGTTAAAGGAACTGGGAGCATTTAGCCTGGAGAGAAGACCCAAGGGAAGCAAGAGATCAGTCTTTAGGTTTTTGAAAGGTGGTTGTGTGTGGAAAAAGAGATTTGACTTGCTTTGGTTTGTTCAGAGGATAGACAGAGCAAGGGGAGGGAGTCACAGAGACAGATTTCAGCTAGATGTCAGGAAAGCAACCGAACAATTAGAAATGTGCCAAAGTGGGATGGGCTGCTTTGGAGGAAATTAGTTGCCCTGTGTTCTAGGTCATCAGAAATGGTGGGATTTTGATTTGTTAGGAATATTACATAGGGGGTTCTTGGTCAAGTACAGCTTGGATGACAAGATCTCTATGCACCCTTCAAACTCCAAGGCTTCATGATTCTGTAGTTGTGAGAAGGAAGGAGTTCTGGCTCAGGAGTTGGGAGAACTTGAGTTCAAATCTTGGCTTAACTACCTACTAGCTCTATGCTCTTAGGCCTGGACCTTCTCTGAGTTGTGCTGCACTTTCCTCATCAACAAAATATGTACAGTAATGAATGAACCAGCAGCTTCTTCATAGGGTTATTGTCAAGAAAATGCTTTGCCAATCTTGGGGTGCTATAGAAGTAGGACCTGCCACTATAATTTTTGTTTTCCCCACAGAGATGTCCTGCTATGGTCAGTAATACATTGGCCTTGGGCAGTCAGGAGGCCTGGGTTCTGGTCTTGGCCATCCCACCAAGTGGCTGTACAACCTTGAGCAAATCTCTTTTGCTCTCTAGACCTCAGTTTCCCCATCCATTCAATAAGACAATTGGATTAGATGACCTCTAGCAACAAAGTAGATTGTGTGCCAGACGTGAAGTTGGGGAACATGGATTCGAATCCTGTCTCTGGCACTTCTTAGCCATGTGACTGTGGTCGAGTGACTTAGACCTGGGTCTCCTAGATGACCTCTAAGTTCCCATCTGTCTCTAAACTGGGGATCTTATGCTCCTTTCCACACCACAGTTCTAGGGTTCTCTTTTCCTGTTCTCTGACATTCTGATTCTCTGGCTAAGCACACCTTCTCCTTCTCTTTCTCCTCTGCTCCCAAGAAAGGGGAGACCATCAGGGCAAGGAGTCACCAACCTTGGTCCATCCCAGGAGCCAATCGGAAAGCATCACAACAAAGCATTGGGAAGATGGGTGTTGGGAAGATGGGAGCATTCTTTTTCTTCCCTGGATTCCAGACATCACCAGAGTTTTCCATAATGAGTTTTTCTACTCTCCCTGTCTTGGGGTTCAAGCCAAAGGGAAGTTGTTATGTTTTTCTTTCTTTCTTCTTTCCATCCTTCCATCTCTCCTTTCTTTCTTTATCTCTTTCTTTCTGTTGGTAGGGATGCCATGGCAACAATTCATGGAGATGGAGTGGGATGGGGGAGAGAGGCAGAATCCTCACAGCTTAGCCTCTGGTCTATGTTGGTGTCTGCTCCCTGCTGCTCTGATCAGCCAAGGCCAGGATGCCTAATGACAGAGAGCTTTAATAACCTCCAGTAATGGGCACAATTAGAGCTGTTAATGTCGCTATTAAGAATTGAGCAAATGAGAAAACAGACCCGTGATTGTTCTCGGAGGATCTGGAGCTGGGAGGGGCCTTGGAGACTATCTAGTGCAGCCAATTCATTTTACAGATGGGGAAACCAAGGTGCTTAGAGGAAAGGTAACTTATCCAAGGTCACATGTGGGTAATTAATGGCAGAGCAAGGATTCCAACCCAGATCTTTCAACTCCATATCTAGGCTACTAACATCCCCAGCCCTCCTCCAGCACATATAGGATATGCATCATTCTCCCTGTCTGGCCATGGCAGGCTTTCCCAAATCAATAAGGTCATAGTATTTAGAACTGGAAGAGACTTTGGAGGTCATCTGATCCAAATCTCTCATCTTGCAGCTGAGGAGACTGAGCCCCAGAGAGAAGAAGGGATTCTCCCAAGATTTAGACAGACAGGCTTGCCCCTGTCTGACTATTGCCAGCAGCCATCTCTGGTGACTCACAGGCTGGCCTTACATAGTCAACATATGTTTGTACTTGTCACAATTAGCCTTAGGTTGCTACTTCAAGGAAGCTGAGAAAAGAAGACAAGAGAACCAGGTAGGACTACCTCTACCAAGAGAGCTGAACAGAGATTCCCCACTGTGGCTGGCCACAGGGCTGTGCTTTTTGGAAAAGGGATAGGTTAAAAATGATACTTGATATCCATTGTAGCCCTGAAGGTCAAACAGCTACCCTGTGTAATAGGTTCCACAGGTACTATCTCTTTTTTACAGATTAGGAAGCTGAGATTCAGGGTGCTAATGACTTGCCCATGGTCACACAGGTAGTAAGATTTAAGCACAAGTCTCTTCTGATTCCAAGTTTGGTATTTTTTTTTTTGAGCACTCTATATTTAACTCATTCAGGCTAGTTTAGTATGGTCCACTCCTCTGGCTTCCACCTTCTCCCTCTTCTTTTTTTAAAACTACTTTCCATCCTGGTTTTGCTACATTACATAAATCACATCATTTCTCTGAGCCTCCATTTCTTTCAAAACACACCCAGGAGGACCTAGGTTAAGTTATGACTTGGATACTAACTCGCTGTGTGACCCTGGGTAAGTCACTGCACTCAGCGCCGGGAGGATACAAAGAAAGGCAAAAATTAGTCCCTTCTCTCAAGGAACTCAGTGTCTAATGGGGGAGAAGACATGCAAACAATGGGCCTAATGTGTAGAGGAGATCAATTGGAGATAATTAACCCAGGAAAGGCACTATCGGGTAAAAGGGAGGGTGTTACCTGGGATCTGAAGGGAGCCAGAAAGGTCAGGGGATGGAGAAGAGGAGGGAGAGAGGTGAAGGCATAAGAGATAGTCAGTGAAAATGCCCAGTTTTGGAGATGAAGTATCACATGTGAGGAACCCCAGGAAGGCCAGTGTCATTATCGCACACAGTACATGGGCAGGGCGTAAGGTATAGGAGGGCTGGAAGGGTAGGAGGGGATGAGGTTATGAAGGGCTTTGAATGTCAAATAGAGGATTTTATATTTGATTCTGAAGACAATATGGAGCCATTGGAGTAGAGAGGAGGTAATATGGTCAGACCTGTTGTAATTTGGCAGCTCAATGGGGGATAGACTGGAGAAGAGAGAGAGATGTCAGAGAAACCAACCAGCAGGGTATAGCCATTGTTCAGTTATGAGGTGATGAGGGTCTATACCAGGATGGTGACAGAGTTAGAGAGAAGAGAGAAAATATGAGAAATATTTCAAATTCAGAGAGAGCAGGGCTTGGCAACAAATTGGATGTGATGGGGTGAGAGAGAGTGAGAAGTCAAGGATAGCACCTCAGTTGTGCACCCAGGTGACTGGGATGATTCTGGTGTCCTTGACAGCAATAAGGAAATTAGGAGAACGGAAGAGGGGGAAAGAGGGAACAAAGATAATGAGTTCTGTCTTTAATATGTTGAATGTAAGATGTCTACAGGACATCCAGTTTAAGATGTTTCATAGGTGGTTAGAGACGAGAATGGAGGATAGGAGAGAGTTAAGAAGTGAATAAAGCCCAGGACAGAGCTTTGCGAAACAACCACTGTTAGGGGACATGACATGAATGAAGATCCATCAAGGGAGAACCAGAAGAAAGCAATGTCATGAAAACCTGAAGAGAAGAGAGTGTCAAGAACAGGATCTACAATGTCAGAGACTGTAGAGAATTCAAGAAGGATGAGAGTCGAGAAAAAGCCATTGGATTTGGCACTTAAGAGATCACTGGTAACTTTGGAGAGAATAGATAATAACGTCAGGATCCAGACTGTAGAGAGTTAAGAAGAGAGTGAGAAGGAAAAGAGTGGAAGTCTCTATTGTTAACAACCATCCCAAGGAGTCTCTCACAAAGGGGAGGAGAGATATGGGAACAGAGCTAGCAGGTATGGACAGGTCAAGTGAAGGTTTTGTTTTGTTTTGTTTTGTTTTAAGATGGAGGAGACCTAGTCGTGTTTGTAGGCAGTGAGGAGCACCTAATAAAAAGAGAGAGATTGATGATTAGTGAGAAAATAGGGATGTGAGAGGAGGCAATCTCTTGGAGAAAATGGGATGGGACGGGACCACTTGTACATCTAGAAGGGCTAGCCTTGGCAAGGAGAAGGGTCACCTCTTCCTGGGAGTTGTAAAGAAGGAAATAGTGACAGAAGACATCTAAGTAGTGTGAAATAAGGAGAAGGCAAGAAGAGAGAGCTCTTGGCAAATGGCCTCAATTTTTCCAGTGAAATATGAAGCAAGGTTCTCAGCTGAGAGGGAAGGGGAGGGAAGAGATGAAAAAGGTCTGGAAATGATGCTGTGGTAAGTGGGATAGTGAGTTAATTACTATCAGCCCTGCCATAGCTCAGGCTCATTTGAGATTACATAACATAAATTGGTAGTAGACCTAGTTAGCATGTTTTCATGATTTCTCCCATTTTGTTCAGCAGTGCGTTGGTAGAAATAAAGGTAGAAGATGGTGGGAGGAATGGCAGAGGCTTGTCCAAGTAAGACCTTCAGTGGTTTGAGGGGGCGAGGGACCAAAAAGAAGAAGTGTAGAGTTGAACTGGTTCCCCAAGAGATCAAGATGGGGAGAGTATAGCCAATGAAGGGCGAATAATATCCTGGGAAAGAACTTGGTGGTATTCCAACTAACTACAAAAAGTTCTTGATCAATTGAAACATCCTTAAGAATTATTGGATGAACTGAAGTGACATTGTACAGGAAGTGTGTTCATATTGGTTGAGTAAATATAGTCACATCCTGTGGTTCATCAGGAAAATAGAAAGCCAGTTTAGAACCCAGACATTTGAGTATCTGTTTGCTGAGAGGAGAAAGAGCCAGTCCCCTGAAAAAATAATTACTTGAGTGGGAGAGGGGAGAACTCTAACCTTGGCTTCAGTCTTCGTCTTCTCTTTGAGGTTTCCTGGCTCAAGTCCAGCATACCCACAATGCCATAGAGCTGTCATCCAGACCCACCACATTCAAACTAAAAGGTAACTCAAGTCCAGAGAGAGAAGGGATATCCCATTTTTGTCTGGGACTTAACTTATTAGCTGAGGACTTTCCCCCAGCTGTACTGGTCTCTATATACACGCCTCAGTTTTTCTAATCCATAACCCTACCACACTACAACTAGGGATAGGGGCTAGACCTTGATTTCACTGAGATGGAGAACTTCCAGAGGAGGAAACTCCCTCTAAAAATGCAAGTCGTCTTGTCTCTGCAATTTAGAAGTGACTCCACCCAACATCACACACACAACCAGGATGGGTCAATTAGTAAGACTACACCACACTACCTCTTGTAGTCCCTATGAGTAATGATTCATCAATCTAGGCTCTTAATAGCTATTTTTTTTTAATCCCAGTGGACCAGGTCAATAACAAAATTAACAACCAGTTTGTTAAGGGTTTTAGCCCCCAATCACTTAAGCTGGGTTGTTGACCGTGGGTAGAAGCCAGATAAATGCTGACATAAATAGAAGTATGGCAGCCATGGAGAGAGATACAGGCTTGGCCAAGTGAAATGGTAGGCTCCTGATTCCCTGACAGCACCCCAGGTGCTCAGAAAGAGCAGGGGTAGGTAGTATAAAAGGTACCTGAGGCAAAGAGACTGCTACAGAAGCTTAAGGCAGATAAAAGATAGGTGAGCTCTTCACATTCCATATGATGACCATCTGGTAGATTTCCATTTTAACTAATTAGTTTTGCTAACTGGGGGGGGGGGGGTTGTGCTAATCTCCCCCTCTTTCTATACTACTAAAGGGCAATTGTTTTTAGTATTCTTTAAATTTTGGTGAAAGTCCCAGTCGCTCAACCCTAATTTAAGCTCTTCCCCTAAGGCCATAAGCTCATGGGCCCTAGATTTGGAGTCTGAAAGGACCTTAGAGGTCCTCTAGTCCAATCCCTTCATTTTGCAGGTGAGGAGACAGAGGTTTCATTTTACTATTAAGGAAACTGAGGCCCAGAAGTATTACATGACCAAGGTCACGAATATGGAATGATAAACCCATAGATTTGGAGCTGGAAGGGACTTAGAAGTCATCTCCTTGAACCCCTCCCCCCACCCTCATTTTCTAGGTAAAGAGACTGCTGTCTGGAGGATTCAAAATGACTTGCCTATGAGGAACCTCCATTTCTAAATCTAGCCTTCTTTCCACTGTTATCATAACAGGTTAAAATGCCAGCTCTGCTATCTACAACCTGTATGACCCTGGGCAAGTTATTTGAAACTTGCTTTGATTCCTGTCCATGTGTGGAAAATGGAGGGGTTCCCAAGAGTGATCTCTAAGTCCCTTTCAGCTGTAAATACCACAATTCTCTGGACCTTCTTGGGGGAACATGTGGACTTTCCTTACCTGACTCTTAAGATTGTCTCCCTTGAAAGGAAAGCTCACAACTCATGAATAAGCCAGGTGGAAAGACCAAGGGATTTCCCTATAGCTCAGGAAGAAAGATCTGGCTTCTCAGCTACCGTCCTAGAGGATAAAAGTCAAGTGGGGAGAAAGTCATCGTAGCCATGGGACTTTTAGCAGTTTAAGAGCTTATAGAAAGATGGCTCCTGGTAATGCATGATTCCAGCCACAAACGCTATGGGCAGCCCAGGACTTCTCTCCTGAAGACACATTTCAGCATCTAGTACTCCTCACCTTTCCCACTGCATCCCTACCCAGTCAGAGAAACACAAGTTCAAAAAGCACTCACAGATCTAATAGCCCAATGCCTTCTGTTTACAGATGAGAAATGCTGAAGAGGACTTGCCCATGGCCAGGCAGCATGGACTAGAGTTCAGTAGAGATGGCAACATGGTTCATTAGGAAAAAGCCACTGAGTCTGAGTCACAGATCATAGGTTTGGGAGATGGAACCCACCTTAGAAACCATCCGGTGCCTGGTAGATAGAGCTTTGGCCTCAGAGTCTAGAAGGCCTGAGTTCAAACCTTGTCTCAGATACTTCCTAGTTGCATGACTCTGTCCGCAAACCTCTGGGAGCCTCAGTTTCCTTTGTAAAATGGAGGATAATAACAGGACTTACCTTAAATGGTGGCTATGAGGATCTGATGAGATGCTGTTTATAAAGAGCTTTTCAAACTCTAAAGCCTTAGAAATCCATTGTTATTATTTCCTACTGAGTCACTCCACCTCTTTATTTCATTCTCTGCCTAGCATCATTTTCTGGTTCTTGACAAGATTTAAAAATAACTACAAAGTAGTACCACACTGCCTCCTATATCACCTAGCCCGACTTCCTCCTCCATCTATGGATGAGGAAACTGAGGTTTAAAAGTGGAGTTACTGACCCGAAGTCATAGGGCTAGAGAGATGTTATCTGGGTCAACATTGGTGTGAATCCCAGCCCTGCCACTGGCCATTTGAGTGACCTTGGGCCAATCACTTAACCTCTGGGCCATCTGTAAAATGAGGAGGTTGGATGTTATGGTCTCTGAGGTCCCTTCCTTCTCCACATCCAGGACCTGATGACCTTGGGAACAGGGACACAGCTCTCACCTCAACACAAGGAAGTCCTTCCAAATCATGATGCCCTGCTCTCCTGTCTTTTCCAGGACCTTCCTCCAGCACTTTGCCCTTCTCTCAGGCATTTTCTATCCTTACTGTCCCACTGGTTCCTGCCCACCTCTCTCTACCAGCATGCTTCTGTATCCTAAAAACAAAACCTTCCTTCGACCTTTCTGTCCTAGCCAGCTCAAGTCACGTGAATGAATTTCTTTTAAAAGTGTTCTCCACTTTCTCATTGGACACTCTTTCCTCAACCCCTTTGAACCCCTTATGTGCCCACTCTTTTAAGGAAAAAGAAAGATAGGCTGGATCCATGTTGTAAAGGAGAAAGAAGAAAGGGAGGGTGGAAAGAAGGAAGGAAGGAAGGAAGGAAGGATGGAAACATTGGATATGGCATCAGAGGACTTGATTCAGATTGCAGCTCTGGTACTTATGATCTGTGGGACCTTGAGAAGATGAATTTACCTCTCTGGACCTCAGTTTCCTCATCAGCAAACGCACACACACACACACACACACACACACACACACACACATACACACACACACACATACACGAAGCCTCCTTGACAGTAGTGTCTGAGACCTCTTTGTACCCCTTTTCTCACCTTGAACAAAGTAGATGTGTAGGAAATATGTAGCGATTGCCCACTATGTACAAAGCTCTTTGCTAGGCTCCAACGCAATATCAAGAATAATACAGGGCCCCTGACCCTGCCCTCAAGGACCTTACAACAGACAAAGGCTTGTTGACCAATTTGTTAACTAACCTATTGATTTTGCATTAGACCCGTGCCCTTCCATGCCTGCTGGATCCCTTGCTGTCAAGACATCCAGGTATCTCTGCCCCCTTGGGAGACTACTCAGCCTCCCCCTCCTTCAAACTCATCAGCTCCAGAACCTGCCACCTTCCTCACAGAGGAGGCAAGCATGGACCTTGTGACAGGGATCAGCTGACAAGATGCTTTGCATGTATTCTAGGGACCATTACCCACTCTGACAGAGCCACCTGTCACTTCCCATTGGAGGACCTGTCCATCTATAGACATGCCAGGACCCTGCACTATCTGTGGATGCCCAAAAAAGTTGGGAAATTCAGACTCAGGATGGATTGGGAGGCAGCAGCTGAAGCTGTTTCACCATTGGTCCTTTCAGGCCACTCTTGAGATTCAGGGGCAAGATCTAAAAGCAAATTTTTTGCATGTGGTCTTTTAAAAAGTTGTTTTTACAAGGTGGTTTCTCCTTCTGTAAAACAGTAGAATGTAAGAGCTAGAAGGAAGCTTAGATCATGGTGGAGCTAAAAAGATTCTTAGACATGAATATCAGAGAAGGAGCCTTAGAACATGGATTGTCAGAGGTAGGATGGACTTTAGAATGTGGAATATCAGAGCTGAGATGTCAGAGTTGGGAGGAACCTTAGAACATAGAAGATCAGAGCTGGAATGGACCCTAGACCTTGAGCTCTAGTCTTTTTGTGTTACATATAAGGAATCTGAGACCCACAGATGGGGAGCAACACATTCAAAGAAAAAGCAGAGCCAAGATTTGAACTTGACCCCCATCCAATGCTTTTTCCACAACTAATTAAACTAAGCATAGAACACATAAAGTAGCTCACATGCCATATAAATCTTAATGATCCAATAAAAGAGAATGAGGGGGCTGTGTTCTGTGTGAAAGTCTTCAGGCCCTGGGGTCTGGATCCTTGCCCTCCCATTCCTGAGGCCTGTGATGCTCCTAGGCATCCTGAGTGTACAGCAGCACCAGGCCAGGCTCTCTCCCTCACTCTCACATACTTTATCATCACAGGGGTTTGACTTGACCTGTCGAGGGGGGAGGGCTTTTCTGCAAATTTAGCACACTTCTCAATTGGGAGAAACCCCTCTTAAGGCTTCTGGGTAAGTTCCTTGAACCCTGTGCCTTTGTCAGTCAACCTACAAGCATTTGTTAAGAGCCTACAATGTGCCCAGCACAAAGAATGAAGCAATTCCCACTTCTAAGGGACTTAGATTCTAACAGGAAAGACAAGCTGTCTGTGACCTCTACCAAATCCTTACAGAAACCCTGGAGCCCAAGTGCCTTCACATCTTGGCTTCTCTCATCTGTAAATTCAGCATGATTACACTGTACTTTGCACCTCACAGTGCTGAGGGTTTTGTGAGACTCAAAGGAAATCATATATGTAAAAAAGCTGGTTAAAGGCACATATTTGGAAGAATCCCACAGTGGGTTCACTAGTACAGATTGCGACCTTCTCATCCTGTGCAATTCTTGTGCTCCACCTTCCTTAAATCCCCAGCAGGGGATCTCCTCAAAGCCTTTGTCTCGGTTTTTTTACATTCTGCAGGCGCTAATACAATATCACATCTGTCCATCTGTTATCCTCTGTGCTCGTTAGCTGGCCTTCCCCTCTTCCCTTTCCTTGCATGCCTTATCCTTCATGCCCCTCTTATCTGCACAAGATGCAGCCACCTTACAACTACCATGCATCTCCCCATTGCCCTTTGGACCCTCCACAATTTTGATCCTTCAGGGACGGTGATTTCCGTATGCATCATTGGGAGAATATTGATGTCCAAAAGAGGAATTAGTGTTTCCAAGAAAAGTCGGGTATCATTCAATTATGAAATTATAAAATGAGATAATGCGTATAAAGCACTCAGCCTAGTGCCTGGCACACAGTAGGCATTTAATAAATGCTTATTCCCTAATGTATAATACTCCATTCAATCCAATAAGCTTGTATTAAGCTTATTGTATTCTGTATCAGATACTGTGCTCAGCTCAGGCTTCCCCTATGAGCCTGCGGCTTCCAAAATCTTTGTTTCTCTCCTGAAGAATGTCTGGAACCTCACATTTCTCTCTCTCAAGAAATTCTCGCACCAACCCCACCTCTCTCTCAGATGCTCGGCTTCCTATCAGACTCAGCATTCTCTCCACCAATTAGGAGACACGTCTCTTGCCTCTGCAGCAACAGCATACAAAACATCCCAGGTTTGGGTGGAAGTCTGGTTACACTGGAAAATGGGAATGATGTCCATTAACTTCAGTATTCTCAGGTTCCTCGACTGCATCTGTGTGAGGGCATTCTCCATGACACAGAGCATGCATGGCCCCTCCTCCCCTTACTGGACAGTTGCATGGGTTTCTGTGAACAGCAATGGAAGGGCATTCTGGTGTGAAGTTTCCTTACAGTCTGTCAGGCACAAGGGGCTGTTGCTAAGCCTCTCCAGCTTGATAGCATCTGCCAGAGCTTGAGGACGGCTACCTCAACCTGAGAGAAGCCAAGCTCACCTCTGGGCCATGATAAGGCATCAGAAAGAGACCTTATGAGAAGAATGCAAGCAGAGAACATAAAAATATACTCAATAAATATCAGCTCTTGTTATAATTAGGAAGACGATATTTTCAACCCAAAACCCTTTCAGGGACTAACATATTCCCAGTTTGTGAGGCTGCTCCCACTGAGGACAAAAAGTAAGAAGTTTTGAGACCCATGGAAATATTTTTTGAACTGTCCTAAAGGCTTAGAGACTGGCAAGGAGAGTGTCTTGAGATGCCAGTGGCTGGGGTTTAGGGAGAAAGAACAGCTGGGCTGCCAACCTACCCGCTGCAGAGATGCCTCATTAGGTTACCATGGTGTCAGACCATTGCTGAAGTATCATTCTCACGTTTTAGGAAGGACATTGGTAAAAGGAGGCCAGCAGTGGATAGGATGTTGGGGATGGAGTGAACTTGGAGTGAGGAAGGCTCGAATTTTAATCCTACCTCAGACACATATTAACTTGTGACCCTGGGCAAGTCACTTAACCCCGGTTGCCTCAAAATAAAAAGAGGCAGTAGATCCCCGCCCTCCATCCTGCTTGGGAATCTTCAAGCAAAGGCTGGCCAGACACTATTCAGTGATTATCACAGAGATTTCTTTGGGGGATGAGTTGGACTACATGGCCTCTGGGTCTCTCCCCACTCTAAAATTCTGTGATTCTCCATGGGGACAGTGGGAGGTAGTGGAAATAACAGGGATTTCAAATTAGAAGGCCTAAGTTGCCTCTCATTATACTTCATTCTATTCACTTTAATTCCAATCTTCCCCTGCCAACAAGGGTAGGTCAGGTAAGAGAGGCAGGAAGAGCACATGACATGGTCCTGAGACTTACTAGTTGCATGACTGTGAGCAAGTCACTTCCTTTCACCAAATCTCAGTTTCATCATCTCTAAAATGGGAGCAATTATAAAATGGGGATTTATACTACCTGCTTTATAGGTTTAAAGCCCTTGGTAAACCTGAAAGCCCTAAAGTGGGAATGGCTACTGTTATCTGTGTGGCTATAGACAACTTCCTAGTCTTTAGTTTTCTCATTTGTGAAGAGGAGAGGGTTGGACTAGATGGTCTGGCTTTAATGAATCACTGAAAATCGTGTTGACTTTTGAGTCAGAAGATCCAGGTTCTATCCTGGCTCTTCTACTGATTGGCTCTGTGACCTTAGTGTCACATACAACCTTTCTGAGTCTACTTCCCCAAGGAAAAGGTTGAACTAGATGACCTTCAATGCTCCTTACTGTTCTAAATCTACGTTGACGCCAGCATCACTTGATAAATCAGATGATCCCAGGAGTGTCCCAAGGGACGCCATCACTGCTTTTGAAACCTCAGGCCTTCACATCCTCAAGCATCCAAGGGCTGTCCCAGTGTACCCAGGACATGTGGTTGCCTTAGCAACAGTGAGAAGAAGCAAAGAATCTTGCTGAGGCAGCAGAATGGAGCTGGCTGTTGGGGTGGGAGGGAGAGGTAGAAAGTTGGAATGGGAAATTTTAAGGAGGGGTAGAGAGATTCTATATTCCCTGGATTTTACCCAGAAGTGCTAGCCTCACTCCGTCTCTCAGCCTTCATCCCAACTCCCTTCCCGAACTTTAAATGCCCCTCCCTTCCTGAATCAGCCAATACAAAGGCCAGTGATTCGGGCAGTGTCTCTGGTTAGCACAGTCAGATGGAGCTAATGAGGCCAAGGTCTAGGGCTCTGGTTAGCTTTGCTCTCATCCCTAGCCACAGGCTGATCTCCTGCCCTTTGCCATCTGCTTAGCCTGTGCCTTGGGTTACAGGGAGGAACAATTCTCAGAATATCTTACCTAGGAAAGAGAGTGGAGACCTCAGAGGTCACCTAGTCCAAACAAGACCTGAAATCCCCTCTCTGATATCCACCGAAAATGGTCAATCTGCTCCTACTTGAAGTCCCTGTGGATAGGAAACTCACCACCTTCCAAAGCAGGCCAGGCCACTTGGAGGAAATTCTCATAAGAAAGTTTTCCTTTATATCTACCTCCCTCTAACTTCTGCCTTTTGGTGCTTGGCCCCTCTAGGGCCAAGCGGTATGAGTCTAATCATCTTCTACATGACAGCCTTTAAAATACAGCTGTGGGGTCCTCAACTAAATTTTATTAAGTGCCTATTAAAGAACTGGGGATAAGAAGGTAGACTGAGCACAGATCTTTCTCAAGAAACTTAAATCAAATAAGAAGAAAGATAAATATCAAAAAACTGGCACTCAGGAGAGAGAGATGGAGACAGAGAGAGATAGAGAGACAGAGAAGCAGACAATGAGAGGGACGGAGAGCCAGAGACAGACAGAAAAGAGAAATCTGAGGGGAGAGACCACTTGGCCCTTGAAGGAGGGAGGGTGTGAGAAGAAGGATGGATGAACAAAGACTTTCTAGAGAGATGGTACCTGTGTTAAAACGTCTAAAATTCTGAAATGGCTGGAACATAGAATTTATGAAAGGGAATGATGTGAGGCAGGGGAGAGCCAGTTGTATGTGCAAAGACAATAGGGAGCCATTGAAGATTTTTGGAAAGGGGAGTGATACAGTGAGACCCGGTCTTTAAGAAGATGATTAGGTAGCTGTTCTAGAGGTAGACTGGAGAGGAGAGAGATTCAGAGTAGGAAAACCAATTAGGAGGCTGTTCCAGAGATCACAAAGGCCTGAACTGGAGAAGTAGCTGTGGGCAAAGGGAACATATGTGAGTAATATTGTGAAGACAGACCAGACAGCTGACTAAATATGGAAAGTGAGGAAGAGAGGAGAATCAGGAGTGATTCTGAAATTGCCAGCCTTGGTGACTAGAGAGTGGTAGGTGGATCCTCAATAGAAGCAGGGAAGTGAGAATAAGGAGAAATGGAGGTAACAAGCATGGAAGAGTCTTTCTAAGAATTTGACTGTAGAAAGGAGAAACAATCTAAGCAGAATTGGTGCCGATAAGAAGAAAAGACAACTTTTCAGACACTGGAGCAAAAGACGCAAAAATGGGGAATGACGAAGTGGGGTCTTGAGATGTGGAGTGGTGGCGAAGAGGGAGCTCAGGACAGATGACCTTAATTTCCTCAGTAAAGCAAAAGTCAGGGACTCTGCAGAGAGAGAGTTGGGAATTGGAGGACTCAAGAAGAGTTTGGAACCTCCATGGTGGGAGAGCTGTGGAAGTCAGTCAGGGAAACCCAAAAGGATTGCCAGGCTCCAGTGAGTGCCCAGGGAAGACTATGGAGCATAAATTGAAGGGTATTTAGTCAACACAGTTTTTTGGGTTAGTGCGATTCCTGTCATCAGCTCTTCTCTCTCCCAGGGGTATTTGCTTTGTAAGCATGATCTCTCAGTGTAGAATGGAAGGCTTCCTACCTTAGTAATGAAAGCTTAGGCTTTTATGTGTTTATTGGTAGGTATTTACAGAAACAAGAAATTTTCCCATTAGATGATGAGCTCCCTGGGAGCAAAGTCTCTGTCGCCTTTATTTGCATCCCTAGACTTTAGCACCAAAGAGGTACCTAATGAACATTTATTACCTGACTCACTTCCTGGTTCCTCTAAAACTGGCATTCTTCACCTTTGTGATAGGATACAAAGGTGCCCCAAAGGTTGAGTTGCCCTTTCACTGGTTTATCCTCTAGTCTAGAGACACCCTAAAATACAGAGGGGCCCTAAGGTTGAGTTGCTCATTACCTGGCTAAAGTCTCCCCTTATCTTGAAATACCACAAAACTTCACCTTATCCTAAAATTCTTTGTCTCCTCCCATCCGGTCATAAAGAGTCCCTTTCCCCCTTTATCTTGTGCCCTTATCTTGCAAGATTTATCTTGTCCCTAAATCTCCAACTCCCTTTAGAAACCCTAAAACTGACTTCACCATTCTATAGATTGTATAGCTTTCTAGCTGTATTAAGTCTAGTCCTTGTCCTGTATCATGCCTTTGTTTAGCTCCTTGCTAAGTCTCGGCCCGCATGCTTTTGCGTTTATAAAGCTGCCTTTGGCTAAAGAGAAGGTCTGATTGAATTCTTTCAAAAATCTGAACCAGCTGAACCCTGAACCCCATCATTTGTCTTTGTCCTGGACCCCTTGGAGTCTAGTGATACGGACCCCTCTCAGAATCACATTTTAAGAGCATAAAGTAAAATCCATAGATTACAAAGGAAAACATTTATGTTGAAACAGTTGCAAGAATATATATTTTTTTCTAAGTTCTCAGACCTGGGACTCAGAACCCCCTGATTCTAAGAGGCTGAATGGTGGAGTGACTGGGGGGGTGTGGCCTCAAAACAGAAGATGTAGATTCCAGTCTGACTTTGGCCACTTAACAGCTGAGTGAACATGGGCACGTCACTGTGTTCCTGTGCCTCAGTTACCTCATAAATAAAATGAGACTAATGATACTTCTGTCTACCCCCCAATAGACCGTTGCTCAGAAAGTACTTTGCAAACCTTAGAAAAGGGTACACATGCAAACCATCCTTATTTTCAACCATAGTCTCCCAGACTCAGCCTGCCTCTTTCCTTTTAAATGACTTTCTCATATCTGCTGTATGTGCTTCTGGCCTTTCCTTTCCTTGCCTCTGCCCTTATCTGGGCTCTTCTGGGGCCACCACTGGAATGATTGTCTGAGCTGCCAACCTGCTGCTGTAAATCCCAGGCCTTATCTTGCCCAGGGATTTGTGGCTTTCCTGGAGACTGAACTGCTGAGAGGATGGGAACCATAAGCTAGCAACTAGGAAGGGCCTGAGGGCGCCGACTTGGAGAAGGGGAGATGATGTAGAGTGGGGAGCATTCTGTGATGAGGGTTTCTGGTGACACGCTTGGGCCAGTGTGAGGAGGGGCTGATCTGTGATCAGGGTCAGACCTATCCCTAAGTCTGTAGCCAATCATAAGATTAAGATCTGCAGTGTGCGTCAGGGGGCAGTCTGTGGCCGAGATGATGGCTCTAGTGAGTGACCAGAGACATGCCAGCCAGGGGGTGGGGGAAGGGAGGAGGGCCAGATTATTTAAGGTAAGGGTTCCTAACAATGTGCCATAGAGTACGCCCTCTCTGAATATTTTTAAATGCACAAAATGAAACACATAAGATTAAAAAAGAATCCAAAAGTAATGCAATATGATGACCAACCTTGATAAACTGGACTATCCTCAACAACACACAGCTAAAAGACAATCCTCAGGATGGAAGGAGAAATCTAAACTCAGAGAAAGATATAGAAAGACTACAGTTTAAATGGAGACTGAAGCATAACATGCTATCGTTCTCTTTCATGTCTGGTTTTGCTTTTTTTTCCCAGTGATCACTCATAGGTTACAACCCTTCTGTACGACCAAACTATTGTACGATGTGAAAGTCTTTGCAGATCCTATCCATGACTGCACGCCACCATGGACGGGGAAGGGAGGGGAGAAAATCTGAAACTCAAGTGAATGTGGAACTGAACCTTGTAAACTGAAAGTAAATAAACAAGTCATTCAAAAAAAAAGTAACGTAAAAGTGTCAGGTGGTTTCCCCTGCATCGAGTTCATGGATTCCCTCTCTCTGAAGTCTGTGGAGTCTGTAGGCCCCCAGGGAGATCAGTAACTTCAGTATTCCGGGCCTCCTGAAGGTGGGCCCCCAAGGGAGTCCCCAGAGGCAGCAAATGGAAAGCATGAATCTTGTCTTCCAGGCAGGAGCAGTATAGACATGAAGAAAGGATTTAGAGCTGGAAGAGGCTCAGAGGTCATCTAGTTCAATGCCTTTATTTTACAACTGAGGCCCAGGAAATGGATGTGCTGAGTATCACATGACAAGCAGGAGGCAGATTCGAACCAAGGCCCTCTAACTCCCGATATGATGCTCTCTCCATTAGACCACACTGCTCAAGCTCCATCTGTGTCCAGGGCCTGGAGTCAGAGGGCCTAGTCCGGGGCCCTCTGGTCTCTCTAGGTTTGCTCCTTATCACTCTCCAGGCCCTGTCCATTCCAGTTCACCATACAGGACACGCCATCTCCACCTTTACAATTTGCGCAGCCGGGCGCCCCAGGTTCAGAATCCATTCTCCCCACCCTCTGTCTATCTTCAAAGGTGCCCACCAGCTCCCTCCATGAGATCTCTTCTGACCCTCCCACGGCTCTCCCTCCCCTTGATAGAACTTTCTGTTGATATTATATACTATGATCTTACTTATCTCCTCCTGTAAGCCCCTTGAGGTCAGAGACTCCCCCAGGGGATAGCACAATGCCTATAGGTACTTGATAAATGCTCTCAGTTGTATTTCTTCAGACAGGATGGGGAGAAGAATGCTGCCTGAGCCTGAGGTTAGCCTATGCCTATGGAATTAACTTTTCTTGGTGAAAAGATAACAGGCCTTTGGAGGGACAAACCCATGACCTTGGCCTCGTTAGAAGAGCTCACCAACTGAGCCAATCTGGCTTCTCCTGAACACAAATATGGGTTGGAGGCAGCACCATTCCGGGGACTTGTGGGCCTTGGCAAGACAACAGCAAGATGGTGCCATCACTTTCCACTTCACAGTGGAATGGAAACTGGGCACATGCCTCCTCCCTCCCATTTGGGTTTGAAGAGATGATGCAGGGCTGAAGGCGCTCGTGGAACTTCACAGAGCGCCAGATTGTCCAGGCCCTGGACACAGAAAGAAAACAGAGAGGGAAGGGACCTTGGAGGCCATCTAGTCCAATCTCCTGCTTTTACAGATGAGGAAACTGAGGCCCAGGGAGGCTTCAAGATCTGTTTCTGTAGCAGGAACTCGATAAATGCTTATTGTTTGTTAGCCCAAGAGCTTGGATTGAAATCCAGGCCAGGGCTCACTGATAATGGGGACAAGACTGCTCCAGCCCCATTTCTGTAATTTTCTAATGATGAGGTATGGGCTCTGGGAACCCCCTTGAGCTCTCCTTGAATCCTTGAGGCACAGGCTCGAGGAACCCCCTTAAACTCTGATTGAATCTTCCCACTTTATGAGGCATTTGCCTGAGGCCATAAGCTTTTCATTATAGCTAGGCCCAAGTCTCTTACTCTTACTAGCCTAGCCCTCCATTGTCCATCTGCTTCCCACCCTTGAGCCTATCAAAATATCTATACCCAAATCAACTGTTATTGGACCTCATTAATTCCTTCTGAAGACCCTCCCCAAACTCATTACTGGAATCTGACCTCATCTCTAAGGTCTATAAAGTGCTTAACTCACGAGGGTCCTGTGAAGTGCCAGTCAGGATTGTGGTGAGAAACTAAGGTTCTGACAGATTGAGAGCCCAGTTTTGAATTCAGGTCCCTTGACTCCAAATCAGTGGTTCTTTCCACCACTCCTCACTGTACAGAAGGCCAAAAACTGGGGCTCAATCAGTTCAGCAAAGATCTATCAAACACTCCCAGTCCTAGGTGATGGGATTACAGATACAGAAGTGAGACTGGCCCTGCCTTCAAGGGGCTTTCCTGTTAGGGGGAGGGCAAGGCTAGGAAATAACCCTAGAGGCTTCTGAGTTCAGGATTTGAACCTAGGTCCTCTGACTTCAGAGGCTGATGTTTTTTCTGTTGTACAAAACTGACTTTAAAAAGTGCTTGTGGATGGATCATTCTGCAGAATGAGGGGGCAAATGGATAAAGGGGTCTCGTTTGTCCATAGGCTCAGGTTCTTTTCTCTTCCTTCTCTCCACAGATTCAAAAAACGCCCCTGGGCCTCTGGAAGAACAAGGAGGGGTAATCTGGAGAATGACAGGTGGCCTCTTCAGCATCACCAAAGGTGCCGTGGGGGCCACTCTAGGAGGCGTTGCCTGGGTGGGGAGCAAGAGTCTGGCGTTCACCAAGACAGCTGTGACCACGGTGCCCACTGCTGGCATGGGGCTGGTGAAGGGCAGCGTGTCAGCCGTGAGCAGCGGCGTAGGAGCTGTGGGCTCTGCCGTGGCCGGGAAAGTCCCTTTCACTACCAGGAAGAAGGATAAGGCTGATTAACTTCAGGGTGGAAGAGCCCTCCATGGCTGAAGGCCGTGGCTAGAACCTCATCTGTCCCTAGGACTCCCTTTCATCAGACAGACCGGCCCAGCTCTCATCTGGCCTGTCCACTGCTCCCCAGGCCACAGCTAGAAGCAGTTTCCTCTCTTCCCCCTCCCTCTCTACCACCTAGGCCTGCTAGGCTCAGGCCAGACCTTGGCCACAGCTTTTCACATCATCCCCAGCCTGAAGCTCCATCTCTCAAACTAGGCAGAGGACCCCAGGACCTCTAAGGGTGGCCTTCAGGGAGATATGGGGACCAAGGGGACTGGGGTCCTGACACAGAGCAGGGTCAGCTGGAAAAGCAACCCATAGAACCGCAGCTACCCAGAGCCTGGGGTCTTCTTCTGCCCACTTGGCTTAAACATCACTGTTCTTGCCCCCAACCAAGGCCAAAGCTCCCTTCTTCTTCAGCATGAGTAGGACCAAGTCCTCCCCCAATTCTCCCTAGCACCCACTTGTATACTCTAGACAAAGAGGCCACTCAAGTATAGGCTCCTACAATTCCAGCACTACACAGGGGACTTTGGACATCATTTAAACCTCATTTGGATAGATGGGGAAACTGAGTCCTATTGACTCCTCAGGATGACCTGTAATGGGAACACCAAACATGGATGGGCTAGGGTCTGAACTGAGCCCAATACTACCAGCTGGTCCAATGGGTGACCACATCTGAAAAACAACCCATAGAATGTCAGTTCCCTAAGGACAGGGACTCCCTCATTTTTTGTCCTTGTGTCCCTCGTGCCTATCATAAAGTAGGCACCTGGGAAATGATTTCAGATGGAATTAGTGGCAGAACCAGGGCCAGAACCCAAGTGTCCTACCTCCCAGGCCAGTGCCCCTCCTGCCGTGCCACAGTGGCTGTGCTCATCTTTGCCTGCTGCTTGACTTGGAGCCGAGCACGTTGCAGCAACCCCATAGTCTGCATGTCTCCAGATTCCATGGTTTCTTTAATCACAGGGACAGGGGGTTCTCCCTGATGCTCGAGTCCTAGAATGTGATACTCTCTCCTCTGAATACGAAGGAACAAGGCCCAAGACATGACCCCCATGTTCCCAGTAATGGCCGTTCTTTGGAGGGTGGAGTGAGAGACCAGGGTGGGGAAGGGAAGGCTGACCCTTTCTGCCACAGGTCAAGACCAGTCACGTTGAAGGTGAGAGTCCCTAGTTACTAGGGGACCAGTAGAAATGACCTCCTCGTGGCTGTCTTTATCCTGCCTCTTCTGGCTCACCTTGGACCAATGGACGAGGTTAGACAATCGCAGAAGGGATTCAGGTGTTTGTCTGGTGACCTATGGAGAGTGGAGGAGGAAGGAGGAGAAGCGGCTGAGCTTGATACCTCAACTACCCTAATCCCCCTCCCAGCGACATCACGAAGGAATAGCACCCCTCAGGCTCATCCCCATGGCCTGAGCATCATGAGGTTCTCCCAGCCTCCTGCCCAGAGATGGTCCCACCAACCAAGTCACGTAGAATCCCAGAGTTGGAAGAACCTCAGATGTCAACCAGTCCTACCCATGTCTGAACCAAACTCCCTCCCCAAGTTGGTCCTGTCTCTCCATCTTTTCACACATGAAGCTCTAAAACAAAGTTCAAGCTTGCAGGAGAAAAGAGCTGCCCACCTATGGTGGGCCCTAGCTCAGGTGAGAGGCCTTCTCTGGAGCTGGCCAACGGCCTTCTTCTTGTCCCTTCAGGTTCTCCAGAGCACTCACAGGAACAGATCAAAGGCCTGACCCCAAGGGGATCTGCTCTTTCCCTTCTCAGCCCAGAAAAGGGGACAGTGTTGGAAATTCTGGGAAATTTCCCACGGCCTTGTGTTGGGGTGGGGTGGGAAGCATCCATGTAATTTTAATAACAATAAAGTTTGAAGCTGAGGATCTTTGGACTTGTGCTCTATGTTATTCAAAGATGGTGGCCAGAACAAAGGACAGCAATAACCAGGAAGCTAAGTCCTTTCTCATTGAGCCCCAGTATCCAGGATGAGGAAACAGCTTGAAAAGCAACAATGTTAAGAACACTGGCCACACTGGGCATCCAGAATGAGGGCAGTGATTGTCCTGGGGTGCTCTGCTGTGACCTGATCCCATTTAGAGCATTGTGCACAGACCTGAGTGTCACTTTTTAGGAAGGACAGCCAAGATGATGGAAGGCCCTGAGATCAAGACCATGGTGTGTGAAGATCACTTGAAAGAATTGATGATGTTTAGTCCATAGAAGAGAAGATGGGGGGGAGCAGGGAGGGGTCACATTATTACTGTGTTGACATATTTGAAGGGTTGTTAGAAGGAGCTGTGAGGTGGTGCAATGAATGGAGCACTATTCCAGGAATCAAGGACACTCATCTTGCTGAGTTCAAATCTCACCTCAGACACTTACTAGCTGTGAGACCCTGGGCAAGTCACCCTCTTTGCCTCAGTTTCCTCATCTGTAAAATGAGCTGGAGAAGGAAATGACAAACCACTCCAGTATCTTTGCCAGGAAAATACCAAATGGGATCACAAAGAGTCGGACCTGAGTGAAAATGATTTAATAACTATATGGGAAAGTACTTGTTCTGCTTGACCCTAAAGGACAAAAGCAGGAACTATTGGTGAAACTTGGGAGCTTTCACGAGCTCAATGTGAGCTCAATGCAAGGAAAAAATTGCTAACAATTAGAGGATAGTTATGTCACGGTAGAATGGGCCCCGTCCCACTCCTTGGAGTACTTTGTGCAAAGCTAGATGAGCACTTATCAGACACCTTTCTGGGACACAAAGAGAACCTCATAATACATAGACATAGACATAGACATACCATTTTGTTTGTTTATATCCTCTCTGGTGCCTATCAGTCTTGGAATGCTGAGATTCTATGACCTACCAAGGACTGAACTCCACTGGCATAGCTTTGGAGAACCTAGGTTTCCCTCAAAGGAAAACTGATTTGCCCAAATCCACATAACCAGGAACCAGGGAGGACTCAAATCCAGATATTTCTAAGACCCACACCCTTCCCACTACAGCATGTTTCCTCCCTGAGACCAGGATAAGATGGCACATTTAATGGAAGTTACCAGCCAGGGTCTAGATGCAACTCTCAGGAGATGATGGAGACTGTTTACTAGTGAACAGGTGCCTAGAGATTATGGAGAGGCTGGATATCTGAATCCTGCCCAGGAAAATGTGTTGTGAGGCTTCAAGACAGAGGTGGTCATTCTGATTCACTTCCTGTCTGTGGGTTTCTCTGGTGTCATGAAAGATGATTTCCAGAGCCTGAATCCTGTAGGGCTGCTCCAGGAACACTAGCAGCTTGAGAATCTGACATCTCTGGCTTTCAAGTTTTCCACCTTGCAAAGAGACCAAGATCTCAAACTCTTACCAGCCTGCCCTCCTCTACACTCCAGGCAACATGACAGTGTAAGTTCCTTAAGAGCAGAGAGAGTTCCATTCCTATCTTTGGACCTGGAACATAGCTGGTGCTCAATGAATGCTTATTGACTGGCTGACTTATCCATAGACACAGTGAAAAGTACTAAATTTGGAGTCTGAGAACTTAGGATCAAATCTCAGCTCAGCTTCATGCTGGTTGGGTATCCTTGGACAAGGCATTTCCTTTCCCTCGCCCTCAGTTTTCTTTTCTGTAAAACCAGCATGTCAGGCTGAATTATATCTAAGATATCCAATCCAGCTTTAAATCATATGGCCCTGTAATGATTTGCCCCAAGCTTGTTAACCAAGGCAGAGTGGAAGAGTCCAGGGATCAAGACTTCTGCCTTCCTTTTCCAGATCCACAGTGGTACCATTCCTCAGTTTCCTCATCTGCAAATGGATATGCTCCCAGGAGAAACATGATAAGCTTCCCCTTTCTTTTGTGTCTCTTGAAGAGGTATGAGATCCTTAGGCAAAGTGTAAAGTCCTCAGTGTCCCCCCAGATGAGATCTCTGCTCTGGCTCTAATTCAAGCTATGTACGCCCTTGGGACCCATGCATCCTTGGGCATTAGGGCAATACAGCAGAAAGAATACTAGCTGTGGAGCCAAAGGATCTGATTTCAAATCCTACCTCCAGTGTTTACCATTGTGTGGCCTTGGGCAAATCGCCTGACCTCAATGGTCCTGAGATTCCTCATTTATAAATGAGGGGGTTCTATGAGACATTGTGTAAGGTACTTGTTAGCTCCAAATCTATAATCCTATGGTTTAAGGGAGTTATGGAAAGGTGGTGGTAAGACAGAGAAAAATAGAAATAGACATGGAAACAGAGCCCTAAGGACCCACATGGCCCCTCCAGAAAACCCTTCACAAAGTGAAACCAGGGGAGACAGAGGAAGCCCTGAGAAGAGAGAGGACAGAGGGAGACTGAGGGATAGAGCAGGACCCTAAGAAAAGCCAGTGCATCCATGTGGCCCTAGCTACCCCAAGCAGGATAATAATAATCACCAGCCAGAGATAGGAAGAAGGAGAGAGGGGCGGCTAGGTGCCTCAGTGAATAGAGAGCACTGGCTCTGGAGTCAGAAGGACCTGAGTTCAAATCCAACCTCAGACACTTAACACAAAAAAACTAGCCATGTGACCTTGGGCAAGTCACTTAACCCCATCTGCCCTCCAAAAAGCAAAAAAAAACAATTTTTTTTAAAAATAGAGACTGAAAATAAAAGTTTGTTTTAAAAAAAAAAAAGAAGAAGAGACCCAGCAGGAAGTTATAACATAGCAGAATCCAGACCTCCCCCACCCCACGCTATACTGTGAGTCATTTGGACTGTGTTGGTCTCAGTGGAAGATAAGACCTACTGGTGGAAGATTGTGAGGGAATCTTGAAAACTGGGCTCCACCCAGGGTAGAACTATCAAGCCTAAAAGACTATAAACATACACATACATACATACATACATACCTTCTCACATACTCACATACATATGCACATGTGTGTGTACATACATGTGTGTGTATACATTTGTGTGTATGTACGTATGTATGGGTATGTCTCTGGGAAAGATGGCGATCCGCTCAAGAGGAAGCTTGATTGGTTCTCTAGGCACGATGCATTTTGTCCTTTTGCAGGAGGGCAGCTCTCCACCCTGGGTAATATTCCAAGTTAGAGTAGGGGGTGCTATGAGCCATGACTCCCCGGGAATCCTGGATTTTTTCCACTCCTAAGGGAAAAGCACCCAGGTTAATACTGTAAGTCTCAATGTCTCTTGTTTGTTTAGAAGCCCAGTTACAACTTTAAGTCCCTGGGAGAAGCTAAGAGCCAGAAGAAAGGGCAGAGGAGACTGTTTATAGATTCAGGTTTAGGTCCTTGGTGTTTCTGTTGAGGTAAAATCTGCCCTTTATTTGGTTTTTGTTAGTCTGAGTGTCTGCTTCATAATATGATCCCTTTAGACCCTATCCAAATTGTGATATTCCTAGGAGAAACCCGTGGCAAGGCCACAAGCCAGAAACCCTCAAGAAATCCTGTCTGTATGAGCTCAGACCCTGGATAATGGGCCCTGAGTTATATGTAAGATAGGGAGAAAGTAACCTAGTTCAGAATAAGGGCCTGAGGTTTAAGAGAAGATAAGGGGGCCCTCCCAGAAATGGGGGCTTAACTTTAAATTCCAAATGCGCCAGCTCCCCCTTTAAGATCTTGAATAAGAGAATCCATCTAGCCTGCAGTCCCAAGACAACCCTTTCCTGGGGAGGAAGAGTCCCATTCATGAGCCCCAAATCCTGCAGTGACTAGTCCTTGGGAGAACAAACTCTCTCTCTCACTTTTTCATGCAAATCTATCTTCCTCCCATTGTTCCCATTCTCCAGGAGAGAATGCTGACCCACGGATACACTGTGATTCACCCAAAGTCCTTTGTCCCTGAATATCCACTGTTTTGTCCTAGAGGCTAACATTACAGAGCCAAAGAAGGGGGTGGAATTGGGGGAAGAGGAAGTACCCCAAGATTGGGCTTCTTGTGACAGCACTTCTCCATAAAGGAAAGCTTGGCATCACAGGATTTTGACCTGGAAGAGGTCTTAGCTTTTATCCAATCTCCCTTCATCTTACACTGAGGACCCTGTGGCCAGGAGAGGAAATCAGGAGATGCCTTGGATGGGTCTGGACCAGCTCTGCGACTCTAGACAAGTCACTTAACTGCCCTTGCCTCAGTTCCTTCATCTGTAAACTGAAGAGAACACTACTTGTAATATTTACCTGTATGGATTTTTATGGGAATCAAATGAGATCACAAAGATTTGCTCAATTGAATTAATGATAGATGTGAGGTGCTTTGTGAACCTTAATGCTATGTAAATCTTAACTGCTATCAGAATAGCGTTCTTATAACTGAGAGGCAGCATGAAATATTGGATAGAAGGCTGGTCTTGAACCCAGGGAGACCGAGACACATCTCCCCTTTGGTGCTGCGTAAATCTCAACTGGTTCTTTTACTTCCTCTGCTCTGAGGCAGTAAGGTGCTCACCACCCTTGGGAGAAGACTTCCTCACCTGGAGGTTCCCTACACCAATGAAATATCTCACCCTATCCTATTGATATTGTCATTAATTAGCTCAAAGGCTGGAAGAATTGTGGAGAGAGGAGAGAGAGCAGAGACAGAGACAGAGAGACAGAAAGACAGAGAGACAGAGAGAGAGATGGAGAGGCAGAGAGACAGAGACAGAGACAAGGAGACAGAGAGACAAAGAGAGAGACAGAAACAGAGAGAGAGATGGAGTAAGACAGAGATAGGGACAGAGAGTGAGAGATAGAGAGAGATGAAGACACAGAGAGGTAGAAGGAAGAGGAGAAGAGACAGAGAGAGGGAGAAGGAGCCTCTGAGAAAATATAGGATATCTAGAAGCCAAAGAAAAGAAGGCTAGGAAGGATATTCAATAGTATTGTGGACAGGATGACCCCCATAATCTGAGGACAAGGCCAGGAGTGGGCTCCATCTAAAGTCAACAAGGGCCTTAGTTGGGATTCATTTGGGGGGCTGTGATTTGGCACTCAAGGTATCATAGAATCAGTTGGTCAATCAACAAGCATTTTTAAATGCCTGCTTTGTGCCAGGCACTGTGCCAGGTGCTGAAGATACAAAGACAGAAATGAAACAGTTCCTGCCTTGAATCAGCTTATTTTGAAGCTAGAAGAGGACCTTCAGGATCATCTGGTCTATCCCTTGCCCTTCATTTTACAGAAGAGAAAAGAAAGGCTCAGAGAGGGTAATTGACTTATCCAGGGTCACACAGTAAGTTGTTGGAACTGAGTTTTGACCCCATGCCCTCTGACTCTCAATCCATTGTTCTTTCCAGTATGATAGCTGATCAAAGAGAAATTAGGGGACACCCTAAGAGTTTCAATGGCCAGAATGTAATCTTCGATATCGGAACTTTTGGTGATGGTGATAACATTGTGATAGCGGGTGAGCAGGAGACCACTGAGCTGCCTTTGAGTCTAGCCTCTTTCTTTTAGAGGTGAGGGAACTCACAGAGAAGTGAAGGGACTTGCCCAGGGACACACAGCTAGTAAGTGTCCCAGGTGGAATTCAAACCCAAATCTTTCCAACTCCCTGCCCATCATCCCATCTGTGATTGTCAATCACTCAAAAAAAACAGGAATGATCTTTCTTCCACTCACAGGATTATTTTGAGGAAAGTGTTTTGTACGTCTCAACTCACTAGTGGAATATGAATCATAATGCATTGAAAGGAACAATGACTATGAGTGATTCAGAGATGCTTGAAAAGATTTGTATGAACAGAGAGTGAAGTAAGCACCCCCCCCCCCAAGAAAAACAAGATATGCAATGACTACAGCAATGGAAACACAACTAAATGAAACTGAATATGGTGAAATTATAGTGCCCAGATCCGCCTCTTACGAAGAGCTGGGAAAAGCCCTTCGTTACAAAGATGGGGAAATACAGCTCTAGGATATTACATCTAAATGGCAGGCACTGTCAACATGGTGGCAGATTTTAGCAAAAGGCCTCTTTCTCTTTCTTTTTTAATCTTGGCTACAAAGGATAGTAAGGGAGGGGAATAAATTTGGAGATAAATGTGAAATAAGAACAAAAGGCATCAATAACAAATATAATAAAATCTGCCATTGGAACCCCTTCTCCTATCTGGACAAAAGGCTGGCCTCAGTTTGAGCTAAGATGATAATAACCTAACTACACACATGCACACACACACACACACACACACACACACACACACACACACACACGCCCCAAGAGGCCAATATGGCTGCCTTAGGAAGAACTGAGCATCCACTAACCCAAGGTCCTCAAGCAGAGGCTAAGAGATCACTCAGATGTGCTGGACAGAGCATTGTTGGTCAGCAATAGATTGGACTATATTCCCTCTGAGGTTCCTTTCAGCTCATAAATTCTGCGATTGTGTGAATCTCCAATGGGGGTCTTCTCCATTAGAAGAGATGCTTGGGGGGGGGGGGGTCCTGTTTGTTGGAAGAGTTGGGCCACCAGGAGACTTCTGGGATATAGAAGAGATCCAGTGATCCAGTGATCCAAGGATATAAGGAAATAGAGCTTCCCGACATGCAAAGATCCTTAGCCCCCACCTGAGGGAGGTTGCTAAAAATGAGAAGAAACCAGCTCCAAAGAAAGGAAGGTTCCTGTCACCACAGTCAATCTAAATCTCAAGTGCATGGAGGGGAAAGGGTATCAAGCCACTGGGAAAGGAGATGCTTTGACATAACAGTAATGATTATCAGTGAAATCATTTATTTCAACCAATAAAGATACAGGCAAGTCACTTCCTCCATTTAAACAAGGGTGCTAAGCCCTTCCCTACCCCAGGTCTGAGCATCATATCAATATTACCTGTGTCCTTGCAGACTGGCTTGCTAATATCCCTAAAATGCCCTTACAAAAAGGGAATTTACAGACTACCTAGTCATAGGATCACAGAGGATGTCCACATGTCCTCAGAGGACACCTCCAACCTCATCCTTTTTGCAGATGAGGAAACTGAGACCCAGAAAAATTAACTGAGTTGCCCAAGGTCACACAAGTGGTTAGTGGCAGAACTTGGATTGGTACCCAGTCCCCCAGTGCCTTGGCTGGTGCTAGCATCTACATGGTCACTGTGGCTAACCTTAGATCTCAGCCACCCTGTAAGGTCATTGTCCCCATCTCACAAAGGAACTTGAGGTCCGGAAAAATCACCACATGGCAAATTTCCCTTCATAAAATAGCCGGAGAAAACTTTCTCCAGCAACTATGGCATTAGGAGAGCCAAACCAGGGCCACCGTTATGTCAGCCTCTCTGAGAAGACTTCCTACCACTCCAAGAGACCCAAATCGCTATCCACTCACTGTTCCCCATACATATATCCCCATACCCAGCGTCACCTCCTGTCCCCACACCCAGAATGCCCTCCCTCCTCATCTTTGCCTCACAGAATTCCTGGATGCCTTCAGAGCACAGCCCAGGGGTCTTCCTGTTCCCTCCCCCAGCCTCTCCACATTATTTTGTACTTACCTGTATAGATGTTGCTTCCCATCCCACCCCAAAAGAATGTAAATTCTCTTGATAGACAGTGTGATGTAGTGGATAGAGCACTGACTTGGATTCAGCATGATCTGGGTTTCAAATCCCACTTCTGGTGCTTACTATCTGTGTGACCTTGGCCAAGTCACTTCCCTTCCCTGGACCTCAGTTTCCTCATTTGTAATGTGAGATGGTTGGACTCAGTGAGCTCTTAGATACCTTCTAGTTCAAAATCTATGATCCTTGAGGGACTGTTTAGTTCTGCACATTGAGCGCAATGGCTGGTAGGGTTGGGGGGAGAGATTAGAGGTTAGATCAGATGTCAGTGGGTTTCATTGACATAAGTAACCTCTACTAGTAAAGGGCAGCCCTCATTCTGCAATCGATAGTCTTGTCCGGGTCACTAAGAGCCCCAACAGGTGGGTGTCAAAGAGAGCACCTGAAGCAGGTCTTCCTCTCTCTGAGGCCAGCTCTTTGTCTACTCCATGCTGCTTCTCATCTGGCACACAGTGGGTGCTTAATAAAGACACTAGCTCCCAGCTTTAAATCCATGGATCCTTCCAGCTCTAAATTAATCCTGTTAGTCCTATGGCCAAGGCTCAATGAAACCTGGCATCCCTCCCTTTTGAGATGAGGGAGATGGGGAGATGAGATTTGCCACAATGGTTTCTGAGAACTTGGAGCCTCCACAGGCTCACAGCACATATTGTGGTTTTGCCTCACCTGAACAGAGCAGAGATGGTGCCTAAGGGCATTCCTCTTCCCTGAGGCAGTGACTCAGGGAGAGCCCCCAACTCAGCCCAAGTCAACAAGCGTTTATTAAACATTAATGCACCAAGCATTGTGTTATGGCCCAGGGATGCAAAGGCAAAAACAAAATTATCCCTTACCTTAAAGAGCTTACAATCTAGTGGGAGCTGGATGTAAAGAGATCCTGGTCAACCCCCCATTTTCTTGTTGCTCCTCCAGATTCCTAAGGGGCTTGGCCAATGCCTCTAGGAAAGACTGGCTAGAGAAACTTCAGGGACCCACATAGCAGTGAGCTGAGGACCCAGAAAGGGATAACTTGGTCACTAGGGCCAGTCACTGAAAGATCCTATAATTGGCTATTGCCCACAAGGGCCTGAGCTCCAAAGACTTTGCAAGCTTGTCTGTCATAGCTCATCTCCCTCCCCTCCAGGTAAAGGAGTAACTAGGCTTAGATACTAGATACTGACATTGGTCGAAGAGCTTGGATTCCCAGGTTCAAATCCCAGTTGTCCCTTAATACTTGTGTGATGTTAGACAAGTGATGACTCCCTCCCTGTACCTCAGTTTTCCCAGCTGTACAATGAAGGGGTTAGATTGGATGACCTCCACAAAATTTCTTTCAACTCTGGGTCCCATGATGCCTCAGTTCCAAGGTTCTGAGGAAGAGCAGGGAGGTCTCTCCTGTACATAGTAGTCCCAAAGACACCCAGTGGGGCTCCTTCATCCCAGCTCACACGGACACTGCCACCAGCTCCCCCACCACCACCACACCCTTCAACCTCACCTAGCTGACCCAAGGAGGGATATCTCCAGACTCCCATGGGCCCCCTCCCTCTCCAAGGGTGCCTTTGGCCCAGTGAGCATCAATGACCTCTTTGATTTACAGAAAACACAGAGAAAGCAGTTCATTCTTTGATTAGCAAACCAACCCAACTTTTTTTTTTCCTTTTTTTTGGCACAAAAAAAATGTCACAGATGAACTCCTAAGAACCAACAGAGACTCATACACCAATCAGCAACCAGGCCCAGAAACAAGACTCAGACAAACAACATTATTGCAACAGAATTGGGGGGCGGGGGGCAAGGAGTACAAGGAGTACCACATTCACCTCACAGAAAAAAGCAAATAAACCTGTTCACCAACGGCCAGGGGTGGGAGGGAGGGGCAGGAGCTGGTGCTCCTGGGGGGGCCCTGGTGGAGGCGAGGAGATGGGAAGCAGGAGAATGGCGGCATAGGTCGGGGAATGACACCATTTATAAATTAGAGAAGGTCATTTTCTTTTCAATCTCTTACTTTGTAAAAGTGCAAAAAGTACAATAACCCCAAATACCCTTCCATTGGGGAAACTTGATTGAGGAGTTGTGTCCTGTATGTCTTGGGCATGTGTGATTGCGTGAGTGTGTGTGTGTATGTGTGTATGTGGCATTTGTAAACATTGTTAACCATCCACCAAGAGCCCCAGCTTCCGTGGGTAGGGGGCACCTTCCCCCATCTCATCCCTCTCCATTCCCTAGTGACGTCCGTCCATCGGGGACGTAGTGCAAATTTCAGAGAGAAAAGAGCAAGGTGAGAGGGTGGGAAGGACACGAAGACGGGTCTGGGGAAGGAGAGGGGATAAGGCAACAGTTAGAAACGGTCCTCCGCGTCCGAGCCCACGCCCCGTCCCCGCCCCTCGTCCCGTGGTCCCCAGCATCGTCCGGCGGTCACAAGAAAGGGTGGAAGTCCCGCTCTTCAACCAGGCTGACAGACAGGTTCTTGAGTTCCTGCTCCGAGGCGGCCACCTTGTAGCCCAGCTGGGCCAGCACCTGCTGACAGGCATTCTGGGTGAAAGCCACGATGTCGTAGGAGAGCCGGAAGCGCCACTTCTCGGCCGTGGCTGCTGAGTTGCGCACCGTGCCGTACTTGTGCTTGGAGGAGGAGCGGTCCCCACGCGTGTTGTTGTGAATCCAGCGTTCCACGTGGCTGTCCAGGGGGATGCCCAGGAAGCCGTAGATCTCCTCGGTCTTCTTCATGGGGTTCCGGGCCAGGTCCTCGTACCGCACCAGCATGTATTTGCCCTTGAGCCAAGGGGGCCGGGTCAAGCCGGTGGACACCGAGTTCCAGAAGTCCTCACAGACTGTGGTCAGCTGCGTCACGTCCAGGTTGTAGGGCTTCCTCCCGGTGCCGTCCCATATCCGCCACAGCCGGTAAGTGTCCCGGAAGGTTTCGCTGCGGGAAGCCAGGATGCCCCGGGGATCTCGGACCAGCTGGATGACCTTGAGGTTAAGCCTGGGGTCCTCCACCAGGGCCCGCAGGTCGTTGACCTCGGGGACCCTCACCGTCTTGATGGCCACGTGGCTCCGCTCGCGGCAGGCCTCCGCGGCCAAGGTCAGGTTGAGGAGGCCACACTTGCGAACACAGTCTCCCTCCTCGAGGTTCATGTCTACGGGACCTTGAGCCTCACACACCGGGGGCGAGCAGAGAGCCTTGCTGGCCCCCCGACGGAAGATCCTGTCCGTAGTGTGATTGACGGGAGGCGGTTTGATGTAGTTCTCCAAGAAGTAGAGGTCACAGTCGTAGAGACTGCGCAGCAGGTCGCGGCTGGCGCCCAGCATGACCCGCCTGTCCATGGGACTCTTGCCCTGTGTGAAGCGGGGGAGGAGGGTGTACTGGACGTGATAGAGGGGCTCAAAAAGGTAGAAGAAGTCCAGGTGCTGGTTGAAGAGCTGGCCCACGAAGGAGGAGCCGCTCCGCGTGGTGGCCAGGATGAGGATGTGGGTCTTCCTCGAGAGGTTGTAGCCGAAAGTGGGGCTCTCCTCGCATAAGCGCTCGGCCATCTCAGCCTCCCCGGGGCCGGGGCTACAGTTCACGGGGCTGGGCATTGGGCAGGTGTGGAAGGACTTGGAGGTGAAGGTGCGGATGGCCGTGTACTGGATAGCAACGGAGGCCAAGGCGAGGAGGAGGACAGCCTTCCAGGAGCATTGCATGACTGGACACCTTCATAGGAATGCTTCTCCACCGGCTCGGGATCTGGGAACACAGAGGCAGAAGTCAGGATAGGAGCTGTAACTGGGGAGAGGCGGTAAGGGGCCTGGCATGGGACTGAGAGCACTTGGAAAGCCTTTGGGACACCTTAAATACTAGTCATTCTTATCACCAGTCAGCTTTAGCAAATCCGAGAGCCTTCTTATCTCCCAGAGATCTCCGCATTTCCCAGCAGCTCAGCAGCTTTCCTCCTTTCCCTAGAATCTCAGGAGTTCAAGAGGGCCTGGTTCAAAGCCTAGACTCTGACAGTCTGGGAAATGTTATTGCATTTCTCTGGGTCTCAGTTTCCTCATCTGTAAAATGGGACCTCTCAGTCCCTTCCAACAAGAGTGACCTTGTGGAAAGAATACTAAATTAAGGAGCAACAGACCAGGGTTCAAATCTCAGCTCTGATACTCTGTGACCCTGAGATGAATCATTTCTCTTCTTCAAACCGTGGTGATGATAATAATAGTACCAAGTTCAGAGGGTTGTTGAGAGGAAAGCACTTTGCTAACCAGGGAAACTGGTCCTAGAACCCTGAGGGTTCTAGCAGGAAAGTAGAAGGGAAAGGGGGCTAGAGGAAGCAATGGACTATCCCTTCTGCGTAGAGTCCCCTTTGGCATTAATCCGGGAGCTCCCTACTGCCGGGCAGGAAAAGGAAACGGTGGTGTGGAGCCAGGGATCGGAAGCTGGGAGATAAACTCCCACATCCTTAACAGGGATGGGGGCCAGAGGCTCAAAGCCCTGGGCCTTGAACCTGCCTTAAGAAAAGGGAACAACTGAGCCAGGTACAATATCCCGCCGCCGCCACCTCCACCTCCACCTCCAGAGGCGGCCACTGCTGCTTACCGGAGGGGCTACCGGGAAGCGCGAACGGCCACACCTGCCCCCGAGGGAACCTCCTTCTTGATACCAGGGTCCCAGGCTCAGTCAGTGGCTGGTTAAGTCCATGCTGATGCCCTGTTGAGGGACAGGGATCAAGGGAGGAGAGGGAGGAAGATGGCAATACTCCTTATTGTTATAACAACAACAAACATAATTTTTATCCAGTCATTTTATCTGCCTGTGTCTTAGACCATAGAATAGTAGAGAGACATGAACAATAGCAGGAGAGTGACTTGTCCAAAGACTATCTCGATCTGAGTGAGCTCTATTGAAAAGGTGAGAACGAGATTAGTACTAACCACAACAACAAAAGCCCTTCTTCCCATTACCGAGAGTGATTACTTTATCACCTGCACAATAGAGCACCAAACGGAAGAACTATAGCAGATCATCTTGTCCCAGGACTGAATGTAGAGATGAGAAGAAAGAAGAAAATAGTAATAGCTGGTATTTCTAGAAGTGCCTGAAGGTTTGCAACGTGCTTTATAAATAGGATCTTATTTGATCCCCACAACCCTACAAGAGGTACTATTATTATCCCCATTCTGCAGTTGAGGAAACTGAGGTTAACTGACCTGTCCCATTGCAGAATAGCCACTCATCTGCATTAGTAGAGAGAGTTCCCTTACCAGGAATTCCCCAAACCAACGAAATCAGGCCTTGGACTAAAGAATAAAAAAAAAAAATTTTTTTAAAAACCTTTCCCCAAAAGAAAACCCCAAACCCACAACTATTGTTTTCCTTTCAGAGATAATTTTAAGGGTACAGCTTAAATTATAGGGCATCCTATATTTAGTTCATGTCAAGAAATCTGACATTAGGATGATTCTGTTTCCCAACACCACCAATTTTTACTTCTTTGCCCCTCCAAGGCTGCCCTTGATGCTCATTTTAACACGATTTCGGGAGACAGCAGTGCAGTGGGAAGACCACAGAACCTAGAACTCCCAAGATCTAAAATCAAGGTCTAGCTTTGACACTTTACTGGTTCTGTTACTGTGAGCAAATCACTCTATACTGTAAGCCTCAGTAAGAAGAAGATAATACTTGCACTAACTATCTTAGAAAGCTCTTTGTAAATATGAAATAAAGGAATTATTATTCTCATCTCATCTTTTTGTTGGTGGAGCCTGAATATTATTATTATTATTATTATGTCCAACGGTTAGAACACTGGACCTGGAGTCAGAAAGACCTGAGTCCAAATCCTGCTGCAGACACTTATTAAGCTGAGGAGTAAGTCAACTAGCCTTGCTAGGTCTCAGTTTCTTCATCTGAAAAATCTGATGATCCTCTCCAAGACATCCATGATCCTATGAAACTGAGTCCCAGAGAGTTGAATGACCTTCCTGAGGTCAATTATACAAGTATCAAGAGGCAGAGCTAGGATTCAGACTCAGCCAAATCTAACAAGATGAAACTTAACAGGATTAAATGTAAAGTCCAATACTTGGGTTCAAAAAATCAATTGCTGGAGTACTTGGGCCTCAGTTTCCCTCACAATAAAATGAGAGGGTTGGTCTGGATGATCTTCAGATTCCTAGTCGAGCTAAATCATGATAAACTATCTGTTCCCCCAAATCAATATTCCCTCTCCTTCCTTCCCAAATTCACACAAATTATACTTGAAGGCATTTCCTTCTTATCACTCAGCCTCTCAGAATCCTTCTTTACCTTGAATCCTTGACTCAAGTGTCACCATCTTGGTGCACCTTCTCCCCAACTTGTTCCTATGGTCTACCTCCCCAAATTTCCTTGTATTTATTTATATATCATGTTGCATCTCCATTGTCACATGCCATACCTTGCACAAAGCAGTAAATGGGTCAGCAAACATTTATTAAGTGCCTACTATGTGCCAGGCCCTGTGCCAAGTGCTGATGATACAAAAAAGAGGCAAAATACAATCTCTTCCCTCAAGGACTCACCATCTAATAGGTAGGTGCTGTATTGACCTGAACTGAATTTTTATACAACATATGTTGCTAGTTCCCTACAAGGGAATTAACAAGACTGCCCCTTTAAAAAGCCAGCTTGCTAAGTGGTCCTGTGTAGCTGGAAGGCTTTTAACTGAAATCCACAGGAAGGAAAATGGCCTTAGAACAAGTCAGCCAAGAGGTAGCTTGCCAACATGCAAACAGCGATGTGCAAACAAGATATCCAGGCTATCCTGGAGATAATCAACGGAGAGAAGGTATTATCATTAATCAGCAAAGGATCAGCAAAGGCTTCTTGGAGAAGGTGGGATTTGAGCTGGGACCCAAAGAGATAGGGATAAGGAGGGAGAGAGCTCCACATATGGGAGACAGTCAGTGAAAATAACCAGAAGGAATCAGGAGATGGTCTGTCTTGTGCAAGGCACAGTAAGAAGCCCAGTGTCTCACTGGGTCTCAAACTCAGTAAGAAAAGACAAGATAAATTTCCTGGATCGGTTTGCTTTTCTTCTGGAGCATCTCGTTGGACTGGTTGAAACAATTTTTGATGATTGATAAATCTGAATTATTTTTATCAACATTTTCCTTTACATGACAACAATAATTCACATTTCCTGCAAGGTTTTCAGGTTTATGAGGCACCTCCTTTGCAATGACACTGTAAGTTAGGGAGTGAACGAACGTCTTCTGATCCTCGTTTAACAGAAGAGGAACTTGAGGGAAGTGCCTTACTCATGATCACACCAATATTGTCAGAGCAAGAATTTGAACTCAGGTCCTCCACGCTCACTGGACCTCAGCCACCCACAGAGGGACACATTGGAAATCATTATCAACCAAATCAGCTCTTCCTCCAAAATGCTGGACTCTTGAAGTCCTCCTCTCTTACACAATCTTTTGTCCTCTCTCTCCCACTGCCTCACACCTCCTACATCCACTTTTTGCCCTCTTTATCAGCATGAGTGTGAAGCCTCCAACCCTAAAGTCTCAGTTCCAGGAGCCTCCTTTCACAGTTCCATTTATAAAGACCCAGGAAAGCCAATGATGGGAAGAGACAGCCTCTTTTGGAAATCCTGCCGGCTCCCCCTTGAACCAGGCTGGTGCTTGGCTTGGCTTATTAATCAGGCAGATCTTCCTGGAAGCCAAGTGTCCTGAAGGTTGGATTACTAAGGACTCCAAATGTTACCTACAGTTGAACCTCTCTGGCCTAAATACTCCACAGTAAGAGGACAGAAATTGGACTAGCTCAAGGGTTCTTAACCTTTTTTAGACTCCAGTCTGGTGAAACCTATGGACTCCTGCTTAAAATAATGTTTTTAAATTCATAAATCTATGAATTTAATCTAATCTAATGGAAATCTATGAATTTAATCTAATCTAAAGGAGAAATCTAAAGGAGATCAATTATAGTGGAACACAGTTTTCAAAATATTTAAAAAAACAAAATAAGTCCATTGCTCAGGGTAGGAACCCATGTAGGTTAATTGCAAGATTCCTTCCTGCTCTAAATCCTTATGAGCCAAGGAAGTTGCTCAGTGCACATTGGGAGGATCCCCTGATCTCATCTCTTCCTTGCCCCCAGACCATGGTCAAAGGGGACAAAGCCTAGCCCTCTGGGCTCTGAGGGCAGGGCACACTTTCAAGGCTTTTGGGCCTTGCCATCAGCTCTACCACAGAACCCGAAAAACCAGCAGGACTTGGCATCTTCCTTACAACCAAACCCTACTTTATGTATCATTTCTTAAAAGCAGGAATCATCTTCCAAAAGACTCATGATGGAAAGCTCCGTCCACATCCTGAGAAAGAACTATGGAGTCTGAAGGTAGATGGAAAAAGACTATTTTCCCTTTTTTGTTGTTTTTTTTTTGTTTATTTCCTTTTGTCTTGGAGAGGGGAGGGAGAAAAATCTGAAACTCAAAATCTTACAAAAATGAATGTTGAAAACTATCTTTACGTGTGATTGGGAAAAAAGAAAATGCCATTAAGAAAAGAAAAAAAAATGAGCAGGAATTGTTTCTGTTTTCTGTTGCAGCGCTCAGCATACATAGCTCTGGGCATAGAGTAAGTATTTAGTAAAATGCTTTTTTCGGTCATTCATCTGTTTTCTGTTCCAGCACCCAGGATACATAGTTCTGGGCATAGAGTATTTAGTAAAATGCTTTTTTCAGTCATTCATTCATTCCAAGTGGGAAGTTGAGAGATTTCAGCTCAGTTTCCAGATGGAAACTTCAGCCAGGGCCCAGAGCAGTCATGGGCCTCGCCAGCCTAGGGACCTGAGGATACACCCATGACCAGCTTGGGAAAGGGCTCTTTAAGCTAGTGGTCTGACTCTAGTAGAGATGTGCCATCTCACCAGAGCAGAGTCTCTGGTGGTGCTTGCCCCTCCTGGACCCCCTTCTTGCCACCTTTGATCAAGGCAAACCTATTGGCTCTTTTCATCCATTCTTTCCAGGTCCCCCAACCCCACCCCAGCTAAGCACTATTAGTCTTTTATTTTTTTGTAATTAACTTTTGTTTATTTTTAGTTTACATCATTCATTTCCACAAGATTTTGAGTTATGAATTTTCTCCCCATCTTTTACCTACCCACCACCCCAAAACAGCAATCCCGTGTTTACCCCTCCCCCAATCTGCTCTCTCCTATATCACCCCCATCATCCCTCTGACTTTCCAGTAGGGCAGGATGGGTCTCCTTACCCCAGTGCCTATATATCTTAATTCCCAGTTGCATGTAAATAATAATGATAATAATAATAATTATATATATATATATATATATATATATATATATATATATATATATAAACATTTGATTATAGAACTTTAATTCTAGATTCTTTCCCTTCCTCCCTCATCACCCACCCCCACTGGAAAAACAAGCAATTCAATACAGGCTGTACATGTGCAGTTACACAGAACATCTCCACAATGGACACATTGTGAAAGACTGACCATATTTCCCTCCTTCCTATCCCTCCCTCCACTTGTTCTATTCTCTACTTGGTCCCTGTCCCTTTACAGAAGTGTGTGCTTCTAACA
>CM053583.1:20456492-20473959 GCA_028627135.1 Pseudochirops cupreus | reverse complement strand
ATCTTGCAGTATTTTCTCCTTGATCTAGGAACTCCGGAACCTGGCTATAACATTCCTAGGAGTTTTCTGTTTGGGATCTTTTTCAAGAGGTGATTGGTGAATTCTTTCAAGTTCTATTTTGCCCTCTGGTTCTAAAATATCAGGGCAATTTTTTAAAATTTATTTTTAATAATTTTTAAATTGTCTCTCCTGGATGTATTTTCCAGGACAGTGATTTTTTCAAGGAGATATTTCACATTGCCTTCTATTTTTTCATTTGTTTGGATCTGTTTAATAGTATCTTGATTTCTCATAAAGTCATTTGCTTCCATTTGCTCCACTCTGATGCTGAAAGAATTATTCTCTTCAGTAAGCTTTTGAGATTCTTTTTCCATCTGGCAAATGCAACTTTTTAAGGCACTCTTCTCCTCATTGGCTTTTTGGTCCTCTTTTGCCATTTGAGTTAATCTATTTTTTAATAGTCAGGTGGTTGACTCTCTTTTCATGACTTTCTTTCATCATTCTCATTTCTCTCCCCAATTTTTTCTCCATTTCTTTTATTGGGTTTTCAAAATCTTTCTTAAGCTCCTCTATGGATTGTAACCAGTGTACATTTTTCTTGGAAGCTTTTGGTGTGGGAGTTCTGACTGTGTTGTCTTCCTCCTGTTCCATGCTTTGATCCTTTTTGTCCCCAAAAAAGGAATCTAAAGTTGGATTGCTGAGCTTTCTTTGTTGCCTTTGCATGCTCGTGTTGCCAGTCAATTATTTGACTTTTGGGCTCAGTAGAACTTTGCTTTCAGAGGGGAGAGCTCTGTCCCAAATCGCTGGGGTTTTTGCAGCTGCTAGGAGGCCACCATCTCTTCAGCCCCCCCCAGCTTTGGCTCACTGGTCACACATCTTGGGACTACCACGTAAGACCATGATCCCCATCCAAGCAAGTTAAATCAAGAGCACTTAGCCTCTGAATGATCGCTTGGCCCCCCTGCAATCTGCAGGCCGGGAGCTCTGAAGCAGCCATGTGGAGGCAGATGCAGGGCCACCAATTCCAGCCATCCACTCCCAGGGCAAGACCTGGGGGCGGACGGCTGGACCACTTTTCTCTCCCAGATTTAGCCAAGTTCCACTGACCTTTTCCCTTTGTCCTTGGCTCTTATGGGTTGATAATTCTAGAAATCACCACAGCTGCCAGTGATCTGCTCTTCTGAAAGCTCCAGCCACGGCTTGTCCTGGTCACCCCAGGGCCAAGCTGCGGTTTCAGGCCTGGCTGGTTTCAGCTCCCCGCGCTGCAGTGAGCCCTTCCCATCCATCTGCTGAGCTGCCTTCAATGGGAGATGTATTTCTCTGTACTTTTGTGGGTTCTGGAGCTCTAAAATTTGTTTAGAGTCATATTTTATAGGTATTGGAGTTGGTTACGGGTGGAGCCGCAGAGTTCTCCTGCTTCTACACCGCCATCTTCACTCCGCCCCTGAGCCAGCACTATTAGTCTTTCTGCTGCCCTCTGCTGGTCGCATGACACACAGCTGCCTATGGTTCAACTGATTCCCTCCCCCTAATGCTTTTGGAATTAATCCTTCAGAGGGACATGAGCTGAAGAAAGAAGCTGAGATGCCTGTTGCTGGATGCAAGGAAGGGTGCTGTAGGCACAGCCTACCAGTGTTATCTGGGATAGTTTTCCCTTTGCCTGCTCCCCAGCACATGGCCCATAACACCACCTGAAGGGTTGGGTTTTTCCCCTCTTCCTCCTCGCTTAGACCCTCTGTTTCCTTATTTGTTTAAAAATAAGGCAAGGGAAAAAGAAAGTGGGGCTCAACCAAGGGTTCTTAACTTGTTTTGTGTAAGGGGCTCCTCTGGCAGTCTGGTAAAGCCTGTGGATTCCTTCTCAGAATTGTGGTTTGGTTTTTGTTTTAAACTGAAGGAAATGCTAAATTTCACTTAAAGGCTAGTGAAAATAAAGATGCCATTTTTTTCCTCCCAGGTTAAGAACCCATGAGATTCCTGAGACCCCTCCCCGCTCTGACATTCTTTGTTCTAAGATCCCTCCCAGCTCTGACATTCTATGTCATTAAGGTTTTAATTCTAAATCCTATGATCCAATGAAATTACCTACATGCTAAGAGATCTGGGCGGGCAAGTTTAATAAGCCCAGCTCAGTCATCAGAACCAGAACTCTTTACCTTTCCATAAGCAGAAATGCTTCATACTTTCTTGGAGTAAGAAATGTCTCCTCTCTTAAGCTCTGTGAAATCTTCCAAGAAGGAAACAGGGAACAGCCCTGCCTTGGCAAATGGGATACTCACTCAGAAGGACCTGACCCCAAGTCACTGACCTAGCCCAATCCTGGCCAAGCCCTGATTTCCTCTGACTATCAACATATTTAGAATTCTTACACTCAAGCTTTACTTATGCAGAGAGAAAACAAACTACCCCTTAGTGGGATGAGGGCTCAGGGAAGGACTGGCTCTCTTTATCCCTTGACACCCGGGCTCTTTCTCCACTGGTGTTGCTCCCTGAAGGAAACCAGAGTGGTGACTCCAAATTACAGCTCTGGACTTTCACAGATTGGGTTCAGCCTTGGGGATTTCTCGCTAATAATCTCTTTGGCTCACACCTCCATCCAGGCTTTTCCCTGGAAACATCAGAATGCAGTTCATGTGATCCCTCGGAAGGGCCCTAAGCTCCTAGGCAAGCATCAGGCTAACAAAGCATCAGATATAGGCAAGGTTTCATTTTATCCAATAGAAAAGAAAAGCACTCACACTGGAGTCCATACGTCCTGCTAATTCATCTCTCTGGTTGGCTCCTTCTGCCCCAGGGACCTATACACTGGGATCAACCCATCCACGTCCCCTCAGCCTGTCTTATCTGTGTTGTAGCAGCAGATCTACTCAAAGAACCAGATGCCTTTCCTTTTTTTTTTTTTGAAGGTTTTACTTCTTTATTGAGAAACACTTTTCCAGACACTATAAATTGGATACTTCAAATAAAACCAATTCCCAATAAAACCAAAACAAAAATAGTCAGAAAAGCTTTTTTTAAGAAGAGAAAAATTAAATAAAATTAAATTAAAGGATAACAGGGCCCAGGCAACACACAAGAAACCTGCAGATTTTGACCCCTGAAAAACATCTCAGGTTGTTAAGGACTGACCTTTCAAACTGATTTTCCCAAAGAAAAAACATGCAGAATAGCATCAGCTTCCTCTGCCATCTATTGTTCAGTCTACAGTACCATGAAGAAGCCTCCACATGTTGAGTGAATGAACATCTAATAAAGGGGCTATTTAACTTCAGAGTATCCAGTTTTTCTGGTCTAAGAGGTAGCAGCAACCATGGCCACCTTCTGAGCAGCTTCCTTCTTGGCATGATGGGCTTGTAACACTGTAACTGCTCCCTCCACCTTTGGCCAAAGGGATTCTGGAGACTCCAGCATGTGCAGCAGTTCTGAATTATCAATCTCCAGCAGCATACCTATAATCTTCCCTGCTAAATTACTGTGCATGGTTTGAATCAATGGGAACAAACACTCTCCGAGCATCTGCTTCTGTTCCTGGGGAGGAGCGGCGGCCAGCATGGAAGCTGTCAGGGGCTCCTGGCCTTGCACATGGACTGCCGGCTGAGGGGTCTGCAAAGGCTGGATAGCTGGATGGGGGCTTTGGACATTTGCAGCATATTTGTAAGGAGGAACAGCTCTAGGGGCAGGGGTAGCTACAGAGGGTCTAGGAGATAAATTCTGCACAGCAGTGGGCACCCCCACTCACTGAGGTATAGTAGGGAGACCTTGAAAAGCCTGGGCATTACTGGTGGGAGTCAGATGGCGGAGAGTTGGGCGTGGCCCAGACTGGCGAATGGCATTTGGCGCTCCTTGGAAGCCTTGAGGTCTTCCATTTTGTTGCCATCGTGGATTAGGTCTCATCTGGGCTATCTGATTGGGAGCATGATAAAGATGTCTATTCTGAGCCTGGGGCACTGCTGGCATGAAGTACCCCCCAGGAGTTGGCTGAAACTGGTTAATGATTGTGTTGGCAGGGAGGGCTCTCATTCCTGCAATACGCTGCATTTACTGCTTGGTCAGATGGGCTTTTCTCTCCTCTTTCCTTTGTGCAAGTGCCACATACAAGGTCTTGGAGCCCACGATGTGCCCATTCATTTCTTTCACAGCTTTGGTGGCCTCATCTGAGGAAGAGAAGCAGACAAAGCCAAACCCTTTACTCCACCCATCCTCGAGCATCACCTTGGCACTGGTAATTGATCCAAAAAGAGAAAACTCCTTCCTTAATTTTTCATCGTCAATGGTGTCATCCAGGTTCTTAATAAAGAGATTCACCTTCTGGTAGCAGCTAATTTTCTCCTATTTTAGCTGTTCAAATTTCCGTTTTAAATCAGCCTGGCGTTCAACTTTTTTCTGTGCCCAGCCTACAAAAACCATTTTCCCATTGATATCTTTTCCATTCATTTCTTCAACTGCCTTATTGGCATCTTCATGTTTCTCAAAACTCACAAAACCAAAGCCTTTAGATTTTCCGCTAGAGTCAGTCATCACTTTTCCATTCAGAGTTTTACCATATTTGCTGAAAAGTTCCTTCAGTCTTTCGTCGTCCATGTCATCTCCAAAGTTTTTGATATAAACGTGAGTGAATTCCTTAGCTTTGGCACCCGGTTCTGCTTTCCGTTCTTTCCTTGACTTGAATCTACCAGCAAACACTCTGCGGTCGTTGAGAAGCATGCCGTTCAACTTCTCGATGGCCCTATCCACAGCACCCTGGGTCTCAAAGTGCACAAATGCGTAGCCTTTAGAACCATTCTCATCACACACCACCTTGCAGGACAATATGTTTCTAAATGCTGGAAAGGTGTCATAAAGTGCCTTGTTGTCTATGGATTTATCCAGGTTTTTAATGAAAACATTCCCAACTCCTGATTTCCTCAATGAGGGATCCTGTTGAGACCACGTGATGCGGATGGGTTTGCCTTTAATTACATCAAAGTTCATGGTATCAGGGCACGTTCAGCATCCGCCAGCTGCTGGAAGTTGTCGTAGGCATAGCCCAGGGAGCGTCTGGTGATCATGTCCCTGTAGATCCGGATGGAGATCACGGGTCCAGTCAGGCTGAACTTCTTGGACAGCACGGCTTCGGTGACTTCCGAGTGCAGGTCCCCCACGTACAGGGAGGCCATGGGGTAACTGCTAGCAGCAGTGTTCATCTCCCCACCCCACAACACCCCGAGCCCCGCCAGAAGGAACTCTTTCTGGGAGCCAGGCAAGGATAAAAAAGGAAAAGACTTTTAAATTTTGGCCGAGGGCACCAGATGTCTTTTCATCTTCAATACCAACTTTCTTTTTAAAAAATGTCCCCCTACCAAAAACTGAAGTGCATCTTATTCTTTCAGGATTTATCAAGCTTGTATTAAAAATAATACTTCCACTGAAACCCTCTGAACACTGGTTTCCACATCTGTAAAATGGAGCTAATGATATCTGTTTGCCCATTCCCAGCCTAGGGCTGTTTTGAGGAAAGCCTAGAAAAACAAGAGTTATGGGGGTTGTGGGGCCAGGCTTGGGGACTGTAGGGATTCAATGATAAATGAAAGAAAGCCCTTCCTGGAAGGAATTTGGGTTTAAGATATCCATTCCTTGGGCTCTAGAAGGGTTCCCCAGTTAAATCCCAAATGCCCACAGGGCGTGCCCCATGGTGGTATCTCCCTGAGTTAGCAGGTGGCTGTCCCCCAACAAGTCTGCTTACATGGAGCCAGGACAGCAGAGGGCCCTGGAAGGCCCATGTCCCAGTTTGGCCAAGGGTTAAGCCAGCGGTTTCTCCTGACTTGGGAGATCCACTGCTCCTCACACTTATTTCAGGGCCCTGAGGTCTTGTTTGACCACCCGGCTCTGGGTCAGACTGGCTCTCCAAACTAGGATAGTACGAGAAGGAAGTTTTGGAGTCTGAGATCCCTCAGAGTTTGAGACATCCTCAAAAATCCAGGTCCTGGTGCCCATTTCAACTAGTGGCAAAGGAGTATATGCCCAGAAATCCATCTCAAAGACCCAGAAAGATGCATTAGTCCCCTTTCCCCCAAGGACTTGGATAATTCTGTGAGCTCAGGAAGCCAGCTCACAGAGGGGCCTCCCCCCAGCCTCAGGGCCATGGAAAGGGCTCCCTACCACCAGAGGTTCAGAGCTGGCACCCCACACACAACCCTTACCTGGTAAGGATCCTTTTGGGAAGAATGTCCCTGATCGAAGGTACCTCCCAGCTCTGAGATTCTCTGTTTTAATATGCCTCTCAGCTCTCACACCCTAAGTTCTAAGGTCCCTCCCAGTTCTGACATTTCCTGATCCAAGGTCCCTCCCATCTCAGACCTTCTGTGTGTCATTGCTGTGACTGGACACAGAGGATAGGAGTTTGAATCTCAGCTCTGCTAAGTGGGAGGCTTCAGGGCACCATAGAAAGACCATTGATCTGGAGAACAGAAAACCTGAGTTCAAATCACACCCTGCCACCTACTATCTATATGACACTCAAACTTTGGAGACTTCAGTTTCATCCATGAAATGAGGGAGAGGAGAAGGGAATGCAATTAAGTGACCTGCAGAGGCCCCCTGCTGAGCTCAATCTATGACCCTACTTGCTAGCCTGGTGAGCTTGAGGAGGTCATCTCCCTTCTAAGACTTCTAAGGCACCACTCAGTTCTAAGAGCTGGGATTCCACCACTCCAGGCAGGCCTCATCTCTGTCCCTCAGAGGAGATGGACAGGCTTCCACCCATGCTCCTGAAGGATCTGGTCAAGGCAAAACTCACTGACTTCCTGGCCACCACACAAGGTTCCTCTGTGCTTGCCGGGGATGAGTCCAGTTTCCTGGGAAGCTCTGTGGCAGGAGTCTGCCTAGGAACAGGGAGGAAACCCGGGCTTCCAGCCTAGAGCAGTAGGTCCCCCCACCCACCTTCCCCATTCCACCCTCCCCACACTCCTCCAGCTCATCCTCATCAGGTTGTGGGCAGGACAACATTAACAGAAAGCAAGGACTGAGCACCCGGGGCAACTCCAGAGGAGGGAGAGGGGGCCAGGAGAGAAGCAGAGAGGCAGGGCATCAGCAAAGGATCACTGCTATACACACACACATACACACACATACACACACATACACACACACAACATTTACATATACACACAAACACAAAACCATACAACATATACATGTACACACAAACACAAAACCACATACACAAACATAGCCACATACACACAAACATACACACACACACATTTATGGTTATGTGGTCCCAGGAGCCTGACTTCTCTGACCACTTTGCAGGATCTACTTCCCGGGGCTGATGACTGGGAATCCTTCAATCTTTGTGGAAATGTGAGTTGCGGGTACTCTGGCCTGTCTCACCTATGCCTGTTTTGGAATCAAAGGTACTTTCCACCCTCATCTCGTCTAAACCTTAACAGAACCCTATGAGATAGTTCTCCCCATTTTACAGGTTAGGAGACTGAGGGCAGGAGAAAAGAAGTAAACGGAGATTCACAACCAGGGACTCTTCTAACTCCAAATCCGGTCTTCTTCCCGCTAATGACTCACAGCTCGGGTCTGCAGAATGCTTCACAGATATTATCTCACGCGGGCCTCGCTTCAACCCCTCAAGGCAAGTGCTGTCACTGTGCCCACCCTGCAGGTGAAGAAACTGAGGGTTGGAGTAATTGTGACTGGTTAAGGGTCCACACAGCTAACAAGGGTCAGAGGTGGGATGCAAACTGAGATCTGAGTCCAGACTCCAAGCCCATGGTTCTTTCCATAACTACTCCAAGGGACTGATTGTAAGGCTCTGGAACTAACTAGGATTGACACCCCACCCCAACCCCAACCCCAACCCCCCACCCTGGCTACACACACACACACACACACACACACACACACACACACACACACATACACACACACACACCATGCCAGATGGTCATGGAAGGAGGAAAGGGGCTTAAAGAGGCTGGTTCCTGGACTGGAAGATTAGATTCTGAAGGCAGGATTTGGGAGCGAAAGGGGAGAGGGTGGGGTTAGAGTGGAAGGTGAGGCATGGGGAGGGTGGGGGAAATGAAAATCGAAGGGTTTTAAAACAACTGTGTTTTCTTTAAACGTCAGTTCACTCATTCATTCATTCTACACTATATATAAATAAGATCTAGCTATAGGCTCTGAAGGTACAAAAACAAAACAGAAAAATCTTTGCCCTCAAGGTGCTTACGTTCTCCTGGGGGGGGAAGGAGGTCAGGGAAGGAGAGGGGAGGTGGTGAAATACAACATTTAAATAGATCAGAATGTGCAACATCGTCTAAGTTGGGGCATAGTACCTAGTTCAGGGGCTGTGCATACAGTAGGAAATTAATAAAAGTTTGTTGAATCGTTGGATTGACTTGAAAGGCTTCCAGATGGAATCCTACCTGGGGTCACATAGCTAGTAGATGTCTGAGACAGGATTTGAACTAGGGTCTCCTTGACTCCACATCTGGGCTGGACCAAGAAGGAGCTAAAGATTGAAATGGGATGGGGGCAGCTAGGTGGTGCAGTAATAGAGCACTGGCCCTGGAGTCAGGAGGACCTGAGTTCACATCCAGCCTCAGACACTTGACACTTACTATCTGTGTTACCCTGGGCAAGTCACTTAATCCCTAATGGGGGGGGGAGCGGGGAGAAGGAAAAATATTAAGGGATGGAATCCTTGGAACTACAGACCTTTGGAATTATATTGATCCCCTGAGAGCTCTGGAAAAAGGGAAGCACGGAAGGGGAGGCAGAAGAGAAATATTGAGGCTTCTTCACCTGAGGTGACATTCTCAAGTTTCACACAATTTTCCAAGGCAACTGCCCTAGCCAGACCAGTCACCTCCCTATGCCCACAACATGCCAAGAAACATGAGCCTAGAATGCCCTCCCCAGCAGCAGTACCTAGCCTAATCCTTCAAGATACCTGCTCCAGGGAGTTATCCCTAGCACCCAAGCCTCCCCTACTCTGCCTCTCTCTCCTCAGAGCACCAAGACACAGCACCGTGCAGTGGGAAGAGCCCTCAGCTTGAAAGCCAGACAACCAGACTCAGTTGTGACCTCACTCCTCTGAGTCTTGCACCATCCACTTCACATGCGGAAGAAAGGACTTTGTAAACTGTAAAGAGCTGTCAAATGGCGAGCCATCGTGGCTCGCACATCCTGCCACCTGGGAACTATCATTTAATTCCTTAATAGGTATTGAAAAGTACAAAACACTAGAAAAAAAGCAAGGTACTATTATTGTATATGCTCTTTGAGAAAACACATACACAAGGGGCGGCTAGGTGGTGCAGTGAATAGAGCACTGGCCCTGGAGTCAGGAGGACCTGAGTTCAAATCTGGCTTCACACACTTAACACAAAAAAACTAGCCATGTGATCTTGGGCAAGTCACTTAATTCCAATTGCCCTACCTCCCCCGCCTGCAAAAAGAAAAAAGAAAACACACACACACACACACACACACACACACACACACACACACACAGAAGAACAGGTGATCCATTTAATTGATTTCTTAGAAAGTAAGCTCCTTGAGGGCAGAGGCTAATTAAATTGAATTAGCTGCAGAGGGCTGTCCTAGAAATCTACTCAGCAACATGAGGCTGGGCTTTCACCTCCAGCATCACCACCAGTACTGGGGGCTGGGAACTTGGAGATCTACCTTCATTCCAGGAACTGCCATGGACCAGCTGTGTGACCTTGGGTGAGTCACATCTCCTCTCCGGGCTTTAGTTCCCTTCGCTATAAAACGGAGATAATAACACCCTTCCTGTCTCACAGGGCTGTTGAATTTTGTGACTTATGATGCACTGTATAGATGTTAGTTGTTTAATTATTGTTGACGTATCTTTAGGAAGTCTTGGAAAGGAGATGGTCATGAGACCTTCCCCCCAACCCTCCCCACCCACAAGTGGGGCAGCTGGCCCAAGTTCAACCCACAGCCTTCTTCTCTCTGCCTACCTCGAGTGATGCTGATTCAACCCTTAGCCTGCTAAGCCTCCACATCTTTGCTCACTCTGTAAGGACCTCTCCCCTCCTCTCTGCCTAGCTAATTCAGAGTGTTCACAAAGCCTGGCTCAAACCCCACCTCTTCCATGATTTCTGTTGCTGTTCACTTGTGATTGATCTTTATGCCCCCGTTTGGGGTTTTCTTGGCAAGATACTGAAGTGATCTGTCATTTCTTTCTCCAGCTCATTTTACAGATGAGGAAACTGAGGCAAACAGGGTGAAGTGCCTTGTCCAGGGTCATACAGCTAGTAAGTGTCTGAGACCAGATCTGAACTCAGGCATCCTGCCACCTAGCTGCCTGCCCTCTATCCCAAATAATTTAACATTTGATGATGCACCATCTTCACAGAATTTAGAGCTAGAAGAGGTCTCAGAGGCCCACTAGTCCAACCTATGTACAAGCAGGAACCCCTTTTGCAGCATCTCTGGCAATAGTCATCAGTCTTCATTTGAATCCTTCCAGTAATGGGAAGCTCACTACCCAGATAGTTGGCCCATTTTCCTTCCAGATCTCCTTAGTTCCAGATAAAATCTGTTGTTCTCAAATTTCCAGAATTGCTCTTAATCCTGCCTTCTAGAGTTAAACAGAACAGGTTCAATTCCTTGTCCATATAAGACAGCCTCAGTTTCCTCATCTATGAAATGGGAATAATCATAATACATGCACTACCTTCCTCACAAGGCTGTCATGAGTAAGGTTCTCTGTAAAGCTCAAAGCCATAAAGAAACAGGATTTTGTTGCTATCACTGTCACCATTATTGTAGTTCTTAGTCTGTCCCCTCCCAGTTGTGCCTCTGACTTCTTTCTGGACTTTGCCACCGTGGCTCAGCTGCCTTCCCATCCTGGAGTCTCCCTCAGCACCTTCTGGAACATCCATCCAGCTTCTGCCATGCCTGCTCCCTTCTCCCAGGGCCTCTCCTTTGGGGAGGGCCCAGGCCAGTCAGCCTTCACCACCCCCCCTTCCCCAATTCTGCTGCCAACCTTCATGAACAACACTGGGTCACCTTCCCCCACCAGCCTCCCCCACCTGCTTTCCAGCTCCTTTCTGTGGACTGTTTTCCCCTATTTGAACATAAGCCTCTTGAGGACAGGGGTTTTTTCTTTTTGCCTGTATTTCTAACTCCAACACTTAGCATAATGCCTTGCATAGAGTTAGTGCTCAATAAACATAGGAGGCCAACCTGCTCGGCATTTACGTTTCATAGGATCATAGGTTCAGAGCTGGAAGGGACCTCAGAACCATCTCGACTAAATGAGGGACGGAGGCCCAGACGGGCTGTGGCTTGCCTGAGATCACACAAGTATTAACAGAGCCAGGATTCAAACTCAGATTCCCTAATTCCAAATCCAGCACACTTTTCATGAGACCATCCAACCACATGGAGAATTCCCCACATGGAAACTTCCTCCATTGATGCGAACCTATAACTTAACAATCTTAGAAAGTTGCCTAGGACACTGAGAGGGTAAGGGACTTACCCAGGGTCACACAGCTAGTCTCTGTCAAAAATAGGCCTGGAACTCAGGTCTTCCTAACTTCTAGACCAGCCCTTTGCCCACTAGTCAAGTCCATTAATGCCCCCAAGAGAAACTAAATCCTTGAAAGTAGATACTGCCGCATTTTTGTCTTTCTATCCCCAGGGCTAGCACAGAGTAGATGTTTAATGAACACCAAATGAATGAATGAATGAATGAATGAATGAATGAACGAACAAATGTTCTCCAATTATCTTATATGCCTAAGTCCTTCTTTTCTCATCTTGTAAACTCCTTGTAGACAGGGACTACATTTTTGTTCCCTTGCCTCCCCACCAGGTCTTGGCCACTACAGATAGACCTTTCTTGTCTTGGTTGACCCTTTTAAACATGACCCCCACTTTAAAAAAAAATGTGGTCCTCCTACCAGAGGGAAAAGCCAAGACTTGGCCGTCCCTGGCCGGGGCAGGGGCCAGGGCCCCTTCCCTCGTTAATCAAGGAGCAGGCACCAAGAGGGAATCTCTAAACATTTAGAGAAGAAAGGAGCCCTGTACCCAAAGTGGCCCTGTGGGGCTTTAGGAGGGAGAAATCACGCCTGGCAAACTCGATAGCTTTCTTGATAGAATTACGAGACTGGTAGATGAAGGAAACGCAAGCCGGGTAATGTATCTTGATTTTTTTAGCAAAGCATTTGATATGGTGGCTCGTGTAATCTTACAAAATTAATTCAAACAGCCTAGGCCCTAAGCACTTGTCAGCGGAGGCCTGAGAGCTGAAGGGCTCACGGGGTTGGAAAGGTGGGGAGGGAAGGAGGGAGGAGGAGGAGAAGCAGGAGGAGGGGGAGGGGTGCCCAGGGCTGGGGAGGAAAGTGGAGGCACCTCCAGGAGGGGGTGGGGCAGGGCCTGAGGTCAGCTCTTCTCTAATATCTTCATTAATGACCCCAAGAACAGGAGTAAACAGGCTTCTAATGAAATTTGCAGAGGATATTAAGTTGGAAGGTGTTGGGAACCCCATTGAGGACAGCAGAGGTTCCCAGAGAGATCTGTGGAGGCAGGAAGCCTGGCAGAAGTCACTGAGGCAGAGAGGGAGGGTGAGGAGGATACCAGACCCCGTCCAGAGTAGTTAGAGGCTCTGGAGCTAAGATAAGAGGGTTCCGAGCAAATCAAGGAGGGGATTGGGGTGGGGGAGATGCCAATCAGCATCATTCCCCTCTGAGATGCCACCAGGGCTGCCCTGGAGCTCAGGAAGGATAAGGGAGAATAGCAGGTGGGGCCAAGAAAAGACTTTCTTTGACCCCAAATGCAGAGGAGCCTGGGGGTTACACTTAACCATAAGTCTGGAGCAGGCAGGAAGACAAAAGAAAAGGGAGGAATTTGGGGGAGGGAGGTAGAGGCAACTGGCACAGAGTGTGGAAGAATGGGATGGAGGAGAGGGGAAACCCGTGAGTAGTCCACACAGCCCCATAGCCAGGTGGCTGTCTCTCAGCTCTAAAGAACCTGAAAGCTACTGGGGGATCCTGAGGAGGGGGCACTTGTGAACCCTGGGGAAAGTATAAAAAAGCCAGCTGAAGCTTGCAGGAGTCTCCGGGTTCTGCTCTTGGGCACTGCCTGACAGGGGACGTGATGGGTGTGAAACAGAATGGGGATGAAAGGAGGCAAGAGGGCAGTCAGGGGCCCCACCTTCCCACAGAAACATCAACCAGAGCATTGGTTTGCTAAGACCCAAAGGTCGGTTCTGTACTGACTTTTGGGATGCCCCCAGAATCAACAGAATGATGATTCCTTCTTTGGTGTACACTAGACAGCTGGGGAGGCTTGCCAAGGATACCTTAGATTTACAGGAAAGTGGAAAGTAATAGATTTAGGGTCAAAGCACCTGAGTTCAAATCTTGCCTGTCAGCTAGTACTTTTGTGTAACCTTAGGGAAGTCACAACCTCTCTGGGACTTGGGGCCCCCATCTTTACAAAGAGTGTGTCGGACTAAATGAGGTCTCTCCCAGCTCTAAATCTATGCTGCCATGATTCAGCACCATCCTGGCCTTCCTTTTCCAACAAGGAACAAACACAAAAAAGGGCCTGGGGGAGGAGTGGGACCCAGAGACGCTGGCTGCCTCTGCAGCTGAGGGAAGTGAACACCCCGCAGCTTCGGGGGGGGGGGTGTCCCTGTCTCCTTGGAGAACCATCTGTGTCCAGAACAGAGTACTCCAGTTCCCTCTCCAGCGACTTGGAGATTCCCACATTCTGCTTGCCTCTAGACTTAAGCCACTCCATCCATGGGGCTTGCTGTCCAGGCAAAGGCACACAAAGGGAGGAGTCTAGCAGCATCTCTCAGTTGTTCAATCAGAGGAATGGGCTTGCATGACTCCTTGACAGATGGCAGCAAGTGTGAATTAGGGACAGTGGCTAATTCAGTGTCTTGTACATATTAGGCGCTTGGTACATATTTGTCGATTGAATGGATAGAGAGATAGATGGATGAATGAACAAATGAATGAGGCTGTAAGATTGTCCTCCTTTGGGGTCTGTTAATAGTACAGTGGCTGACTTGCCTCTATAAGAGATTTAGGGACAAACTTCCTGGGCAGATAAAGGTGGACTTGCTGACCCTGGGTGTCCACATCTGCCAGCCCTAGAATTCTCTGATCCCTAAAGGTTCAGCTTCAGATGAGTAGTCTAGGTCAACCTAGCTAAGAGTCTAACCGAAGAGGCAGGAGCCAACCCAAAGACCATACAGAGAAGGACCTCCTCTGCCAAGGTTGTTCCCTAGGTCAGAAATAAAATGGGGCCCTCCCAGAGGGGCTAGGGCCCCCTCCTCCCAGGTGGCTGGAATGACTCCTAGCCATACTTTGTGGAGGGTGCCTTTACTATACATTTTCCCCCTTCTCACCATCACCACCACATCACTGATTACAAGTCTGTTTCCATGGAAACCATACAGTGACTAAGGGCTTCGGGACCTGCTCTGAACCAGATTGTGAATATCAAAGCTGCCCTGAGCCCTGAAGAGGGGAGGTGGGGGCAGAGAAGAGGGATCCTGAGATGAATAAGGGGACAGGCAGGAAAGTGCTGGGATTGCAGACCCCAGGGGAAAGGAAGTCCCCCAACAGGCACCTATCTCAGGGACCTTCTGAGGATATATCTTTGCTCACAAGCTCAGACACAGCCCTATGGACAGCTGGTCCCCAGGGGCAAAACTGCAACTTTGGCTGCAATTATATTTTCCAGCTCAGTCCAACCTGGACATCGTGAGTTGACCATGTCTATCACCCTCGCCAGTACCTGTCACTGCCCAGTGAAAGATCTATGGGGAATGCTCTTTTTGAAGCTGTTTTTCCCAAAGGCAATCCTGGGGAGGCCAGCAGGTGGGGGTGGAAGGCCTGGGGCTAGGGAGCAGTGGGGAGGGGAAGCAGTCTGTAAGCAGATAGAGAACTGAGGAACTGAGAAAGATTCCCCTAGAAGGCACCCCTGCTGCACAAAGAAGAGGGAAATTTGGATTTTAGAAATCAAATGAAGGTGCTCTGTGGTTTCAGGAAGCTGCAGAGGGTCTTGGGAGGGCCTGGGGAGGAGGGGGGAGAGATATTAAATGATCCCAAGGCCACAGCAGGGGCTGTAGACAGACAATGCCTTACAGCCCCTTTCTCTTGTTCCCCCATCTCAAGACCTGCCCTACCCCAGGGAATGTCACTAACCAGAAGGGAAGGAAAAGGTTGAGAGTCTGCAATCAGATATGGGCAGAAGATGGGCTATCCCCCCCAACCCCTAAAGGTCCCCCTAAAAATCTTCCTCCTCTCTCCCTGCCTTTGCAGGATGGGGAATTGCATGTCCAGAAATGAGGATGTGGTGGGAACTCTGTCTCTTTTCTGTCATGGGCCCAACTCCCTAAAGCTACCAAGGATCATTTGAAATGTTTCCTAAAAGCCTAGGGTAGGTAACCTTCCTCTCCCCCTTCTGATTCACTCCCCAAAGACAAAGTAGAGGGCAGACTGAATTCCTAAGGGCTAACTCACCCTCAGCCCTCTCCAGACCCACTGCTGCACTCAGCCACGGCCCCCAGAAGCCTGCTTGTTCCTGGCCACCCAGCCCCAGTTCCTCCTTAGCCTGGGTTTCATCTTCAGCACCCACCCTGGAAAGCTCTGGGAGCCAGTGTTTGCTCCTTCGGGCTACTGCCTCTGCCCACCTCACTGGCACAGTCTCTGCAAAAAGCCCATACCTATCTCCCAGCCCAATCTGTTGTCCTTGGGGGTTTAGGGATCGTGGGGTGCCCAAGAAGTCTCCCTATTCCAAGACTGGCTTTGGGGGACCTCTCTTCTCCTGTCTCCCTTCTTTATTCACCATAGTTGAACAGGGTTGAAGAACGGGGACCAGGGCAGAAGCAAGGGGAGGGAAGGGAAGCAGAAGTGAGAGGACAGACAGCACGGTGAGCTCTGAAGTCCAGTCGGAAAAGCCAGAACCATGGTCCTTCCCCATTTCCCCCAAAGCAGCAAGCCATCATTGATCCCTAGCAGGGCTTCTCCCCTCGCCATCTGGACAGTGATGACCACTTGGGGTCTAGCCCACAGAGCCTGGAGGAGAGAGTGATGGCACCAGCACCTGGGGGAGGAAAGAAGGCCTGGGGCTTTAGGGGCTTTCTCTGTGGACTTCCTGTCTCATATATTGGCTAGACTGAAAATCTGACCCCGCTTATCACTCTGCTGAATCTCCTGTCTCAGAGCCAGCAAATGGTACGGGAAAGTTGGATCCGAAGGGCACTAAGCAGTCCTTAAGCGGGGTGGGCGGGTGGGGGTGGAAGGGGATGGACAACTAAGTCAACTAAGCCGCGGCTCAACTGGTCCTAAGCCTGTTCTGGGCAATACCAGTGAGGGAAGGAAGGGGACCTCATTTGAGCGAACGGGACAAGTTTGCTTTTTCTTCCTAAGTCTGCGTGTTGGGTGTGGGGAATGGAGGAAATCAGAGGTACCTCTTCGCGTCAGAACACTTCCCCATATACGGCCCCAGCTCCCCCAAGTCCTGGGAATTTGAAGGGGGAGCCCCTATGTTGGCAAAGTCCCCCAAACCCTTCCTAACAAGGCTCTGCCTGCCTCCCTCGCTCTGGTCACCCTCTCCGGGTCGTCTCCCGGGCTCCTCTTCTCTGGTACTACCGGTACCCAGGTTCCTAGACTAGAGTCCCCCCCGCAAACGCCACCGCCCTGGTGGCCCAGGGTGGGCGCGGGAAAGGAAGGGAACTCCGTGGACAGCCTAGGGGTGCCCCATGGGGATCCCTCACCCCCGCCCCTGCCCAATCGGTCCAGTACCTGGTCTGGGCTGCGCCGGGAGCAGCTGCAGCGCCCAGCGCGGGCTCCATCCCGCTCTGTCTCAGGCTCCGTCCGAATCAACGGGCGCGGGCGGCGGCAGCGGCGGCATCCTCCGCCCTCGGCCCTCTCAGCCTCCTCCTCCTCCTCCTCCTCCTCCTCCTCCTCCTCTACTCGGATCTCTCTTCCTCCTCCTCTTCCTCGGGCTCTTGTCTCAGATCTCTCGTCTTCCTCCTCCTCCTCCTCCTCGGCCCCTCCTCCTCCTGCGCCTCCGTGCGCCCCTTACCGACCCCTCTCCATGACTCGGGGGCGCACGCAAGCCCCGAGCGGGTCGCCACTGGGTTCCTCGTTCGCTGGGGCCCGCCGGAGTGGGAGGCTGCGTGGAAAGGTGGGATCCGAGGGCCGGGAGCCGGGAGCCTCCACTGCCGCAGCCGCAGCCGCCTCGGGAGCAGGGAGGGCCCGGGCGCGCCGCAGCGCCCGGCGTCTGCAGGAAAGAGCAGGAACAGCCCAGCGGTCCGAGCCCTAGCCCGGCCGCGCAGCAGCAGCGCTGCAGCCGCCTGACCGCCTGCCCCTCCGCCTGCGCGCCTCCAGTTCGGGAGCCGAGAGCTTCGGCCGCCCGAGCGAGCAGCCAAAGCGACGGGCGGGCGGGCACTGCGGGTCCCAACTCCGCCCCT
>CM053583.1:20407941-20456392 GCA_028627135.1 Pseudochirops cupreus | reverse complement strand
CTCTCTCTCTCTCTCTCTCTCTCTCTCTCTCTCTCTCTCTCTCTCTCTCTTTCTCTCTCTCTCTCCCCCCCCTTTCTCTCTCTCTCCCTCTCTCCCCGCCACCACCGCCCTGGACCCAGGGGCACAGACCTCTGCCCTCATTCCTCACGTGCAGCAAAAGCTTCACCAAGACCAGACTAGCCATCCTTTCACATCCCCAGCCGGATGACTGCCACAGGACCCCTTCTACATCTTCCCAGATCCCTGAGCACTCAGGTCGACAAGCCAAAACATCATGCCAACCTCTACCACCAGCACCACCTCACAGTGGTGAAAGGAGGGAGCTGTCACTCCCCTTTGGCCCAAGCCCATTCCTAGCCTTAGCTGTTCTCTCTTGGCCCAGGGAGTAGGGCTGCCCAGTTGGCACGTCTCCTCCACCACTACTCAGGACCATATGGCGCTACCCACTACTCAAGTCGTACCCTTCCCCCTTCCCATGCTGCATCCAGAGTCAGAACTCCTAGGCCACCTCTGGGGCTATGAATAGGATCCTCTCCCCGGAAAGAGAGAGTAAGGAACAGCTGAGGCATTCCCCCCAACCCCCCCCCTCACACACACACACACACCTCAGCGCCCACCCCCACAACTTCCCTAAAGGCGGAGAAGACATACCTAGTGTTATTCTCAAATCTTCGCCCATGAATAAGACCAAGAAAGAGCAGGGGTCAATAAAGCTGCCTTCCTATCAGGTCGGCACCCTTCCTCCCCTATACCCCACACAATGCCCCCAAGTGTATATGTGTGTGTGCGTGTGTCTCCCTCTCTCTCTTTCTCTCTCTCACACACACACACACATACACACACACATTTTTTCTTTGATTGAGAAGGGAGGGAAAGTAGGTCTAAGAACTATGCACACCCCACACTTAAAGGCCTTGTAGTGAGCATAGATGAATGCATTCCCCAGGTAATTCTGAAACAAAGTCAGCCCCACCTTCCTGCCAGCTTCAGGCTTCGAAAAAGAACCGGGAAGGACTGCGCTATGGATTGCTTGTCTCTGCAGCCCAAGGCCCAGAACCAAAAAGATAGGACCGTCCCTTGGCAGATGGCTCAAGACAGACAGAGCTCTTCCTCAGTTCCCTCAGGACAGATGATTGTATTAATCCTATAAATCTCTTCCTTCTCTCGCACTCAGAGCAGCCTGGGACTAGGGCTAGTAGGGCGAAGGTCATTACTTTTTATTTTCTTGCAGATCCTAACCCCCAGACTGTATCTCCAGCCCACCCAGCCCTGCTCCCTACCCCTTGCCCAGGGACTTAAGGAGTGGGAAATTTGCTTGAAGGAGGATGGGGCAAACACCATCCCTCCATGAGGAGCTCCCTCTGCCCTAAAGAGACCAAAGGAATGACTGGTAGGCAGAGCCCTGGACTGTCTAAAAGGCCATATTCAACTGGTAGAATAAAAGAATAGGATTACCAACAGGGTGCCAAAACCACGACATTCTCATGTTCCTCTCCAAGATGTGATGCCCTGGAATCCTTAGTGAGAATGTTGCCATTCTGTGAGTCGGAACTTTATATTGAAAAGTCTTGTTTGTTCTATTATGGGAAACTCAAAGTGATGCAACCCAGTTCAAGAAGGGTGTGGGAGGTTGTGGGAGGCGGTGCCACCATGGAGATGACAGCCACTATGGGAAAATATGAGGCAAGGGGCCCAAGAGCCAGGACATCTCTCTACCTGCTGCTGCCCATGAGGTTTTTTATGGAAAAACTAGCCTGATGCAACATAGTACTAGACTCTTGTCTTCCTTTTTGCCCAGGGCTATTTGGAGCTCCTCGAGTTTTTAGACATCCCCAGAAAATAAGGTGAACTGCTCGATGGTCAAATTTCAGCTCCTGGATGGTAAAGACCATTTTGTTTTGTTTTTGCATCTACAGGGATTTGTATGTGGGCACTTAATGTTTGTAGAATAAACTTACTTCTTGAATTGAACAGAATATGCGCTCTCTCGCTCTCTCTCTCTCCTCCTCCTCTTCCTCTCCCTCCCTCCCCCCCCCTCTCTTTCTCCCTCTCTCTCTTTCTGTCTTCCTCTCTTTGTCTCTGTCTGTGTGTGTGTGTTTCTGTATCAGTATCTGTTTGTCTCTGTGGGTTTGTTTGCCTCTGTCCCTGCTTTGACTTTATTGACAGGTGATGAGGTTTTTTCTTTTCCCCAAAATGGGCTACCTTTTGGGTGAAGAGAAATGAAGAAATGGCCAAAATAAAGGGATTAAGACAGTAGTAAAAGAAAAGAATCCAGACGCTTAATTTTTTTTTGAGAAAACTATTTGAGCACTACAATTTGGCAGAGCTAATCTGAGGGATGCCAGGACCTTCTTTCCAGTTTCCTGGAATCAGTCAATCAATATGTCCTCACTGTTACTGTGCTTCAGCACCGAATGGTGGCTGGCTGCAAGGATGCAGAAGACCCAGTTCCTACCAGGAAGGAGCTCCTCCATTTAAAGAGAGCAAGCATTCACAGAGAATAATGAAAGAAAAACGAGGCCGTCTGTAATTCAGAGCTAAATTGTGTGGCCCAGATGGGAAGGGCTGCTGGAGCACGGAGCATCAGTGAGGCCTGAAGCGATGCAGGAGGGCTTCCTGGAGGAAGTGGGACTTGAGCCAGGCCCTTCTATTTGGAATTCCTCCCTCTTCCTTCCCCAGGATCCCTTGCTTGCTTGAGAACGTAACCTCTCTCATGAGCCGTTTCCTGATACCCTTCCCCCAGCTATCAGTGGTACCTTGCTTTGTATTATACTATATATAATTTGTGCTTACTTCTTGTCTTCTGTCCCCTGAGTGGGATGCAAACTCCTTGAGGGAAGGAGGAGTTTCATTTTGTCTCTGTACCCCAAGCCCCAAGCACAATGTCATGTGTTACAGGGCTTGGTAAAGGCTCAATGAATTGTTGTTCAGTTGTTTGTCTTTGAACTCAGGAAGATGAGCCTTCCTGACATCAGGCTGAGCACTGGATCCACTGGGCCACCTGAATTGGTTTGAGCCTTACTGCAGGAGCAAGATTCGGAGAAGGAAAAAGAGAAGGGAGGACTGTCCAAGTGAAAGAACGAGACAGGCTGCCTGATGTAGAGTTAGAGGGCTGTCCTTGGAGCAAGAGAGACCTGGGTTCGAGTCCTCCCGCTGACAACATGCTGGCTTTGGGGCCCCTACACAAATCACTTCTATGCTCACTGTCCCAAGCAAATCTTTGAGACTGGCAGTTACCAGGATGGCAGGCATCTGCATTGATAGAAGGTGTTTCTTCACCGAAAGTGCCCTAAACCTATAGATCACAGGTCTGGACAAAAAGAAAAGAAAAAAAAACAAGAGGAAAAGCCAGCAACGACATGAGTGAAAACAAGGTGAGTAGGAGCGTCATTGACTCCAGGAGAAGATGAATAGAATTTGACAAGTGTAGCAGTAGTTGGTGAAAGACATGATGGGAAAAGTCTTGGATTCGGAACCAGAGTTCAAATCCTAGCTCTGCCGCTTTTATTTCCTGAATGACCTTGGGCAAGCCAATTCACCCCTCAACCTTGGTTTCTTCATCTGCAAAATGGGAAGTTTGCACAGGACCCTGGAGGCCTTTCCAGCTTGAAATCGACCCTCCCAGTAATCACTGGGACTCCTTGAACACTTACAAGCTCCCAAGCTACTCTGCCTCCATTTGTCATGTTACTGGACCCTAACAACAACCCTGTGACGGAAGTAAGGTGAATGTCATTGTACACATTGTACATTCGGGAAGACTGAGGCTCACAAGAAAGTACTGACTCACTCGTGGTCCTCAGTATCAGAGCTGGGACTGGTGCCAGCTCCTTCCACTATGATGCAGCTGCCTCCTAAAGGGATGGTGGGACAAGGTGGGAATGACGAAGAATGCCAGCCAGAGGAAACAGAAGAATAACTGACATCTGCAGGATATTTTAAACTTTCCCAAGATCTTTGCTCTTACTTGACCCTCACAACTCTGAGGCACGCATTTAGTGTGAGCATTACTAGCTCCATCTTAATTTTGAAGAAACTGAGGTTTCAAAATGTTTCATGACTCCTCCAGGGTCACACAGCTGGTAAATGTCATCAGTGACATAACAAGAATAACCATACTTTATATAACACTTTAAGGTTTGCAAAGTGTTTTGTCTCACTTGTTCCTCACAATGACTCTGAGGTGGGATTAATTCTTACCTCCATTTTCAGTCGAGGAAAATGAGGCGGAAAAACGTTCAGCATCCTGCAGTTATGGTGAGTCTGAGGCAGCAGTTGAACCCAGGTTTTTGTGCCTCTAGATCAACGGTGCTGCCTCAGACCCTGCTGACCCTCGGAGGGCAGAATGGAAAGGGGAGGGGGAAAGGGGAGGTATACATTCTCCTCCCTCTTCCTCCTCCCCTCATGCATCAATTCCAGGCAGAGGAGGACAATCACTAGGTTTTAGGTCCTTGAAGACTGATTTTCAGTATCTCCATAGCATTGGCTGGCTATGCCACCCACCTCATTAGCGTACTTAGCTCTGAGAGATTGAAGGCTCCGGCTTTAATTTCGTCTGCCTCCTCCTGACTCACTCTCTGAGGGTTCTCACAATAAAACAGTGGCTTCCAGGTGTCCCCAAATTTCAGCCTCAGTAGACAGAAGGAGAAAAAAGATACAAAAAGAGAAATCATATCTCAATCAGTTCTATAAAGTGGTCTAGATTAGGAGTCTGGAGATCTGGCTTGCCTCTGTTACTGGCTCCAATATTTTAATAAAGTTGTTGCCTTCTCTGAGACTCAGTTTCCCCATATGAGAAGATTGGACTAGATGAGCCCAAAGGTGCCTAACCTTCTGTGGTCTATGTCCTAAGGACTCTCCCAACTCTGATTTTCTATGTTGTGTGTTCTAAGGTCACTCCTATCTCTGACATCCGTTCTATGTTCTAAAGTCCCTTCCAACTCTGATATGCCATGTTTTGTGTTCTAAGTTCCCAATTTTAGTCTTCTGTGTTCTAAGGTTCCTGCCAGTTCTGATGTTCTCAGGTCCCTCCCAGCTCTAACATTCTATGTTCTAAGGCCCCTCGCAGCTCAGATATTCAGTGTTCTAAGCTAGCTCTTTTGGTTCTGATATTCTCTATTCTGTTTTTTAAGATTCCTTAGAGCTCTAAAATTACAGTATCCCATATGACTAATGAGGGCACCTGAGTTTGCATTGATGTTGCCAAACATCCAGCCCCTTCCTCTCAGGAATTCTTGGCCTTCCTGTTCCCATCTGGTGAAAGGGCAGGAACAGTCCAGGGCTGTGGAAGGGATTAGTTCCCGGCATTCTCTTTTTCCCAGCTTTTCTGTTTGGACCCTCATGTTCTCTCTCCCTCAAGTCTCCAGTCCCAGGGAAAGTGGTTGAAGTTTCCTGGGATAAACAAGAAGTCAGAGGCAAAGGGCCTCTCTTGCCTGTAGACATTACCCTGACCAAGTAAGGTCTTCCCAAAGGCCCTCCTCCCACCACCTAGTACAGAACTCTACACCCGGTGTGTATGTCATAGATGTTTGTTGAATAAATGAGTGATTGATAGTTACCAAAAAAAACAAAACAAAACTGTGACCTGTTCCTAATGGCTGCTGCCACAAAATTTCATTCAAAGCTCAGCTTGCCCTTCGACATGAACATTTTCTTGATTTCCATTCCCAGAAGGATCTTGCATCGATTTCATAACTATTTTTCTGTACCTATAGATACACACCCCATTTCCCTCAGCTAGACTATAAGCTCTTTGAGGGCAGGAATTGATTCACTTTTGCCTATGTCCCGTGCCTAACGTAGTGCCTGGCAAGCAGTAGGTGCTTAATAATATTTGCTGATTGGTTATTGATCTAGGCTAGCCCCTTCATTTTAAACCTGGGGAAACTGAGGCTGAGATGGAAGGAGAAGGAAACTGAGATGGGGAAGGCACTTTCCCAAGGATGCAGAAAAAGACCAGGATTAGAACCTAAATTCTCTGAATCCAGATCCAGGGCTCAGCTTCTAGTTCTTGCAAAAGATATTTCCAATTTCTTTGAGCCTCAGTTTCTCTTTCTGTAAAATGTAGGGGGTACTTCCAAGCTTACATGGCAGGTGAGAGGTAAGTGGCTCCCTCGATGAAGGCTAGAATGGAACAGGAGACATTTCTCATTAAAGAATAATAATGATAGACCATAGAACTTAATGGCCTATCCAGGGCTTGCCTCTCAGTGACCCTATGAAATAGATAGCATAGGCATCATTAGCCCCATTTTACAGATGAAAAAGTTGAGGTTAAACAGTTTGTTATTCATGTCACTTTTTCTTAACCGAACCTGTGATTTTATCAGTAGAAGGAGCTCCTCATGAGGAGATGTTCCTATGAATAGGCCCCTGCTTTGCAAGTTATAGGCTTAGCTACAGAGCTGTGAGAGGTGAAATGATTTGCCCAGAATCATCTTGTCAGACACTCACCAGTCACTGCACCATGCTGCTTCTCGTTCGTTTTGGCAATTATAATCAATATAATTAATTACTACTGATAAGAAAAAAGGTATAGAGTGCTGAGTTTGAAATCAGAAGTTCTTGCTGTTCAATTGTTTCAGTCATGTCCGACTCTTCCTGACCCCATTTGAGGTTTTCTTGGCAAAGATCCTAGAGTGGTTTTCCATTTCCTTCTCCAGTTCATTTTATAGATGAGGAAACTGAGGCAAACAGGCTGAAGTGATTCACTCAGGGTCACACAGCTAGTAAGTGTCTGAGATCAGATTTGAATTCAGGTCTTCCCGATCCCGGGCCCAGCCTTCTATCCACTGAGCCACCTACCTGCCTTGAAATGAGAAAAACCAGGCTTCAAATCCACCCCTAGCATGCACTTGCTGTATAAACTTGGGTAAGTAAGCCAGAGGACAATCAGACACTAATGATGCACCTTGTTCAAGCCCATCTTTGCTACCTACTTCCTGACTGAGCTTGGGAAAATCACTCAGCCTCTCTGGGCATCAGTTTCTGCATCTGTACATGTGTGAGTTGGCCTAGAGGACCTCTGCCATCTCTTTCCAGCTTGAAACCAATGCTCCTCCAAGTCCATTAACCTCTACACTTAAGGATTTCGTAGATAAATCCTAAGGACTTCTCCACACTGAGGAAATCATGTATGTCCTTCATGTGTTGTTATTGCTTAATAACATAATAATTAATTTGGGTTACTTATTAATAACTTAATAGAGCTTTGATGTTCACAAAACACTTTTCTCACAAGCCCATGAAATAAAATTCTTCAGGAGAAGTCACTGAATGAGGGGTGGGAAACTCTCAAGAATGAAATTCCAAAGAAACAAAGGGAAAATGACACCGATGAGGAGGGAAGATGGTCGTTGACTGAAAAGACCAACACGGAGGCATGGGGGCTCCCCAACCACTTTTGATTTTACCAAAGTACAGATGATAGAAGCAGGGTAGATCACAGAGGAGAGATACAAAAGCATAGCAGCTTATTGTTTGAGCTGTATCTGGAGGTCAAAAGTTCAGAACTGAAGCTGATAAAGAGAGCTAAGGACAACAAAAAGGATTTTCTATAGATATATTAGGAAAAAGAGAAGGATCAGGGCTCAAGATCAGGAAAAATTTCCTAATAGAGCTCTCCAGAAAGGGAGTGGGCCACCTCCAAAGAGGGAGCGAGATCCTCTGCAATAACGGTCTTATTGAGACAGTTAAACGTCTCTCTCACCTAGAGACTGATTAATTACTGGTTGGGTGTGTTGTACTGGGAGATTCTTTGGGGGACATGGTGAGGCTTTAATGGTTATTTCCAACTCTGAAATTCTGCGATTCTAGATAGGTAGCATAAGCATTATTATTCCCATCCTTTACAGGTGAGGCCCAAAGAAGTTATGTGATTTGCTAAGGGTCATGCAGCTAGGAATTAGAAGAACCAGATCCCAAGCACAGGACTCCTGACTCCAAATCCTGTGTTCTTACCAGCCCCTCAAAGAGGACACAATCAGAAAAGTCATCAGCAAAGCTTAAGGATTGACTGATAGAATGTAAACTACTTGAGAGTAGGAACTGTTTCAGTTCTGCCTTGGCACCCCCAGTGCCTATGTGTACTATGTACCTGGCACGTAGTAAACACTTAATAAATAACTGCTAATAGATGGATGGATGGATGAGCAGATGGATGGATGGATGAGTGGATAGATGGATGGATAAGTGGATGGATGGATGGATAGGTGGATGGATGGATGGATGGATGGGTGAGTGGATGGATGGATGGATGGGTGGATGGATGGATGGATGGATGAGTGGATGGATAGATGGATGGATGGATGGATGGATGATGGATGGATGGATGATGGATGGATGGATGAGTGGATGGATGGATGGATGAGTGGATGGATGGATGGGTGGATGGATAGGTGGATGCATGGATGAGTGGATTAATGGATAGATGAATGGGTGGGTGGGTAAATGGACATATGGATGGATGGACAGGCAACCAGATGAGTTCTGAGTATACGCATCAGGTTTCCAGTTAGACCTGAAAACAGTATGGCTTAAATATTTTACAGACTGCTAATGGGAGGTGGTGAGGGAGGAGTGAAGGACAGTTTAAACTCATTGACTATGATTATATTAAGCCACCTTAAGGCCATGTTTCTATGACTAGAGAATTAACAACCCTTGGAGGCAGATATAGGGATCCAGACTCAATGCTTTTTTTCCCATGGGCAATACTCTCTGACTTGATCATCCCGTGGTAGGAGAAGAGGGCTTTAAATGAACAAGGGTTGGGAATCTTTGCAGTAGCATTCCATCCAGAGGTGTGCTGGAGCCGGCTCTAATGGGGGCTCATGAGAGCTGATTGTTAAATTTTCAGTGTAAGATTTTCACCTTGGATATAGAAAAATACGAGAAACTAGGACTGATTTATGGTGTTGTTGGTTGCATAGACTTAAGAAAGTTATGGAAAAAATGTTAATAATAGAGATTAAACTTTAAATTATGTTCTACATGGTGGGGGGGGGTGGAGATAGTTGCTAAACATTTATGAGCATACCCCTGACTCCATCCCTTTGTGCAACATAAACAGAAGCTATGTTTATTCAGTGGTAGTGTGTTGTAGTAGAAAGAACACATGTGAGCTTAGAAGAAACGGGCTTAACTCCTTGTTCACCCATTTTCCAGTGGCATGATGCTAGCCAAGTTACCTCCTAGGTTCACAGATCTAGCACTAGAAGAGATCTCAGAATCTACCTTGTCCAACCCCTTCAGTTTTTACAGATGGGGGTACTGAGGTCCAAGGAAATTATGTAATTTGTCTGAAGTTACACAGGTAGAAGTCTTCAAGGGTAGAATTTGAAACTGGTTTCTTTGCACCTGAAGTCAATCTCTTTTCCATTGTACCATGCTCCCTCCTTCTTCTGGGCCTCAGTTTTTCCATCTGTAAGTTGAGGGAGATACAAAATTATCTCTAAGCTTCCTTCCAGCTCTAAAATCCCATTTTTATGTCCAAATCCTGGGAACGATGCCCACACTGAAACAAGGAACTGTGCCTATTGTCCAGAGTGGAGCCAAATGCCATATCCAATCTTTCACTTACTAAACTGTGTAACCTTGGGCAAGGTGTCTGAGTCAAGTCTCTCAGCCCCAGCCTATGCACCTAGAAGATACAGATAATGCTTGAATACCCAGATTATTGTGAGAAGAAATAGATACCATACCCTAAGGACAAAACTGCTAGACATGGGTAGATGTTCCAGAGAAACAGATTTTAGCATAGTCTGAGGAAAAGCAATTAGAGCCATTCCAAAGAGAGTTGACAGTCTCCAGAAGTTGATTGAGGTTTTCACCTTAATGAAGGTCTTTGACCTGTTCTCAGAGATATTGTCAAAAGGATTCCTGGTTAGGTCTTTGTTTGACTGGATGTTTTCTGAAGTCACTAATGGCATTGCCATTCTGCTGATCTCTGACTAAGTGATTCGATCACAATTTCAGAGATGTCTTCAACATCAATGGAAGCACCTTGAAATAGGAAAGTGTGGTATAAATGTCAGTTATTGTGGTTTCATTATGCTTATTCCTCTTGCTCTCATCACTTTCAATTGGGTTTAGATAGAAACCATCCTGGAACAAGTCGCTATCCTGTTATCATTCTTAAATAGTGGACTTCTGGAAACTGTTACATGGATAAAATGACAATTTCTCTTTTGTAATTGAATAAAAGCATTAGGTTGGAAGCTCATCTTCTGAAGGCTCATAGAAAGTATCTTTGGGATGATTCAGTAGCAGACAAAACAATGAGAATTATGTGGACCTTGTCAGGTTCTCACATGATTTTGATTTCTTCTGCAAGGTCTCTATATTTTGAAAGTATTTCATTCCACATGGGGAATAAGATTATTGGTGTGGCAAAATCTAATAGAAATGGTGTTCTTAGGTGGTGTAGTGACTACAAGACAAGACTTGAGCTCAACTCCCATCTCTGATATGTCCTGAGTGGGTGGTCATGGGCAAATCATGTAACCTCTCACCCTCTAGGAAATTATTTAAGACTATAAATTATAAAATGTTGCATATAAGCCATAGGAGAGAGAGTTCTCTCACCCTAGAGTTCCCTATACAGGTGAAATCACAGGCCCAGTCCCTATTATCAATTCAGTTATTGTTGTTTGGTCATGTCCAACTCTCTGTGACACCATTTAGGGTTTTCTTGGCAAAGATATTGGAGTGGTTTGTCATTTCCTTCTCCAGATAATTTTACAGATGAGGAAACTGAGGCAAACAGGGTGAAGTGACTTTCCCAGGGTCACACAACTAAAAAGTGCCTGAGGTCACATTTGAACTCAGGGAAGTGAGTCTTCATGACTCCAGGTCCTGTACCTCCTAGCCACTGGATACCCTATTCTTAAGTTTTTAAAGAACAGTGTTGTATCTAAGCCAATATGAGTGCCAATTCTTTCTGTGGTGATGATCCAACTGTTGAATTCTTTCATACGTGTGTGTGTATGTAGCTATGTATGTATATACATACGCACATATTTATTTATTTATTTCCCATTTTCAACATTCACTTCCATTGGATTTCGAGTTTTAAATTTTCTCCCCCTCCCTCTCATGTCCCCTCCCCAAGAAAGCATGCAATCTGATACAGGCTCTACTTATACATTTATATTAAACATATTTTCACATTAGTCATGATGTAAAGAAGAATTAGTACTCATGGGAGAAACCACAAGAAAGTAGAAACAAAACAACAAAAGGGGAGCAAACAGTATGCTTCCATCTGCATTCAGACTCCATAGCTCTTTCTCGGGATGTGGACAGCATTTTCCATCATGAGTCTTTTGGAGCTGTCTTAGAACCTTGCATGGCTGAGAAGAGCTAAGTTTATCAAGGTCAGTCATCAGAATAATAACAATGTAGCTGTTAGTGTATACAGCGTTCTCCTGGTTCTGCTTATTTCACTCAGCATCAGTTCATATAAGTCTTTCCAAGTTTTTCTGAAGTTCACCTGCTCCTCATTTCTTATAGCACAATAGGATTCCATTACATTCACATACTACAACTTGTTTAGCCGTTCCCCAATTGATGGACATTCTCTTTGCTGCCACAAAAAGAGATGCTGTAAATATTTTTATACATGTGGGTCTTTTTCCCATTTTTATGATCTCTTTAGGGTACACACCTAGAAGTGGTATTGCTGGGTCAAAGGGTATGCACAGTTTTATAGCCCTTGGCATAGTTCCAAATTGCTCTCCAAAATGGTTGGATCAGTTCACAACTCCACCAACAATGTATTAGTATTCCAATTTTCCCATATCTTCTCCAACATTTATCATTTTCCTGCTTGGTCATGTTAGCCAGTCTGATAAATGTGATGTGGTACCTCAGCAAATGTTGAATTCTTGTCTTTATAGCATGGAAATCTGTCACCTGCTAGTTTATAAAAGTCAGGTCATTCTGACCACCAAATCTTGCCTTGCTTAATTATTAGGTAGGTGCTAGTTTTGCAGCTTACAGTGATGTGTTGTACAATTTGTACTATTTCCTTACTTGCTATGAATTCTATATTCTGGGCTTCTTAAGGTAACCCTTCTGGAATTTCTGGCAGCAACAATGTGGCCCTAAATTGCCGCTCAAAATTCCTCCATTTCTGTAAACAAATCCACATTACAGCCCTTTGCTCAAAGCTTTGTTGTCAATGTATTGATAAGTTAAGGTCGTGTGGCTATCACCCATAATAGAAAGACCTTTGGATTCCCTCTCAATCTCACCTATTTTATAGGCTCCATTGGGAAGTAAGCTTCTTTCAGTTACATTAGACAAATGTAAGGACACATTTCATTGTAAGCATTTACTATTGTCCAATGCAGTGATGTCTTCTTGTTCCAAAACCATTTCTTTAGGTTTTTTAATTTGTTTATCATATTCCCTGAGATTATTCATACTCCTCCTCATAGTGGTTAGGTTAGGATGTGTTCATCTTTCCATTGCTTCCTTATGGGGATGGGCCTTGTGGCTCATTAATATTGTGGATTTCTCTTAGACTTTGCAAATCTATTACAGTCTTGTTTACAGTTCTAATACTGGTACAGCATGGATCCCAATTGTTTTTAGTGTGTCCTTCCTACAGATGCCAGCTAGTCTCATGATATCCATAGTCATGGGTTTCTCCTTGATAGCTCTAAGCCCCAAATATCTTGCCAAGAGGGGACCAAAGCATTTAGTATGATCACATTTCTCCAACTGTTCAGTATGACCTTCAGATTCAGGCATGAAGCCTTCATTTTCTATCTTTGATATACATTACAAATTACAAATACGTTACAAAACTTATACTTATTTCTTAACAAAGACTTGATATAATCAGGGCAAGGCTCTTGAACTGAAACAAGGTTCCAAATAAATAACTCAAACAAGGTTCTAAGTACTGCTTTGCTTGTCATTATAGCAATGAATATCCTACTGGACTTACTATCAAGAAGACCTGAGTTCAAATTCTACTGCAGGAACTTATTAGCTATGTAACCCTGAACAAACCCTGAAGGACCATGGCAGTGCCCATAAGGTAAAGGAGATAGAGAAAGTAAAATGAAGGATTTATTTCAATGTCAAATTGCTATATTCACTTGTAATTTTTTCTATTTAAAGTACATTTGCACAGATAGGAGAAATTGTAGTAAGTTATTTTTAAAATGCTTCATTCCTCTAGTGTTAACATCTCCTAGCCTCAGTTTCCTCATCAGTGAAATGGGATAATAATAGCACCTAGCTCCCAGAGTTGTTGGGAGGGTCCAATGAGATAAGATCTATCTGTAAAGTGCTTTGCTAACTTTAAAACTCTACATAAATACAAGCCACTTTTATTATTGTTTGTCTGCTGTAGACATCAGCACTAACTGCATTACATTTCTAGCAGGTGAAGGATTGGTATTTCCAATTGGTTCCCACATATCTCGTGTTCTTGTGGTACCAGAACACAAAGAAGCATCATCAAGTCCCCTTTCCTGCATCCTGCGGATCAATGCCAGCTTTGAGGATGGCCATCCTAGGCTGCCAGTCTAGTTCTTTGACTCTCAGGAATGCCTACCCAACCAATGGTATCACCAGAGCCCAATTCACCAGTTGTTCGGGTCCCTACTAAGCCTAAACAGTTACTGCGTCGATCTCGGGGCACAAGAAGTCCCCCTCTGTATGTCACTGTGGCTGTCCCCTTCCTTACTACATGGAGGACATGCTCTGTTTTGAAGAAATGATTATTGTTGTTGCTTGGTTGGAATCTGTAGAATTGTTGTTATTGGAAGGGCCCGCGAAGCCCTGATGGAACTGGACTGGGTTAGCTCTGTGCCTCCTGGATGTGAACTGGGAAAGGCAGATGGCCGCATGTAAATGTGATAGTGTCCTCGGCCACACACACACCCTACATCCCTCCACCCCGACCCCTGTTCTCATGGCCCCCAGCTGGCTTGGAGCACACATTTGGGTATCAGCTGCCTGGGTAGGGGAGGGGGGAAGAAGCAGTAACTGGCATCTCATTTTTAAAGAGGAATCGGCTCCTTATGAATTCTCTTTCTTCTCTTCCCACTTTTCTTTTTTCCCCTCTTTTTTTTTTAAAGCCCTTTCTCATCTAGAAATTCAACGGAGTCTAGAGCAAGAGCAGGGAAAGCCAGAGACACCTCCTCCCTCTCTGAGCTCCCCCAGCACCACATCCAATGCCAGGTGCCCCTGGGCCCAAAGCCAGGATGAATTGATGAGGTACAGAGAGACTGGGCACCTAGGTCGGGGTGGAAGGGTGGGGGCTCAGGGCTCACAGAGCCCGGAGCAGGAAATGGGCAGAGACTCACTGATCCCATCAACAGATGACTCAGGCCCCTGACTCAGCCCCTGGGACAGACAGTGCCTTAGTCAGGGCAGCTTGGGCCCTGCAATCTCTCTTAAAATCCTTCTAGCCCTAGAACAATGTATGATGGACCTCAGAGGCCATCTATCCCAAACCCCTAACTGCCACAGATTAGCTATAGGACTTGAGCAAGCCACTTCCCTTTCCAGGATTCAGTTTTCTTATCTGCAAAATGAAAGTGTTGAACCGTGACCTCTAAGGTCCCTCCTATCTCTGACATTCTAGGTTGTCAATTAGATCCCCATTCCCTCCTGCCCCACCAGCCCAGTTCCCATAGCCCAGTCTCTTCTCCCAGCATCCTTAAGCCCAAGCAAAGCATCAATAAACTGAGAGGGGTTGTATGAGAGTTAGCTGTGGTGAAGTGATGAGATATATTTGGAGTCAGAGAATCACCAGTGAATCCATCTCTGCCCCTTACAATGTAGGCGAGTCTCAGGTTCCTCATCTACAGTCAATCAACAAGTATTTATTAGGCACCTACTCTGTGCTAAGCACTGGGAATACAAATTCAGAGAATGAACCCATCCCAGCTCTCAAAAGTTTACTTCCTGCAGTAAAATGAAGGGGTTGGGGGCTGGGATGGCAGTCCACACCAGCACACACTTGGAGTCCCTACTGCTGGGGGCCCGAGGCTGGCAGATCTCTTAAGTCTGGGAGCTCTGAGCCACAGCAGGGCTGGCATCCACAAGGTGTCCATACTAAGCCGGGCGCCAGGGTGGTGAGCCCTAGAACTGAAGGCTTACCAGGCTACTTAAAGAGGAGCAGATCTGCCAAGGGTGGAAAGAAGGAGCAGGGGAAGTAAAGCTTCCATGCTCAGCAGTAATGGGATCAGGCCCCGTGAGGGGCAACTAGACTTCCAGCCTGGGTGAGACAGAGAAACCCAGTCTCAAAGAGGAGAGAAAGGACTTGGGGACTTCTTCAGCCTGTCCTAGCATCATCCAGTATAACAGAGAAAGAAGACTGGATCTGAAATCTCAGTTCTACGACTTACACCTGTCGCAAGAGGTCTTCCCCAGTCTTTCTATGGCTAGCACCTTTCCTCTGAGACTGACTTACACGTATACAGAGCATGTCGTAGAGAGAGAGAATCTCATGTTGTGTATATGCACAGCGATTTACATTGCATGTGTTACATATATGGTATTTTACATTGTATACATCACATGTACAGTAGTTTATACTGTATATATCATGAAATATAGTATCTTATATTATGTGTATATACATACAGCATCTTCCATTGTATACATTATATGTATTATTTTACATTGTATATATTATAGACATAGCATCTTATGTCATATACATACAGAGTGTTTTACATTGTCTATATTATAGAATACGGTATCTTATATTGTATACATACACAATGTTTTATGTTGTATACATAATATATGGTATTTTTATATATTATAGACATATAGTATTTTACATCATTTCTTTCCTGTTCAGTCATTTTCAATAATGTTCAGCTTCTTGACACCATTTGGAATTCTCTTGTTAAAGATACTGGAGTGGTTTGCCATTTCCTTCTCCAGCTCATTTTATAGATGAGGAAACTGAGGCAAACAGGATGTACTGACTTGCCCAGGGTCACACAGCTAGTAGTGCCTGAGGTTGAATTTGAACTCAGGTCTTCCTGACTCCAGGTCCAGCCCTCTATCCACTGCACCACTTAGCTGTCCATACTAGATATAGATATATCTATACACACATACATACAACATTTTATGTTACATTTATATATACAGTATTTTTCATTGTACATGTTGGGTACATATAGTACCTTACATCATATATAGCATTTTACATTGTATATATTTTTTCTATTGCATATTTCATTGTATAGATTAACTGTATGTATCATGGATATACAGTGTCATCTCCTCAAGATGAGCTTCTTGAGGACAGGGACAAATTTTTTGCTTTTCTTTGTTTCCCTAGTGATTAGCATAGTGCCCCATATGCTGTAGGTGCTTAATAAATGCATGACTGCCTGCCATCGTGTTCGTAACCTTGTTCAAGTCACTATCTCTAGGACTTGCACTTTTCTTTTTTTGTGTAAAATATTTCCATGTTAGTCATTTTGTACAAGAAGACTCAAAAGAAAAAAATGAAAGAAAGTGAAAAACAGCACGCTTCAGTCTGTATTCAATCAATGTCAGTTCTTTCTCTGGAGGCAGATGGCATGCTCCATCATTAGTCCTTTGGGCTTGCCTTGTATCGTTGTATTGCTGAGAAGAGCCAAGTCTATCATAGCTGATCATTGTACAATGTTGTTGCCATTACTATATACATTACTCTCCTGGTTCTGTTCACTTCGTTTTGCATCAGTTAACGTAACTGGGTTTTTTTCTGAAATCATCTGTTTGTCATTTCTTATAGCACAATAATATTCCATTACAATCATATACCACAGCTTGTTTAGCCATTCCCTAGTTGATAGGCATCCCTTTGATTTCCAGTTCTTAGCCACCACCAAATAAAAAACAGAGCTGCTATCAATAATTTTGTACAAATAAGAGGACCCACACTTTCTCTGTGTGTAAAATGAGGGTTTGGAGTTTGATCTTCAGTTACACCTCTAAAGCCTAATTAAGCCCTTTTCTCTCACTCCGTCTGTCTCCTGTCCATCCCCCATCTTTCTTCTCCCCACCCAAGTTAGCTACTGGAGGGCACAAAGCCTAGTATACTGGTAGGTGCTTAAGAAGTGTTTGGTCGATTGGGGGATTGTAATGTTAATGAAATTTAAGATCTTCCACATGGAGCCCATTAAGGGAAGTTTGCATAGGGGAAGCTTGCTTGTTAGAAGACTTTCACCCTTTTGTAACTTCTAATTGGCATTGAGTCATGAGGGTCTTGATGCCTTCTGACTCTGAGAATCGATCTCCCATAGATAAATTATCAAAGCACAACAAATCTAGAAATGGAAGGGACCTCAGAGACTCTAATCCAACACATCTTATTTTACAGGTGAAGAAACTGAGGATTCTAGAGATTAAGTGACTTGTCCAAGGTGATACAGAGGGTTTAGTGGCAAAACCAGTGAGTTTCCCTCCACTAAACCACTAAACTCTTCCTCTTACTCAGGTCTCTCCTTCGCTGACATCTCCCACTCTTTCCCCCCTCCCATCTTGCCCTTTCCTTCCCAGGATCTGAGAAGAGGCTGGTTGGTGGGAGGAGGGGGGAGGAAACAAGAAGATTCTCTTTAGAAACATTTCTTTGGTGGGGAGTGGGTGTTATGCTCACTACCACTGTCTTACAGAAGGCCTATTTTCTCCTGGGTCTCAGTTTTTCCACCTGTAGTTTACAGGAGCATTCAAAGGAGCTCTGAGCTCAGAGCATCTTCCCAGGCTGCCTTTAATCTCTGAACATCAAGCCAGAAAGGTCCTAACCCCTTCATTTTTTAGGGAAGGAAACTGAGGCAAAAAAAAAAAAAGGAAATGATGTGCCTAAACCATACAAGTAATAATAATCACAACCAGGATTTAAACCAGGTTCTCTGATCACATATCCAACACTCTTTCCATTACACCAGTGGCAGCTAAGCAGTGCAGTGGAGAGGAGCCTAGAGTCAGGAAGCCCTGAGTTCAAATCCTACCTCAGACACTAGCTGTGTGACCCTGGGCAAGTCAGTTAACTGCTATTTGACTCAGTTTTCCCAACTATAAAACGGGAATGATAATAGCTCCTACCTCACAGTGTTGTTGTGAGGATCAAATAAGATCCTATATATAAATACCTGTCCCATAGTAGGCAGTTAATAAATGCTTGTTACGTTCCCTCTCCCCAGCACCGAGTCAATTATGTCTCTGTTTCCCCGAGTCATACTGCAAGAGGCTGAACTGACGTGGCAACAAATCACTGAGGTAGAAAGTTAGCTACTTGAGGGCACAAAGCCTAGTATACTGGCAGGTGCATAAGAAGTGTTTGGTTGATTGGGGGATTGTAATGTTAATGAAATTTAAGATCTTCCACATGGAGCCCATTAAGGGAAGTTTGCATAGGGGACGATTGCTTATTGGAAGACTTTCACACCTTTTGTAATTTCTAATTGGCATTGAGTTGTGAGGGTTGTGATGCCTTCTGACTCTGAGAAGTGTGTATATATACTGTGAGTTGGTATTTAGCTTTGGGGGATCGATTATGAAAAGGATCTTGTGATTCCCTGGTCGAGATTCTGAGTGACTTTACACAGATGTAAAGGCTTTCTCCATCCAGGGATGTATATAAAGTGTATAGTTGATTCAGGCAGTCAGAGCCCTGTCTGTTGGTCTTTATTTCTCTGCTTGTATTTTGTCTGAAGATCAGGGTGCTGATTTTTTTCCCTGAATTAGCGAATGTAATTTAAAAAGATTGTTGACCCCTTAAACAGCTGTCTTTCCTAGTAAAGCAGATCTAAGAACCTGTGCTGGCAGCCATCCTGGGAATGCCAGTGTGATTGCCACTACGAGGATATGATATGGAAGGGTCCCAGGCTGCAGTCTGACTCAGCACTAGGTTGATGACTGGCACGGAAAGAATCAAGCAATGGAAAGGAAAGAAGCCTGTCCTCTTTCCCCCGATCTTCCTTGGTCTCCCAGAATCAGAACCCTAGAATTGATACCAGCCACAGGAAAGAATAAACAAGCCAGTGAGTGACTGGAGAGTTTTCCTGACCCCAGGTTCAGCCCAATTGGCAGTCTGGCTGGCTGGCTCGCTAGAAAAGCTGAATATTCAGTTACCCTGACTTCTCCCAGTCCATTGAGGTGTGGCGGTGAGTCCTCCTAGCTCATGAGCAGCCCTTAGTCAGAGGCCTGTGGACACCAGGCAGCCCAGCTTTGGTCAATGCTGCCCCATGGAGCTCTGAGAAGTAAGGAAGGGAACAATGAGGCCATTGAATCCTCCCTGGATAGCACACAATGTACCTCTTGGTCTGTCTCCCTGCCTGTTCGTGTGTGTGCATGTGCGCTGGTGTGTGCCCGAGTTTGTGTGTGTGCCCAGTAAGACATAAGGTAACCAGAAGCCTCCAAGGAGTGCCCTCCCCCAGCATGACTGAACAAGGCCAGCTGAGCCAGACCGCTGTCCGCTGGGCCACAGACTAAAGCAACATTTGCCCAGAAGACTTTCTCTCCAGAAAAAGGCCTGGAAATGTGGTATGGGCAAGGTTCTGCTGTCTGGAATTTTTTCTGGGAGCAGGTTACAAGTCAGTGCACTGTGATGGGTACAGAACAAAAGCAAAGACATAGGTTCAGATCCTGTCATGGATGCTCACTACTACTGTGCCCATAACCTCAGTTTCCTCATCTGTAAAGTGGGAATGATAATAGCACCTACCTCACAGATTTGTTCCGAGGCTCAAATGAGATGACGTCTGTAATGTTTCCTGTAGGCTTTGAGACCCTTAGAGGGCTAGGTAAATGTGAGCTATTAGCAATATTTATTCTGAGTCCTCTGGTCTGCTCCCTGTCCCCATCTGACTCAGTCTGGAAACAAGGTTCTCCCCTGGCTTTCCCTCTTGGGGTCAAGCTGCCAATGACACCCAGATGTCCTGATGCTCAGAGTTCTGGGAAGCAAGGGAAAGCACCGGCTTGGAAATCACCCAACTCATCTCAGATCTGCCACATGCTACCTGAGGAATCTGGAGCAAGCTGTTCTGTCTGCCTGGGCCTTGATATCTTGCTTTGTCAAATGGGGAGGTCAGGCTGGATGACCTCAAAAGTTCATTTCAGTTAGGATGGTGGTGACCCAGGAAATGTCAGTGGGTGTGGACCCCAGCAGGAGACCCCACTAAAGAAAATTCTCCCTGACCTCAGCCCTGCCATGTCACAAGTTCACGGAGCTGCCAGGCAGCCCAAGGGAGGGAAGGACTGGGGCTCATCAGGGATCAGAGGGGAAGTAGGAAAAACACTGTCTTGGAAGTCGGGAAACTCGGTTCATGTTTCCCCCTCTTGACAACGTCTGCCTGCATCACCTTGGCCAAGGCATTTATTTCCGGGTATAACTTTTCTTATTTGTGGACTGAGGATATTTGGCTAGATAAATCTCATGAGGGACTAGCCAAATAGAGCCCACTCACAGGATCATTATTCTTCTTCTTTACCTCCTCCTCCTCTTCCTCTTTCTCCTTCCCCTTCCCCTTCTCCTCCTCCTCCTCCTCCTCTTCATCCTCCTCCTCCTCCTTCTTTGAGTGGGGAGGCCCTATGGGCCCTATGTATGTGTCCAAGGTCATATAGCTAGTAAGTGTGTGAGGCTAGATTTGAACTCAGGTCCTCTTGACTCCAGGAATGGTGTGGCATTCACTGTGTCACCTAGCTACCCCTATTTTTTTAACTTAAATATTAAACTCAAATATAAAATATGAAAAGAAAACATGTCGTGTGCACAAGGGTCATTCTTTCCAGTCTGACATCTTATGTTCTAAGATCTCTTCCAGTTCTAATATTCTGTTCTAAGGTCCTCTCTTGCTCTGAGTGTCCATTGACACCAAGATAACAGCATGAGATTTGCATTCTACTAATCTTAATATAGAGTAGCTAGGTGGTAAAGTGGATGGAGTGCCGGGCTTGAAGTCAGGAAACTCATCTTCTTGAGTTCTTTCCCCCCCGCCCCCCCCCCAGCCATTTGTAGTGACCAGGGAGCCTCAGGGGCTCTCATTCAGAAGGTTCGGTGATGTCATGGGTAGAATTCTGGACTCGAACTCAGGAAGATTTGAGTCCAAATTCTACTTTAAGCACTTGCTAAAGGTGTGACCTTGGACCAACCATGGAACTTGCCTGTCTCAGTTTACCCATCTGTAAAATTGAGATAATAATAGCAGCCATCTCCTGGGGTTATTGTGAAGATCAAATAAGATAAATTCATATATAGCACTTTGCAACCTTAAGGCACTATATGAATGTTAAGTATTATAATTTTTGCTATTACCTCCTTCTTTGTGTACCCCAAGTATCTCCAGTTAAGTCCCATGGCCTTCCTTTACACTGCCCAAATAAAGAGCCTTTTGTTTCCAGCACTGTCCCACTGCTCTGACTCTTCTATAAACCCCTTTTGGGCCCAGCAACTTCTAGGATTCTCCTAGCCACAGGAACTCCTAACCTGGGGTCTATGAAATTTTAAAAAATATTTTTAATATCTGTATTTCAATATAATTGGTTTCCTTTATAATCCTGTGTGTGTGTGTGTGTGTGTGTGTGTGTGTGTGTGTGTGTGTATATATATAATTTCTTCTTCCTTTAAAAACATGATTCTGAGAAGAGATCCATAGGTTTTCCCAGGCTGCTGACAATAAAGTCTATGACAGGGGTGGGGAACCTACAGCTTCAAGGTCACACGTGGCCCTCTAGGTCCTCAAGTGCAGCCCTTTGACCAAATCCAGACTTCACAGACTTCATAAAAGGACTCAGTCCAAAGGCTGCACCCAAGGACCTAGAAGGCCACATGTGGCCTCGAGGCCATGGGTTTTCCCCCACCCCCGCTCTACACTGTCCCAGATCCTGAGTCTGACTGACTGTGTTTCATCTGATTTTCTGATTTTTAATTGGAACCCCAGGAAACAGGAGGCATGGGAGGGAAAGATACTGGGTTGAGACCAGAGACCTGGTTTTTAGTTCTGGCTCTTGCTATGCCATCCTGGACAAAGCACCTCCCTCTCTCTCCATGCCATCAGTAATAATAACAACAACATTTATATGGCACATGCCAGGCACCGTGCTAAGCTCTTATCCTCTTGCTTGATCCTCACAACAACCCTGAGAAGTAGGTGCTCCATTTTACAGATGAGCAAACTGAGGCAGGCAGCAGTTAAGTGATTTGCCCAGGATCACATAGCTAGTAAGTACCTGAGGCTGCATTTGAACTCAGGTCTTCCCACCTCTAGGCCCAAGACTCTGTGCTGTACCACCTAGAGGACTGGATCATCTTTAAATGCTAAAATCTGATTTTCCTCTGAGCTTTACTTTCCTCACCTGTATAATGGGTATTTCACCCTGCCTACAGGATTGTGAAGGAAGCAGAGTGATAGCATGTGAAACAGACTTGGAATATATAATGAGCAAGACAAGCGTGAGGTATTTGTTACTTACTCCTGGTCAAGGATCTGAAGCCACAGGAACAAACCGGAGTCTGCTGCCCCCAGCCATGCTGCCCCATCCCTGTTCCTTCAGCAAGATGAGATGCAAAAGCTTAGCCTTGCTTGCCTCACTGTCCCAGGTCCTGCCTACTGAGGCCTGCTCCCCTGTGTCCTAGGCTCGGCCTGTTCCCAGCCTGCTCCCTCAATGTTGCTTTATTGTGTCTGCTTTAGAGCATCATTGATTTTTTTCTCCCCTCTGTGACTTTTACAAATGGTGCTACTTGCTGGAAAAAATGAAAGCTTGTCTCCAGCTAACACAGGCTGCCAGTGGCAGGTCTCCCTCCAAGCCCTGATGGTCTCGAAGGTCCCTTTCCCCTAGCAGTCTGTGCTCTAGGATGCTAACGTTCTCTCCAGCTCGAAAATTGCATTTTCCAAGGTCTCTTTCGGTTCTGATATTCTAGGTTTCAGGTTCTAGCTCTCTGAGACTAAACAGGGACTGTTTCATTTTTGTCATTTCTACTGTCAGTACTTGTCATAGCTCCTGGTTCATAGTAGATGCTTAAAAAATATTTGTCAATCCCTTGATTGAAAGATAAATTCTTTATTCTTATCCTTCTGTGTTCTAAAGTCCCGTCCAGTTCTGGCCTTCTGGATCCCAGGTCCCTTCCAGGTCTGACATTGTTTGTTCTATATTTGAAGGTCTCCTAAAATCTAACTAAGTTTTATGTTCTAAGATTTCCCAGAGCTAATATTCTACATTCTAAGGCCCCTTCCAGTTCTAATACTATCTAAAGCCCATTCTACTCTCCTATGCTATGTTCGAAGATCTCTCTCAGCTCTGACATTCTAGGTTCTAAGACTCCTCTCAGATCTTACATTCCCTGTTCTAAGGTCTCTCCCAGTTTTCACATTCCCTATTCTAAGACCCCTCCCAGTTATGGCATTCTTTGTTTTACGGCCCCTCCCACCTCTCACATTCTGATCTCTGGGCTACCCCACACACACTCGATTCTCACTTTCTATCTTCTAAGGCCTGTCCACATTCCAGATTCTATGACTTCGTTAGCAATGAAGCACCTGTAATTTGAGGACTGTTGGGGGGAAGGGGACAGAGCAGTGGAAGGTATGGAGGGATGGAGACAAAGAGGGTCTTTGTCCAGCAGCCTCTCCCTCAGACTCCAGGATTTCCACTCTCCAGGCCCCCAGTTCTGAAAGTTTCCACTATGCATTTTTTTCACCTCAGGGTTTAGCAGGGCAAGAGCTCCTGGAAACTACTCTCTGGTGCTTTTTAAGTGAATCTAGAAGAATTCGGCTCACGCTGCTAAGTACAGGATTTGTGGGAGCCCTGACCACACTCTTTTAGAGGGTCAAGTGACTGGACTTGCCCATTTCCAGCCATGCTGCAGTCGGGCTGCTGCTGAGGTGAGGCTATAGGGGAAGGAGGGAACAGGAAAAAGTGGAGAGATGGAGGTCTTTGCATTGGAGAAAAGACAAAAAAGGAGACATTCTCCGTTCAAATTAAATTAACACCCATCTAATTCTAGCCCATTTTGTGAACAAGGAAGCTGAAAGGAGGGGTAAGAAAGAGGGAGGAGGGAAGAGAGAGAAGAAGGGATATAGAAAGGGAAGAAAATAATATAAAATATGAGTGAGAGAGAGAGAGAAGAGGGAGGAGGAGAGAGACAGAGAGGGAGAGACAGACAGACAGAGACAGAGAGAGATGGAGAGACAGAGAGAGAGAGAGAGATGGAGAGAAAGAGGAGAGACAGAGAGAGAAAGAAGGGGAGAGACAGGGGGAGGGAGAGAGAGACAGAGACAGACAGACAGAGAGGGGGAGACAGACAGAGAAAGAAGACAGAGAGAGAGGGAGAGACAGAGGGAAACAGAGAGGGGGGGAGGGAGAGACAGAGAGAGAGAAAGGGGGCGGGAGAGAGAGAGGGAGGGAGAGAGAGAGATGGAGAGAGAGAGAAAGACAGAGACAGAGAGACAGACAAAGATAGAGATGGAGAGAGAGAGAGAGAGAGAGAGAGAGAGAGAGAGAGAGAGAGAGAGAGAGAGAGAGAGAAGAGAGATAAAAAGCAGGGGCAAAGAGGGTTGGAGGTTCATGTGTTTCTAGGCTTGGGGAGAAGTAGAAAGAATGCCTTGGGAAGAACTCCGGACTGTAAGGGGCCTCCCTGCAAAAGAGCCTTTCTCCCTCCCACCACCCTTAGGGAAGTTCCCCCCTCCAGGGTCCCAGCCTCCCCTGTGCCCAGAGCTGGCTTCTGGAGCTCTTCCTGCCAGCCACCACCCCCACCAGCTCCCCTGCTCTCCCCAACTTCCCACTTGACTGAGCAGAGGGAACAAGTGGAGCAGATTAAAATCTTAACACAAACCACATCTGTCAGTTGGAAACCCATGGCAAAGAGTGGGCCCACTGGCAGCTGCCCCTTCTCACTCCTCCTTTTGGTCACCCAGTTCGGCACTTTAGGCATAAAGACAGTGGGGAGGAGGGGGGAGACTGGTCAAAGGAGGAGAGGAGCTTGGGATCTTTGCTTATCTCCCAGCACTGGTCAGGAGAATCTTAGGATCCCCCAGATTTGAGAGCCTCAAAACCCCAATAATCAAATGTGAAAGCTACCCCCTTATTAAAAAAACGTCTTTCTAATAAACAGAGCCTGTCAAGATGCCTGAAACTCAGAGGGTTTAGAACTGGAAGGGACCTAAGAAGTTACATAGCCCTATCTCTTCATTCTTTACAGATAGGTAAACTGAGATCCAAAGAACAAAAGTCACTTCCCCAATATTGCAAAGGTAGCCTTGGAAAATTTGAACCCATAACCTCTCCCTCCAAAGCCAGTATGCCTTCTGGAAGCCTACACTACCTCTGCCATCATTCTATGTTCATTGCACTGCTCAGGAAGGCTTTTTCACCCAAATACCCCTAGGTCAGGGGAGAACTTCACAACCCCTACCCAAAAATATTTATTAGTTGTCAGACATCCAGCTGAGAGCAAGAGTAGAGAGGGGATGGGGAGAGAAGAAAAGGGTACTGGGAGGAGAAATGGAAGAGCCCAGACTTCTGGGGCCAAGCCACAAGAGAAGCGCACCTCAAGCATGCCCCTCAGTTTCTCCCTCTGTAAAATGAAGGGATTGGGCCAGCCAATCTCTAAGGTCGAATCTAGCCCTAAACTGTGCACCATCCAAAACTAGAAAGACAGGAGGCCTTGGCCGCAGAAGATCCTCACTTTCCAATCTGCCTGAAAGGGCAGAGAGGCCTTTGGCTGGGGTGATGGAGGCGGGACCTTGAAGTCCCAAGTGTGCTTAATCTAATCGGAAAATTCCTCTCTCCCTCCACATGCCCCCTCCTTCCTTGTGGCCAGGGGTGTTGGGCTGCTGGGCTCACCCGGAGGATATCTAAGTCAAATTCACTGAACCATTTGGGAGGTTTGGCAAGAGACAGGGACAGAAAGTGTGTGTCATCTGCGTCTCTTCTAGGGGCTCCATCCACACGCATGAATGACTCCCTCACCCCTGATAAAACCAGCAGCCAGGCAGAAGGGGAGCCCAGCTCTGGAGCTTGGGACGGACTTATGTTTCAAGTCTCTGAGTTAACCCTGATCTGGCCATTGTATGAAAAGGATTCTGGGGAAACAAAAGGGGGAAAATCCCCCAAACAGATTGACCAAGGCAGGGAGAATGGAGGGTGGCCATGAGGATTTGCATTTTTCCATCCTGGCTCTTCCACTTGCTTCCTGTGTAATTCAATTAACCCTCCAAACCTCAGTTTTCCTTATCTGTAAAATGAACTAGAGGACCTATAAGATGTAATCTCTTTGATGTTATAGAATGTTTCTTTCTGTCTTTGCAACCCCAGTGACCAGCACGGTGCCCGGCCTATATGTACTTAATAAATATTTGTGGAATCAAACAATAAACATTTATTAAGTGCCTACTGTATATCAGGCTAGGTACTACACCAAAAAGAAAAAGGGTGCTATCTCTGTTGTAATGAAATTAACTCTGGTCTGAGAAAGGTGAGACCCAGAGACATTAAGGATTTGTTCAAGATCACACAGGTGACGATTCAAATCTGTATCATCTGACATCCAGTGCTCCTGTCCTTACATGAGACTGCCCTTCTTTGTCAATAAAATAAGCTGATGGAACAAAATGGCTTCTAAGGACCCATCCAGCCCTGGCACTGTTTATGTTCTATGTTCTAAGGCCAGCTAGAACCCTAATCCTAAATGCTTCCAGAAACAACCTCTCCTGACAGGTGGAGGGGTTAGGGTGAGGGAAGAGAAACAACTACCAAGTGGCCTGAAGAAAAAGGAATCCAGGGGCGGCTAGGTGGCACAGTGAATAGAGCACTGGCCCAGGAGTCAGGAAGACCTGAGTTCAAATCCAGCCTCAGACACTTAACACAAAAACTAGCCGTGGGACTTTGGGCAAGTCACTTAACTCCAATTTCCCTCCAAAAAGCAAAAAAAAAAAAAAAAGGAATCCAATGGCAAAAGGAAGGAAGGGAGGGAGAAGAGTGTGAGAGGAGATGGGAGGACTATGGGAAAACTTGCAAGGAGCCTGTATGAGTGTGCAGGTCATAGGGGAAGCCAGTGGGTGGTGGAGGGGCTGCACAGGGTGAGGACACAGAAGGGCTTTGACTGCGAAGAAGGAAGCAAGCAATTTATTAAGTGCTTACCATATGCCAGACACAGTGTTAAATGCTAGAGATTCAAATACACTTCCCCCCCCCAGCTCTAGAGTCAGGAAGACCTGAGTTCAAGTTCAGCCTCAGACCAGAAAAGTGCCTTAATCCTGATTGTTTCCCCCCCAAAAAAACACAACCCCCATAAACATAGTGTCTGCCCATCTAATGGAGGAAGACACCACACAAAAGGGAGGGGAAAAGATTGAGGGAACGAAGGAAGTACCCAGCAGGGGCCATGGTTTTGATGTCTAGAAACCAGGAACAGGGGTATGAAGGGTCACAGCTGAGATCCCAGGAGGAACTCACCAATGGGAGAAGGGGTCAGAGCTTACGGAGGGATTTTCCAGTTGAAGGAGGCCACGGTGACGCTTAGATGCATTGAGAGAAATTCCAGGAGGAGGCAGTAGCAAAGGCATGATTTCGATGTCCAGAATCCAGGACAAGGACCAGGAAGGAGATGATGGGAGAAATGACAGATGTGTCAGAGAGAGCCTGGAGAGAAATAAGGTGATTACAAAGCCCAGGAGCAAGAAATGGGGTTGCTGAATGGTCCTGAGAGGTAAGACCCTTTGTATCAAGCCTGTCTCCGGTTGAGAGAAGAAGAAAATAAACAAAGATTAGCAAATGCAGTGGAGGAAGGAGCACCAGGTTGTAGTCAGGGAACCCGGGTTCAAATCTACAACTGCTCCTAACTTCCTTGGGTGATCTTGAGAAATAATTCCACCTCTCTGGGCCTCACTGTCCTGATCTGTTAAAATGAGGGAGCTGGGTTTGAGAAGCTCTGAAGTCCCTTCTAGCCCTAGATTTCTGTGTCTGTGATCCAGATTCAAATCCTACCTCTTCTACTTAGAAGGTCTTAAACATTTCCCTCACTGGGCTTCAGTTTTTTAATTTAGAAAATGATCATTGGACAAAATGAATTTTTTAAGTCCCTTTCAGGTCTAAAGCCTATGCTCTTAACTGAGAAAAGCAAAGTTGTAGGAGAAAGCACACTGGACTTGGTGTTAGGGAGACCAGGTTCTGGGTCCAGTTCTGCCACTGCTTGGACAAATGGCTGGCCTCCCCCCATTCTGTGCCTCAGCTTCTCCATCCATAAAATAGGAGAGGGTAAGGGGGGACTAGATTTATTTTCATTTCTTCTCAACAAACGTTTATTATGTACCTGCCCAGGTACCATGCCAGACACTGAGAATATCAAGAAAGAAAAGAAACAGACCCTGATTGTTGTTATTGTTCAGATGTTTCAGTCATAACTGACCTTCCTTGACCCCATTTGGGGTTTTCTTGACAAAGATACTGGAGTGGTTCTCCATTTCCTTTTCCCTCTCCAGCTCATTTCACAGGCAAACAGGGTTAAGAGGCTTGCCCAGGGTCACACAGTGTCTGAGGCTGGATTTGAACTCAAGAAAATGAGTCTTCCTGACTCCAGGTCCAGCACTCTGTGCACTATGGCACCACAGATATATGTCCTGCTTCTGACATTTAAGTAAATGTCACCTTGGGCAAATAACTTAACCTCACTGACAGAGTTGGACTAGGTGACCCTTCCAAGTTTAGATTAATGAACTATAAACCAATGTAATTAATTAATGCCTGATCTGTCAGGATCTTCCACAGAGACTGCAAATGCCATTGCTGTGTCTAAGAGATAAATAGAATGCTTTGGAAAAGGTGTTAATGACAACAACTGGACGTTCATTTAAAAAAGCATCTCACTTTGAGAAGCTTCTCTCTATGGAGTCAGGGGGGATGAATGTGTGTGTTTCGTCTTTGATCTATGAAGAATCTATGGTGAAAAGAGAGAGGAAGAAGGTAAGGATAAACATTTTCCTTGTTGGAACTGTCTTAATTATTTTGATATAAAGAAATACTAGAAAGAGAATTCCTTGAAGACCATATGAGGAAATGGTAAGTACAGTATATTCTAGAAAGACTATTTCTAGTATGACTGAGGATGGGGGGGAAAAAAAAAAAGGACTAACCAAGCTTGTTTACTGAGAGATTGAGTATACTCTTACCTTGAAATATGAAGAAAATCCTTAAGAGACTTTAATTATATCTGGCAAGAACTGAATGGTGAAGAGGGGGCAGGTGCTGTTTTGTTATGGTGAAGGTTTGAAGTGACTCCAGCTAAGATCTTTTTCATAGTTAAAACACTGTAAATAGTTGTCTATGTCTTTGCCTTATGATTGATTTCACTTGTTATTAAATTGTATGTAAGTAACTAATACTGAGAAAGGATATTTCTCCAGTTTATTAAATATGCATATTAAAGTTCTAGCCAACCGATTAATTAATTAAAGAGAAATGTCCATTTTATTAGCTAATAAGAAATAGCTAACATACCTCTGGATTGCCTAAGAATTCAGGATGATAAATTTTGAAAATAGCAACAAGTTTTCACCCACAAGTAGGTGTAAAACAACCCCATCTATTATCTTACTAGATGAGCAAATACAAGATATATGGGACGTAGTTTAAGGGAATGAGCACGCTAACCAGTGGGGGTGTTGGGAAAGACCTTGAATGGGAAGCGGCACCTAACTGGGCTTCCCAGGAAGGTGGAGGAGGTGAGGAGATGAGAAGCAGGTCTATTCACCTAGAGCATGTCTAAGAACTCTTCTAGCTCAAAAATCAATAAAATGAAGAATGTGCAAACAAATCTCTGAGAAGGGAAGCATTGGAAGCCTAGATCACAGCAATTCTGAGCTCCTCCATGCTTTTTGCTCATGCCATTCTCTCCAATCTGGAATATTCTGCCTTCTGTTGTTGTTCATTCATTTCAGCTGTGTCTGACTCTTCTTGACCCCGTTGCGGGGTTTTCTTGGCAGAGATACTGGAGTGGTTTGCCATTTGCTTCTCCACCTCGTTTTACAGATGAGGAAACAGGCGAACAGGGTAAAGTGACTTGACAAGGGTCACATAGCTAGGAAGTGTCTGAGGCTAGATTTGAGTTCAGGAAGATGAGTCTTCCTGACTCGAGGCCCAAAGCTCTATGCACTTCACTCCCCATTCTCCTTTCTTCCTCTTGTCTAATCTCCATCCATCACTTCCTACAAGACCCTTCTCAACATCCACTCCTCCAACAAGTCCTTCTAAATGTATCCAATCTTAATCTTAATTCCTTTCTTCCAGATTCCTGCAATGCTTAAGTCCTAGCTGTCCTTGGGTGCTGCTTTGTCACTGTTATGCAACTGGTTTCTCCCACTAGACCATAAACACTATCAAGGCAGGGAGGGTCTCATCTTCTACAGTTCTTTGACCAAAGGAACCAAATGTCATGGTAACCAAATAGACCATGATTCAGCTCACACACACACACACACACACACACACACACATACACACACACACTCTCTTACCATTGATGTCACTTTCAGCAAAGCACTCTCTCTCTCTCTCTCTCTCTCTCTCTCTCTCTCTCTCTCTCCCTTCCTCCCCTCCTCCCTTTCTCTTTCCCCCTCTCTTCTCTTTCTCTCTTTCTCTCTCTCTCTCTCTCTCTCTCTCTCCCTCTCTTCTCTCTCTCCTCTTCTATCTCTCTCCTCTTTCTCTCTCTCCCTCTCTTCTCCCTCTCTTCTTTCTCTCCTCTTCTCTCTATCTCTCTCCTCTTTCTCTCTCTCCCTCTCTTCTCCCTCTCTTCTCTCTCTCCTCTTCTCTTTGTCTCTCTCCTCTTTCTCTCTCTCCCTCTCTTCTCCCTCTCTCTCTCTCAATATATGTGTCTATGTGTGTAAAAGGATATATACAAATATGTATACATGTGTGTATTGGTGTTTGTGTTTCTAGAAAGATATATACACATGTGTGTATATTTGTGTGTATATATGTAGGGGATATATATATGTATGTGTGTGTACATATATACATATATAATTCATATAGTGCTTTAAGATTTACAAAGAGCTCTACAAATACTATCTGATTGGCTCTTCACAGTGCCCCTGGAAGGCAGGTGATATTATCATCCCCTTTTATAATGGAGCAAACTGGCTATGTGACTTTCCTGACATCACACAGCTAGTGAGCATCCAGAGCTGAATTTCACCCCAGATCTCCCTGACTCTGGGTCCAGCCTTTTCTCTACCACTCCCCATAACTGCCTATTTCTATCTCACTTGAGCCTCCCCACAACCCTGTGAGATAAGAGGTCTTGTTATCCCCCTTTTACAGATAAGGAAATAGACTCGGTGGTATAACAACAATACTGTTCCTCCAATGACATCCTCTACTAATACCTAGTCAGGGTTTGCAGTGGTCCTGGATTCTCAAGGACCGTGGTCACGGAGAGGAAGTGCTAGACAATCCTACCAGTATGGGAGGTCTTTGTGCCCAGTGGTAAACTGTTTGCTCACCATTGAAGGACCAGCAAAGCCAAGATCAGGCTTGTCACCAGAAGGCTAACCACGAGAGAAATTAATTTTCTCAATCTGAGCAACTCAAGAAGGCAACTACAAAGGCATCAAGGGGTCTGAGCTGCGCCAGTGACCAGAGGACTCCCTCATCTGGTCATGGACCTTTGAGGGCAATAAAGTCATGAATGGGGTTCCATTGGAGCCATTCCCTTCCACCTCAATCACTAATACATGGGTCAAAGGTAGGTTCTATCTAGAGCTGATACGAAACACGTTTTATTGAGCCGAGATGGTGGCCTAAGTCTGGGGTAAGAAGTAGGAAGCTTGCTCTCCGTGGGTTCCCAGGAGCCTGCTCCCAACATGTATGAGGAAGAGGGAGAGAGTGAGGATAAACTTCAGCAAGCTGCTGAAGCTCCTGTGCATAGATTTGTGATGCCTGGAAAGAGGTAGGAAGATTAGATTAGTTCAGGTTGGGTTAAATTATATTAGAAACTGAATTTGGGTTAGAAATAGAATTAGGGTCAGAAGAAGCCGCCCAGGCAACCAAGTCCAACCCTCTCATTTTACAGATGAGAAAACTGAGGCCCAGAGGGAGGAAGAATATGTCCCAAGGCCACACAAGGAGTAAGTAGCAGAGGTGAAGCTTGAATCCAGGTCATCTGATTTCAAATCCAGGTAGGGCATCCTGGTAGTGACACCCTCTCACCTGGTAGGTATAGGTATGCCAAGCCAGGAAAGAGAAGCTACAAGGTGTCAGGGGGAATGTTCCTCAGTTTATAGCAGGGATTCTTAACATGGAGCCCCTACATAGATTTCAGGTCTGTAAACTTGGATGGGAAGAAAATTACCTCTTTATTTCAATATAATTTGTTTCCTTTGGAATCCTGTCATTTTATGTTCTGCATTTAAAAATATAATTCTGGGAAGAGGCCCGCATTTCCCCAGATATCTGCTAAAAAACTCTATGACAGAAACAAGGTTAAAAAACCTCTGGCTCATGACTCCTATGCCAGGATCCACTCTGACCAAGGTAGAAGCTTTGCAAACAAGCTACCTAAGGAGGTGTCAGTTCTGGCAGGAATTGAAAAGCCTGGAACTAGAACACCTTCAAGGAACAAGGTAGCCCAAGTGTTTTAACCTCAGCTAGTGAAAATGTTGGGTGGGAACCCCGAGGTCTGAGCAGAAGGCCCAATAAAGCTAGCATATGGCATTTCTGCTGCACGCATGCCATGCTACAAGAAGGTACCATGGGATTTACCTGCTAATGTTTGGACAAGAGCCATGTTAACTTGCTTAGACGTTGAAGCCTCAAAGATTGGAAGAGTGCAAAGTAGGGCAGATCCTACTAAGCTGGGAAGGCATTAAGCACTGATGATCAGTGGTGGACTGCTGATTTACTGTCTAGCACAACTGAAGTTCAGAGGGGCTTATCAGGAGCTTGGCTGAAGGTTGTGGGGAGGGCCTCTCTTGGAGGGCCTGTCCAGCAAGTCAGTGGCTCTCCAGTTTTGTTTTGTTTTTTACTCAGGGCACAGGAGTATTCTTGCCTTGAAGAATCGTGGGACATGGACTGTTGAGTTGGTAATTTCCCAGGAGAGTCAGGAGACTCACATGTGTGCATATGATTGGACAGGTCATGGCACAGCCCTCGAGAACCACCAAGGGTGTCCCAGGAGCCACCGCCCACAATGGCCAAATTAGAGACTCTTGTGTTAGAAATAACGTCCTACAAACCCTCAGGTCCCATGTTGTCTGCCCCTGTGATGCAAAACCTTGTCCCTGCACCTGGTTCAAAGTCAAAGCATAGCCTGGGGTGGTAGAAAGATCACTACTAGCCTTGGAATCAGAGCTGCTACCAACCACCTCTGGAAGCTTGTCCAAAACTCCACTGACTTCCTTATAAATGAGATATTCAGTGGAGCATTAGACTAGATCAGGGCTCTTAACCTGGCGTCCACAACATCCAAGGGGGTCCTTGAACTTGGATAGGAAAAAATTATATCTGTATTTCAATGTTAGTGGTTTCCTTTGTAATCCTATGTGATTTATTCCATGCTGAGAAAAAGGCCATAAACTTTACCAGGCTGCCCAAGGGGTCCCTGGCACAGAAAAGGTTATAAATAGAGAGGCAATGCCCCATAGTGTATAGAAAGCTGGCCTTAGAGTTCTAGATTCAAATCCTGGTTCTGATACAACCTGGCTGTGTGACCCTGGGTAAGTCACTTAACCCCTCTCTAAAGCAACCCTCTAAGGCTCTAAGTTTCAGAGTGTATTGATTGGCACTGGTAGTAAGTTCCTTACTGTAAGCTCCCTACACTCATGAAATTACGAATCTGGTCTTTAAAAAATGAGATTAGGTGATCCCCTCTTGGGGTACCTCCCACTGCTGATTGGTCCAGAAGCTTTGACCTCCTCTGTTTCCAGTGTGAGTCACTGTGGCCCACCTTAGGCAGCTTGGTACCCCCTGTTCCCAGGGGCTTGCCAGATCAGGACCAGACTTGGTGAAGACACCTGATAGGATTAACTCACAGCGCTTTGGAATTTGAGAGAACCTCGTAACACAGTTTCCCAGGTTGCAAGGATCACAGATCTAAAGCACCACCTCCAGCCCCGTTTTACACACACACACACACACACACACACATACACATCACACACACACATACACACACACACACGTGTGTGTGTATATATGTATGTATTTCTGTGTGTTTATGTATGTGCCTATATATGCATGTGCATATGTATGCATATATATACACATACACATACATACATATATATCTATGTGAATATATATGATGGCATGCTCATACTTTGGTCCCAGAACTAAGATCATGTCTGTGGAAGCCTCCCAATTTCTCGGTAGTCCCCTGTGAGAAATTGGGAGACTTCCAGAGACATGATCTTAGGGCTGGGGCCCAAGCACAGGTACTCCATCATACACACACACACACACACACACATATACATACATACACACACACATATACATACACACACACACACACACACACACACACACATATAATCTCTAAGAGGAAACCTCAATGGCCAGGCTTTTTTTTTTTTTTTACAGCTCAACTGAGACTTTCCATTAAATATACACATCAGGAAATGCCAAGATTACAGTTCTCCCAGCGATATTAACTCAGCCACACAGCCCACCTAGGACTAAGCTTTCCCAGCCTGTCCTTGTTAGGCGGATTATTTCTCAGGGCTCCAATCCCATCCCCAGCTGTAGCCCCTTGGGGAACACTAGAGAAGGATGCCAGTCAGTCCCAGAGGGCTGCTTTTGGAGGCTCCGTACCCAGAGACACATGGGCTGCCTGAGGGTCCCAGGGGAAGGGATTAAGAATTCCTGACCACTAAATGGTCTCTGAAGCCCCTGGGTAAGGGGAGTACTCTGAGGCCAGTTCTAAGTTTCTAACCTGGGAGCTGGCAGAGATTATGGACTCATTCAGAAACCAGGCCTGGTGATCCTGTGAAAAGAACGTTGGATCTAGACCATATAGTGGGAGCACTGTGCCTGGCTCAGAAGTACTGAGTTCAAATCTCCCACGGGTGATGTTGGAGAAGTCCATTAACCACCTGGGCCTCAGTTTCCTCATCTGTGAAGTGAAGCAGCTGTACTATCAGAGGTACCATGCATATACAGCTTCTGAGTGAGATGTGAACCAGAAAATGTGATTGGAAATCTTTATAAAATATAATACAATATAATGTTAATGCGTGCTTTTCTAGGTTGATATGTGGCTAGAAGGGACCCATTGGTATTTGAGTCTGACTGGAGCCTTACATGCTCTGACTCTGTGCTCCTCCGGGCCCCCTCCTCAATACAGAATGTCCTGGAGGGTGCTGGGAAGGGAAGTCAGGCTGATGCTTTCTGCCAGTTTACAGTGATGCCAGGTACTTCAGTCACCCAGGATGGTGGTTCATAATCACAGACTTCAGAGCTTAAAAGGACGTTGGGGCATAGACTATCAGACATAAGAGCAGGGAAGGACCTTAGAATATAGAATGTCTGAGCAGGGAAGGGACCTTAGGACATGAAATGTCAGAGCTGGAAGGGACCTTAAGACACAGTTGTCAGAACTGCAAGAGATCTTAGAACACAGAACGTCAGAACTGGGAGGGGTCTTAGAACCTAGAACATCAGAGCTGGAAAGATCTTAGAACCCAGAATACCAGAGCTGGAGGGGTCTTAGAGCACAGAATGTCAGCTAAGAGAGAGGTGAGAAGAGAAGTTAGAACATAGGATGCCAGAGCTGACAGTGACCCCAGGACACAGAACATAAGAATGTTGATGGTGGGGATAAGCTGTTCACTTGTGAACTAGCCACTGGCCCCTGGCCTGCCATCCCTCCTCCTCCTTTCACTTCAGGCTGATCCAGGGCAGCACTGAGTCTCATCCTCTGCTTCTCTTGCTCAGGCACGGTTCCTCCTAAATAGGTTTCCCAAAGCTGGCGGGTGGAGAGGAGCCGCGTGGAGGGGCTGGCCTTCCCCCCTGGCTCCAGCCCCACCATTGTTTACAGGCAGGTCCTCGTAATAACTGTTTGGCCTGGATGATGCTTGCACTGATGTGTGAGGTTTCCTTCCCCCCTGGTATCCCCTCTGGAGCTGTGTCTGCCATCCCCACCCCCCAGCCTTCCAGTCTCTCTCTCCCCCCTCACCCTTCCTTCCCTCCAAGTCAAGGTGGGTGTGTGGGGGGGGTGGAGTCTTCCGTCCTTCTCTCCAGGGCCCCCGCTTGTTTGCACAGCTCCTAATGAGCTCCATTAGAGCAAGGAGTGGGTGGGGCTTTTTTTTCATCTGCATCTGCAGCAGCTGTGAAGGATCCAGCTCCCAACTTGTGAGGCCCCCAGGGCCAGGGTCGGGAGCTCCCAATGACCTGCTTCTATGGGCACCACCTCATAGAATCACAGTGTGGTGCAAGAGCAGTCATTCATTCACTCCGTTCCTGCTGGGACCCTGGACCAGAAGTCTTTCCAACTCCAGGGGTCCATGATGGGCTGAGCAATGTCCATAATGGGGGGGAAGGGGGGAAAGGAAGAAGAAAAGCAGAGAAAATGGGTTCCTTAATTCAAAAGTAAACTCCTCTCTCTCTCTCTCTCTCTCTCTCTCTCTCTCTCTCTCTCTCTCTCTCTCTCTCTATCTCTCTCTCTCTCTCTCTCTCCCCCTCCCTCCCCCCCCCCAAATTCATCATCAATCATCTCTGCAGCCTGGCTCTGGAATCTCAGTTGGCGTGGGTTCTAATCCTACCTGGAATATTTACTCTCACTGTCACCTTGACCAATTCACTTCATTCACCTCCCTTGTCCTCGGTTTCCCCATCTGTAAAAAGAGGGGGCAGGACTTACTGGCCTCTGGGGTTGCTTCTAGCACAAGTTCTATGGTTCCACAGCTCAAGTCCATTTTCCCTCCATCAAGGCTCACTCAAGCTTTTATTCTCTCTTGCCTGGGGCTACACCAGCCTCCTGACCACCCTCCTCACATGCAGTTACACCACCCAGAAAAATTTGTCCTTTGCCAGGTCCCCCTCATGCCACCCCTGCAACAATGCATATTGATCTCATGCCGCTTTTTAAAAATAAGCCAACATTCACACACACACACACACACACACACACACACACACACACACACACACACACACACCCCACTAAACATTTACCCTTCTCTACTTAAAAAAATGAAAACAGGAACAAAGCTTGAGAGATTTCCTTATCCTGGCGTTCAAGCTCACTGAGATCTGGCTTCAACCTACCTTTTCAAGCTGATCCATTGGTTTTCACACATAGCCAGTGCTTCACGCCTTCAGGAAGCATCTAGAGCAGTGGTTCTCAACCTTCCTAATCCTGCGACCCTTTAGTACAATTCCTCATGTTGTGGTGACCCCCAACCATAAAATTATTTTCGTTGCTACTTCATAACTGTAATTTTGCTACTGTTATGCATCATAATGTAAATATCTGATATGCAGGATGTATTTTCATTGTTACAAATTGAATATAACCCACAGGTTGAGAACCACTGATCTAGACTGTATAGTGGGAGCACTGCTCCTGGAGTCAGGAAGAGCTGAGTTCAAATCCAGCCTCAGACAGACACTTCCTAGCTAGAGAAGTCATTTAATTTTTATTGGCTTCCATTTCCTCAACTGTAAAATAAAATTAATAACAGTACCTACCTTGCAGGTTTTTTGTGAGAATCAAATGCAATAATATTTGTCCAGCTCAGTACCTTATATACAACAGGCACTATATAGGCTTGTTCCCTTCCTGACCTCTGCTCACCCTCTTCCTTTCACCTAACACACCCTCCTTCTCTCTCTTTCATCCTCTCCCCTACATTGCCACCTGTCAAAATTCAACCCAACAACTAAATCCAACTTCTCCTTGAAGCCTTCCATTATGTGCCCATCCCAACCCAATGACGTCTCTCCTTCCTCTGAAATCACAAAGGACTTTGGTCGGACCTTCCTTGTAGGATTCATCTAGAAAGGCAATCACTCTGCTCTTGGGGTGAGGAGGAAGGGACCTGGATCTGAATTTCCCCTTCTATCTTTCCAGGCCTCCTTTCTCCCATCTGTAAAAAGGGGATACCAATACCCATCTTCTCCACAGGGCTGTTGTGAGAATCAAATAGGATCATGTGTCTAAAAGTGGGTTGGAAAACCTTAAAACCCCCTATAAATGGCAGACAAGCAATGGAAAGCTCTTCCCCTTCTAATTCCTGGTGGTGGCTCTTGGCAGCCACAGGTACTTCCCAGCCTTACTCAATAGGGCAGCAGGTCAGTGACCATCCCCCATGGCTCTCCCGGCCCTTCCAAATGTTTGACAAAGAGAAGTGTGATGTGTGATGGAAGCCTTCCTCAATTTCTTCCCATTATTATGAGGGTAAAAAATTGTATTTCTAAAAAAACTAAACATGTTTTTAGTTTTAGCTCTTTTATAAGACTACGTAGGGAGGACAGAAACCGTGACTCATCCTTCTTTGTATCCACCCCAGTCCCACACACAAAGGAAATACTAAATAGTAATGTTTGTTGAATGAATATAAGAAATTTCCTATTTGCAAAAGATTGCTTTGCCCTCGGATTTTTACTCTACAAAACTCCTGTAAAAGGATCTTATTGAGGAGCAGCTTCTAAGATCAAGCTCCTCCGGGTTAACTATGACGAGTTATGATTTACAAACAACTCTTTTTTTATACAATTTTTTATGAACACGTCCATCCCATAAAATAAGATACAAGAATAGGGCAGTGGGGATAGGATGAGTGGGTTTGTGATGGGGGAGGCTAGACAGAGGCCTCTTGGATCGCCCTTGCCCACCTCTCCAGTGGTTTTCCACAACTACCCACCCCTGCCCCAGAACCTGAGGGAGACTCCAGGGAAGGATAGATGTGGGTCCATCTCACAAGCCCGATACTGATCTAGGGACATTGTCTTCTAGACAATATGTAGGCTTGGGAGCAGGAGAGCGCCTTAGGGGCCAGCCAGCTCAACCCCAACTTGGAAAGATGAGGAAAGTGAGACCTAGAGCAGGCAAGAGACTTGTTTGAGACTGGCTTTCTCTGAAATCCTCTGGAAGACAGAGATGCTGTTGTGTCCAGCTGCCTAGGGGCAGACGCTCCTCCTCTGGATCAGTGGACAGCTCCCTCCCCACCACACTGGCCTCCCCACCCTCTGGCCTCCTGGGCCCCCACTCAGAGACTTTTCTAGTTTTTCACAAGAAGATTCACTTTCCCCAGACCTCCTCTTCAAAGCCCAGCTCGGGAGAAGTGGGCCAGCCTCTATTTGCATATCAAAGCAGCTTCTTCTTACCCCTGGCCCAGGGAGACACAAAGGCCTTGAACAAAGGTAGAGAAAGCTCACACTCGGGGCCTGGGCTCCCCAAAGCCCAGCTGGGTGAGTAGTGAGTGTCTGCCACTGTCTGAGTGGGTGACCTGAAGGCTGGAGTAACAGTGCCTGTCTGTAGATGAGCCTGAATCTGTGTCAGAAAGCCACACTGACAATCAGCGTGCCCAGGGGTGGGTGTGACTGTCCTCAGACTTGAGAATTCAGAGAGAGAGCCTGTGAATATGGACTCTTGGGGCTGTGGGACTGGAGACTTGGGGAACAAAATTGGGTAGCCTATTGTGCATCTAGCTACAGCGACCACCATCAGTGGAGAGAATGCCGGACTTTGAGTCAGGAAGATCTGAGTTCAAATCCTACCTCAGAACACATACCAGCTGTCTGACCCTGGGCAAATCCCTTGACCTCCCTTAGCCTTGTTTTGTCATTTATAAAATATGGTTAATAAGCAGCACCTACTTCCCAAGTTGTTATCAGGCTTAAATGAAATTAGGTTTATAAAGTCCTTTGCAAACCTTAAAGTGTTATATAAACATCAGCTAGTAGTGGTAGTAGTGATAATAGTAGTAGTAATAGTAGTAGTAGTGGTAGTGGTAGTGGTAATGGTGGTAGTAGTAGTAATGGTGGTGGTGGTGGTAGTAGCAGTAGTAGTAGTAGTAGTAGTAGTAGTAGTAGTAGTAGTAGTAGTAGTAATGGGGGGAGGAGGAGGAGGAGAAAGAGTATTTCCAGGCTTGTCTTGGAGCCACAGACCATTAGAGCTGGAAGGAGCCTTTGAACATAGAACATAGACTCCCAGCGAGGGGAGGAAGTACTTGTTCAACCCCTTCCTTTTCACGATGAAGCTGGAAAACACTTGGCCTTCACCTCCAGCCCTTGGCTTCCCTGGCTTCCCTCAGGCCTCCATTTTTCTCCCGTCCTCCTTAACCTCAGCCTCCACCTGAGATTCCTCCAAGTCTTCCCTCTGTCTTGTTTGTATCGGGCTGTTCCGCTCTCCACTTCCACATTAGACTGTGAGCTCCTTGAGAGAAGGGACTATGTTTATTGTCTGGCTCCTTTGGGGAGGGGGATGCCTTTCTTCGAATCCCCAGCACTTAACACAGTGCCTGATAGTAGTCACTTAATTAATGATAGATGACTGACTGAACTGAGGAACAGAGAGGGCAGACCTGTTCCCTGGCTCACACAGTAAGTGGAATCTGCCCATTTTAGCCTGGGTTCAAGGTTGAAACCAGCTTAACTCTGGGTTATTCTCAGTTCTCTTGTTCTCTTCTCCTGTTGTTGATCGCACCATCCCAAATCTGAACCTTGAATTTTCCCCACCATCTTCCTCCTTTGGTCCCACTGACATGCTGTTGAGTACAACTTTTGGAAAATCAGGAATCCTGGTCACTACAAATATGTGCTATCACCCAGGCCCTGCCTCGAGCAAGTCAACCCTCCTCCTCCTCCCTCACCACTAACCTTGCCCCAAAGACCAAGCCATTGGCTGACAGCTCCCTCTCCTCCCTCCTCCCCTTTTCTTTCTCTCTCTCTCTCTCTCTCTCTCCCTCTCTCTCTCTCTCTCCCTCTCCCTCTGTCTCTCTCATCTTCAATGTCTCTCTATATACTGGCTTCTCCCCTGCTGCCCACAAACATACCCATATCTCTCCCCACTTTCAAAAACCCTCCCTTGATCTGTCCATCCCCACAGCTATTGTCTGTACTTCTCCTCCCCTTCTCGGCTAAACTCCAGGGAAAAACTTGTCATACTGAATGCTTCCATTTTCCCCACTCCAATCCCTTCTTAAACTTCCATAATTTGGCATCGTTCAACTGAAACTACTCTCTTCAAAGTGAATCAGTGATCTCTAACTGCCCGGTCTAATGGCCATTTCCCAGTCCTCTTCCTTGACCCCTCTTCAGCACTGGACATCACTGACCAGCTTCTCCTCTGAGGTGCTCCCTGTTAGGAATCTTCATGACAATGCCTTCTCTTGGTTTTCCTTCTACCTGACAGTCCTTCCCTGAATCTTCATCCATGTCCCACCCACTATGCATGTCCCCTACACCTCTGTCCTAGGTACTCCTTTCTCTCTATCCCATATCATTTGGTGATCTCATCAGCTACCATGGGTTCTCCAGACACAGTCTTTGTCTAAGCTCCAATCCAGTTTCATCAACTGCCCATTGGATATTTTGAACTGGATGCCCTGTAGTCATCTCAAACCCAACAGACCCAAGACAGAATTCATCTTTTCTCCCAAACCTTCCCCCCTCTCTCACTTTCCCATCACCATGGAGGGGACCACAATCTGTGCAGTCACTTAGACCTCAGGGTTATCCCCAGCTCTTCTTTCACTCACCCCCTACCCAATCAGTTGCAAAAGCTTATGATTTTTTTTCTCTTCTCCTGCATGTGTCCCCCTCTCCAGCCCACATCCCAACTCAGATCCTCATCGCCTCTCAGCTAGACTATTATATCAAACTCCTCCTAATAAACTGCCCTCCCTCAAGTCTATTCTCACTTCAAGCCACCCTCCCCATGGTTGCAAAAATTATTTTCCTAACGTGTACATTTGACCATGTCACCCCCTTCTCCCCATCGTCATACTCAATATTCTCCAATGACTTCCTGCTGCTTCTAGCATTCACTATAAATGCCTTCCCTGACCATTTAAAACCCTTTACACCCTGCCCTCTTCCTACACTTTCCATCTTCTTTCATGTTTCTCCCTCCATGTATTGGTCACTCATCCAATGATACTGGCCTGCTTGCCGTCCCTTCCACAAGAGGCTCCCTTTTCTTCTCTCTAGGTCTCTGCCCTGGGGGTCCCTCATGCTTGGAAAGTGCTTCCTCATCTCTGACTCAGCTCAAACATCAGCTCAGTCAAACACCACTCAGGCCCACTCTGACCCATCCCCTCCCCTGCTGAGAAGGACTTCCTGTCTGAGATCTTCCATCTACTCTTGTACAGAATTGTCTCCCTCTTTAGAATGGAAGGTCCTTGAGGGCAGAGACCATGTTTTGCTTCTTGTATGTCTAGGGTCAGTGCCTTGCACAGGGTGACTATTTAATGAAATCTTGTTGATTAATTAATCGGGATTGTCTTTCCCAGAGCCCTGTGTCCAGCTCCAGACAGTCCCGGTGCCCAGACAGGGTCAAAAGAGGGGGGAGGAGGAAAGCTAATGGAGAGGCCCCTCTTCCCATAGTGTGAAGTGTTTCGCTGGAGGGAAAGTCCCCACCCAGAATGACGGGAGCCCTGAGTTCCTCTTTCTACCCCCTCTCCCACCTCCAAGGTCTTTCTGCCAGAACAGACCAGGCCTTGCTGTTGTACCCTCCTCTCTCCTTTTTCTTTTTCTTTCTTTTTTTTTTTTTGCCAAAAAGAGTTTAATTGAGTCTCCTCAGGGAGCTGCATCTCCATCTAATTCAGCTCTTAATTAACCCAGCACACCCCAAAGAGGCAGCAGAACCACTCATAAATTAAATATGAAAAGCGTTATTTATCCAGGAGCAGCCGTCTAATGGCTCCAGCTCTGACGTTTATGGTTACTAATGATGATGGATTGAGAGGGAGGAAGTCAGGGGAAGTCTCCTGCCCCTCCAGGGGAACAGGGCTTGGGCTCTCCCAGGTCCCACTGGCCCTCTTTGGAAGCTCAGAAGAGGAGCAGCCTGGGCGAATTGGGTCTGGGGTCTAAAAACATAGCCCAGTGGTCCCTCTGATTCAAAGACCATAAAGCTGGAAGGTATTTTGTTAAAGGTCAACACCCTCATTTTACAGATGGGGAAACTGAGGCCCAGGAGGTTATGTAACATACAGGGTCACAGATATAGAACTGGAGGAGACCTTAGATCCTGTCTACTCCACACACCAGCACCACCCCCCCCCACCCCATCCTCACTTTATAAATGAGAAAGCCAGACAAGGCCTAACGGTGGCACGAGACCCGCTCAAGTGTACATGGGAAGTGAGTGGCTGGATCTGAACTTAAGTCCCTCCCAGCTCTGACATTCTGTGTTCTAAGATCCCTCCCAGCTCTTACATTCCATAATATCTGAGAGACAAAGGAAATTTAGAATTAGGGGGAGGGGCAGCTCATCAGGGAGAAGCAGCTGCAATAGTCCTGGATATGCTCCATGGCCCACTGCCCTGAGCCTTGTACTGCTCCCAAAGGAGAAAGTAGCTTTAGGTGGGTCCACAGGACATTTCAGAGTAGGGAATGGTCTTGTCACCCAGCAAATACTTACTAAGGCCAATGGAGTGTCAAGAGCTCTCTGATGTAAGGGTGTTTGCTCAAGGGCCAGGGATAGGGAGGAGTAGGGTGGCAGGGCCAGCACCAGGTTGCTACACATCCTAGGATGGATCCACATCCTAGGAGTCTCCAATATGGCAGCCACTTGTAACCTGGGCAGTGCCCTAGGTGCCATGGGCTCTGGTCCCTCTTGGATCAGCACCTCGGTGTAGGAAGAGCTGCATTAAGCACTATGGGGCTCAGTAGAGAACAAAAAAGTGGGGTGCCTGCCTTCATGGGACTTACAGTGAGTAGATAGCCTGCTAAACTTTGAGTCAGGAAGCCGGAGATCACATCTGACTGTAGACCCGTAGTTAGCTGTGGGGCACTTAACCCCTGTCTGCCTCTGTTTCCACATCCGCAAAATGGGGATCATAACAGCTCCTCCCTCCCAGGGCTGTTGTGAGGATCAAATGAGACAATATCTGTAAAGTGCTTTCCAAACCTTAAAATGCTGTGTAGTGGCTGGCGGTTAATGTTCTGATTATTGTATTGTCCTTATTGTTATTACAGACTAATGGGAGGGGACAGATCCAGGCTGTGCTATGAGTGATCCGTGCCAGTGGGACTCAGGAAAACTGGATCCCTGTGCCTCCTCTGCCACTAAGAGAGGGATTCTCACTGCCAAGTACTTATGCATTGCAGCAAATCCCTCACTCTCTCTCTCTTTCCTCACTTGTCAAGTGGGGATAATGGCACCCACTCATGGAATTCATCAGGGGCTCAGTCAGTCAACAAGTGTTTATGAAGCACTCATTCTTCTCAGGCGCGATGCCGAGGGCTCCTGGTACCAAGAAAGGCAAAAGTAGTTCCCGCCCTCAAGGAGCTGGTTGTCTCATTGGAGGAGACAACACAGGACATGCACATGAGATACCTACATAGCAGATGAAGGGCACCTGATGGCAGGGATGCCCCAGGACCTGGGACAGACTTCAAAGGCCTCCTGTAGAAGGAAGACTGAACCTGAGTCTTACAGGAAGCTAGGGATTCTAAGTGAAGAAGGTGCGCAGGAAGGGCATTCCAGGGTTAGGGTTAGGGTTAGGGTTAGGGTTAGGGTTAGGGTTAGGGTTAGGGTTAGGCACAGCCCAGGCAAAAGCATGGAGGAAGGAAATAGAGGGTCATCTTCCTGGAACAGAAAGTAAGCTGGCTGGATTGTAGAGGGTGTGGAAGGTACTAAAGTACAAGAAGATTGAGACATCATGAGAGTCTAATGAGATGATATAATAGTTTTCTCCAAGCCCTTTTGGAGTCTAGGAGGTCAGAGGATTCTCATTCAAATCCAAGCCCTCCTATTTAGTAACTTTAGGCAAGGACCTTACCTCTTCTGTCAAATGGGGGGGCTGAAGTGGATGACTTCTGAGATCACTTTAGGGCACTAGGAGGAACCACAGTGTACAGACTGCCAGCCCTGAAGTCTGAAAGATCTGAGTTCAAATCCAGCCTCAGATATTTCCTAGCTGTGTAACCCTGGGCAAGTCACTTCACCCTGTTTACCTCAGTTTCTTCATCTGTCATATGAGCTGGAGAAGGAAATGGCAAACCACTCCAGTATCTTTGCCAGGAAAACCCCATATAGGGTCACAAGGAATAGGACAGGACTGAAAAACAACTGAACCCAGTTCCCTTTAAGCTTTAGATCTGTGATCTAAATATTTATACACTCCAAAGATAACTCTTGAAGACAAGGAAGTATCTTAGTCCAAGAAGAGTAAACAAACACCCCTGCCCCCCAGCTGATAGAACTTGGTGCAGTTGTACATTTCTGCTTTTCAAAGGCATATCATGCAAAACTCTGACTTGCAGCCAGCTTTGGTATCCATTCTACGCCTTCCTGGTTTGGTTGAAAGCGTGGTGGTTACATGACCACTGGCCTTGCTTTCCCTTTAGTTGGTTTTCAGCAGTCCTAAATGGGTTTAGAGAATCGAAGGCTAAGTATGGATTAGTGGAGGATTAAAGACTGAGCTTCCCCCAGGTGGCTCTGCGGACAGGTTGTGACCTTATCTCTCCATCACTGTTTTCCAAAGTAACAGTCTCTGGTTAGGAATAGAGCTGGAGGGCAGAGAGAAGAGGGGGATGTGGAAGAAGAAAACAGATTTCCAGTTTCAAGATCCTAATCGACCTTAGCCTTATCTAACCTCTAAAGCCTGAAAGGACTTCAGAGACCCTCCAGTCCAACAGAGGTCCAAGGAGAGGAAGGGACTTATCTGAGATGTAGAAAATGGCAGGCTCTGTGACATCAAATCCAGAGGGTTTTTTCCACTCCAGCTCCTGGATAAAGAGGTCTGGTAGCAAAATACACCTGACCTCTCGGAGTGAGGATTATAGTGCTTGTGATGTCCACTGGACCATAGATTTAGAGTTAGGGGGCATTTTAGAGGCCAGTTTATCTAACACCTTGGGAAAACTGAGGACCAGGGAGTTGAGGTGACTTACCCAGAATAGTGCCAAAAGTAAGCAGAAGTTATAATTTAAACACGAGTCCTCGACTCTAAGTACAGCACTGAGGCTGCCTCAGTTTGGAAGGAGAAAGACAGAGGAGAGGATGAGAGAAGGCACAAGATGGAGCAGGGCCCTGCTAGGCTCACTCCCTTAATGTTGGGAATGGTTAGAGAACTTGGGCTTCCCCTCTACCCAGGCTCTGTCATTCATTTCAACAACAACAACAACAAAAATCTCAACATTTATTAAGTGCCTACTATGTTCAGAGCCCTGTGCTAGCTGTGTGTTGGGTTACAAAGACAAAAACAACGCAACGATGCCTGCCAGCAGAAAGCTTTCCTTTGACTAAGGGAACACGATATGGGAGGCGGTAACAGACAGCAAGAGAATTTGGGAAGGAGAAGAAGGCTGACAACTGGTGAGGTCAGGAAAGGTTTCCTGTAGGACACGGCACCAGAGATGAGACATGAAGGAAGATATGGATTCCAAAGGAAGGAAAGAGATGAAGAACGAGTCTATTCTGGGCATGGAAAGGAACCCATACAGAGGCACAGAGGTAGGAAGGGGTCTGCTGAGTTGGAGTAATAGCTAATGGACCATTTGGATTGGAAAGAAAAGAGGACAGAGGGGAAGCTGTGACCAGGAAGGCAGTTGGCAGCTAATTGTGAAGGGCTCCCATTTGCTCACTCACTGGGTGTGCTTGGATGAATCCCCTCCCTCTCTCAGCTTTGGCTTCATATTCCTAATGAAATGATCGGATTGGATGAGATGAGATCCAAGGTCCCTTCCAGTTCTGACATTCCGTGTTCTAAGGTCCTTCACAAGTCTGATGGTCTCCAAGCATATTCCAGTCCTGATGTTCTGCGCTCTATCTTGTAAGGTCCTTTCTGTTCCCAACATTCCACATGCTACAGTCAGTCAGTCAGTCAGTCAATACTACTACTAATTAAGCTCCTACTCCGTGCCAGGCCCTATGCTTGGGGATACAGAAAAAGGCAAAAGAGACAATCCCTGCCCTCAAGGAGCTTACAATCTAACGGGGGGGGGGGGGGGGAGGTGACAGGGAAACAAATATGCCAGCAAGCCAGGAATATAGAGGATAAATAGGAAATAATTAACAGAGGGAAGGCACTAGAATTAGGAGGGGTTGGAAAAGGTTTCCTGTGGACGGTGAGACTTTAGCCAGGACTTGAAGGGAGCCAGTGGAGGCAGGAGACTAGGAGGAAGAGCATTGCAGGCATGGGGGGCAGCCAGAGAAAATGCCGGAGCTAAGAGATGAGAGTCACTGGGTCAAAGACTGTGGGTAGGTCGGGGGGGGGGGGGTGTAAGGCCTAAAAGGAGGAGCAGAGCCCAGAGGAGGCTTCCTCCTAGGGAGACACATCCCCAAACCAATGACCCACATTTAGGGCAAGGTAGCTCAGTGGAAGGAGGAATGGCTTTGACATGAGAGGCCATGAGTTCAAATTCTAGCTCTTTTGCTTTCTAGCTGTTCGACCCAAGGCAAAATGTATAAAGTCCCTTGACCTTTTGCCTCCTCATCTGTAAAACCAGAGAATTGAACTAGATGACCTTTAAAGGCCCTCCCATCTATGATCCTCTTCATAATTTAAGATTTACAGGGTAACCTCCCCTAAAAGGAATGCTTAGTATTCAGGGGAAAGAGGGCTCAGTGCCGGATGATTTAGGACCACTGGGGCGTCCCCTGCCCCTCAACATTGATGACTACATTCCCCTGGGCTCTCCCAGGGTCTAGCAGGTCCCCTATGGCTCAGCAAACCACACAGGTTTTCAGGGAAAGCCCTCCAATCTGTCCAGACCTCTGGAGGCAAGGCTTGGACAGGACCAAAGGGAGGGGGCCGTCTCAGGCTGCATGTCCCTGCCAAGACGTCTGGCAGCAGCAGCTAAGGCCCAGCCCTGGATGGGCGCTTTGGGACAGCTTGGATGAGGCTGACGAGGGGTGTGGGGCTTGAGAATTATTCGATTCTGGCACTCAGAGGGAGCCAGGAGAGGAGAGGGCTTTGAAACAGCCCAAGGGGTGGCTGCCAGTGACCCCAAGATCATGGTGCCCATGCACCCTCTGGTGGATTGTTCCAGAAGCACAGCCTGGGCTGAATTTCAAAGCCCATTTGGGAAAGATGATGGTGAATTCCAGGGGAGAGTGAGAGTGTGTATGGGGGGGCGGAAGGGGGGGAAAGGGAGGGTGGGAAAGAACACATGTCAGTGTGTAAGAAAATCCCTTACACATAAACAGAAGAGCCTGAAAGTAAACAGACAACCCATGAGCACCTCAACTTGGAGTAAAGAACACTTACTGGTGATGGTACCCAAGGCACTTAACCTTGGTGAGCTCTCTGTCTCCTCATCAACAAAAGAAAGGGGTTGGACCCGACCCTCAAGTTCCCTTCCAGTTCCAAATCTATGA
>CM053583.1:20376309-20407841 GCA_028627135.1 Pseudochirops cupreus | reverse complement strand
TTCTCTCTCTCTCTCCTTCTTTCTCTCTCTTTCCCTCTCTCTCTCCCTCTCTCCCTCTCTCTCTCCCTCTCTCTCTCTCTGTCTCTCCCTCTCTCTCTGTCTCTCTCTCTCTCTCTGTCTCTCTTCATCTTTGAAAAAACCCTTCTTGTAATCGCATTCTGTCTTGGGGTTTGCACTCTCACTCTCTTTGTTGATGACTCACCCAGCTCTCTTCAGCCCTGACCTCTCTCCCAGGCTCCAGACATGCACTACCAGCTGCCCCCTGAGCTCCTCACCTGTGACTCACCCTCAGCAGGTCCCAAATTAAGACCATCCTCTTCCCTCTAAGCCAAGCCCTCCTCCTGACTGCCCAGCTCCAGCTGTGGGCACCACCATCCTGTGACCCCAGGCTCAAAATGTCAAAGCTATCTTTGACCTTTCTCTCTTCCTCATTCCCCACAAACAATCCATTTTCAAATTCTGCCAACTCCTCCTTCACATAGCTCTGGAATCTTTCTCTTTTCAGGCAAAGAATCCTAGGTTTGGTACTAGATGGGACCCCAGAGGACATCTGGTCCAGCCCACTCATTTTACAGTGGAAGAAACTGAGGCATGATAGGTATGATAGTGCAATCCTCTTCTCTGTCCTACTTTGGTATAAGGAAATTGCTCATGTTATTTGGTGTTTAAGTCTGAAATTTAAAAAAGAAATAGACTTATTACTTGTACTACTTACATCATAGGTTTGTTGTGAGAAAAAAAGTCCTTTGCAAATATTGCAATTTTATTGGATTCTGTCCAAGATGGATATTGCCTCCACACTCATTCAGGTCCCAACCCAGAGACCCCTTTTGCACAATCATTGGCCATGCTTCCCCAGAGACCCTCTACAGAAAGTACTAGACTAGGTAGCAGAGGCAAGAGCATTCAATCAATCCAGAAACATTTGTGTGCCAGGAGCTGTTCTAAGTTCTTCTGAAACAAAAGAAGCAAAAGACAGTCCCTGACCTCCAGGAGCTTACAATCTAATGGAGCAGAAGCCGTCCCCAGCCCTTCTCCGCACCCCAACCACCTCGTGCTTTTTTCAGCCCTCTTCTGAATTGCCATCATAATCATAATAGCACAGAGGAAAGGGGGGTTGATTGTGGGGGCAAAGGAGCTGGGCTCTGCTACTGACTCCCTGCATGACCTAGAGTTGTCTCTTTGGGGCTGTTTCCTCATCCATAAATGAAAGTGACATCTAAGATTCCTGTCAGCTTTAAATCTGGGATCCTCTGAACAGCTCATTACAGAGGGTTTTAAGGTTTCATTGGACCCATTGTACCACCCATTAGACTATAAGCTCTTTGAGGGCAGGGATTGTTTTTTGCTCTTTCTTTGTATCCCCACCAATTAGCACAGGGTCTGATACACAGTAACACTTAAAGGCTTCTTAAATGGTTAACTAATTGATTCAATTGAACAAACATTCAAATGCCAGGCACTGCCTTAGCAACTGGGGATGTAAAGAAAAAGTCAAAATGGCCCCAGTCCTCCAAGAGCTTACATTCTACTTGGAATGACTTGTGAGAGACATGTAGTCCAAGCTGGCTATAGCATGTCTCTGAGGATGAGGCCTCCTGAGAGGTGGCATAAGGGGTATCTCTGAGGTAGCTGGGCGATTGGAAAAGGAGGTGGGTCCACCCTGGAGTGCGGGCAACTGAGTGTAGCACCAGTTCTCACCTTGGTGGAGAAGGGAGGGAACCATTGTGGAGGGTCTATGGGAGGCTGTGGACAAAAAAAAAGTTGTATTCCAAACTTAACAAACACCAAATAACATGAGCAATTTTCTTATGCAAAGTAGGACAGAGAAAGAGGATTGCGCTATCATACCTATCATGCCTCAGTTTCCTCCACTGTAAAATGATTGGGCTGGACCACTGGGATCCCATCTATTACTAAACCTATTGTTCTTTGCCCTGAAAAGAAAGAGGTTCCAGAGCTATGTGAAGGAAGAGTCAGCAGAATTTGAAAATGGATTGTTTGTGGGGAATGAGGAAGAGAGAAAAGTCAGAGATAGCTTTGACATTTTGAGCCTGGGGTGATGACAGAACAGGATGGTGGTACCCATAGCTGGAGCTGGGCAGTCAGGAGGAGGGCTTGGCTTAGAAGGAAGAGGATGGTCTTAATTTGGGACCTGCTGAAGGTGAGTCACAGGTGAGGAGCTCAGGGGGCAGCTGGTAGTGCATGTCTGGAGCCTGGGAGAGAGGTCAGGGCTGGAGAGAGCTGGGTGAGTCATCAACAAAGAGTGAGAGTGAAAGCCCCAAGACAGAATGAGATCACAAGAAGGGTTTTTTTTTCAAAGATGAAAAAAAGAGAAACACAGAAACAGAGAGAGACAGAGAAACAGAGACACACAGAGACAGAGAGACAGAGACAGAGAGAGAAAGGTTGGGGGAGGGGACTGGGTGGAGGAGAGGCAGGTAGGCTAGGGTTAATGGAAATTGTTCTCAAATCATACTATCTAGGCAACAGTCCCTAACCTAATCCTATTCAATAAGCATTTACTATGCGCCTATTGTGTGCCAAGTGCGGGAGATAAAAAGACAAAACCGAATCAGTTTTTGCCCTCAAGCAGCTTCCATTCTGCTGGATGCGGGTTTGGATATAGATGAATGGGGGGGGAGGAGGGTTGAAGGTGAGTGACCCTAGGCAAAAGCAGACAAGCCTTCCATCGCCAAGCTCCCTCCTGCCTTTCCAGTCTTCTTGGACCTCACTCCCCAACAGCTACTCTTTGATCCAGTGACCCCAGAACAGGACCCTCCATCTCTCCACTCTGGGCATTCTCTCTGGGTCTGGAATGCTCAGCCTGCTCTGCTCAGACTGCTGACCTCCACGGCTTCCTTCAAATCCCCCCCTTTCTTTAAAACCCCACCTTCTGCAGGATGCCTTCCCCAACCCCTCCTAATTTCAGAGTCTTAATCATTTCCTATTTATTCCGTATATGGCTTGCTTTGTATATATTTGTTTACATGCTGTCTCCTGCCTTGGACTGTAAGCTCCTTGAGAGCAGGGACTGTCTTTTGAGTTTCTGTATCTTAGCACGGTACCTGGCACTTAATAAATGTTTGTTGATTGAGTTTGTGCATGTGACAGTTTGAGAAGGGGGAGGACATTAGCAACTGGGGAGATTAGGAAAAGCTCCACGTAAACTGAAACTGGAAGGAAGCCAGCGATTCTAAGAGGCAAAGATGAGGAGAGGAAGCATTCCAGACATAGGTAAGGCCACGTTGGCATAGTGAATAAATTCTCCTACATGTTGTCAGGAAGACCTGAATTCAAATCCTGCCTCACACACTTACTGGCTATGTGACCCTGGACAAATCATTTGGCTTCTGTGAACCTATTTCCTCATCTGTAAAATGGGGATAATAATATCGCCTATCTCACAGGGTTATTGGCAGGATCAAATGAGACAATATATGCAAAAGGCTTCACTATATAAATACACCTTCAGTAAGTGTGACCTTAGTGAAGTCATTTCCTCTCTACAAACCAAGAGATTAAAAGATAAATCGGAAACAGACCATACTTGCCCTACAGAAGCTTAGAGAATCTCGCCCAATGTGCACTGGTTTGAGTTCTTGTAAGCCCCAGTCTTTGGAGGCCGGCAGGGAGGAGAGGTCTGGCCTCTCTCAAGATCTTCTGCAATGGTTGCCCCTCCCCATTTCGCTTCCGACCCATTCCCTCCAAACCTGAAACAGCACCAGTTCCCCACACCCCAAGGCTATGCTTCTTGTCCTCTGAGCTGCGGGCAGGAGAGGCAACCTCCCCCCAACACACACACACACACACACACACACACACACACACACACACACACACACACACACACACACTTTTCCCCAGCTGCCTCATTTCCATAAGCCACAGAGACCCTGGTTGAGCATCAATTATGCAACACCTGGGCTGTTTCAGCCTAATTGCCTGATAACCACAACTGAATCTTATGAATTAGCCACCACAAATTGTCATCTTCACTTCCTCTCCTGGGGCTGACCAGGCAGCTTTGTGAGCAAGGGCTGCTGGGAGAGGAGGGCAGGGCTGCAGGGAAGGCCACTGCACTTGGAGGCAGCCCTTCTCATCAGTACCTGCCTGACCTTAGAGGGTCACCTCCCCTTCTTTCTCCTCTGTAAAACAGAGGGGGAGGAGATCTGTACCAAAGGGCCTCTAAGGGTCCTGGAGGGGCTGAGTTTGGATGAAGATGCAGTCATGAGTGAGGAAGTGTAAGCGAAAGAGCCCTGGCCCTGGAGTCAGTTCCAACTTGCCTCAGATACTTACTAGCTGTGTGACCTTGGATAAGTCACAACCTCTGCCTCAATGAAGGGGTTAGACTTGGTGACTCCTTCCAGATCCAGAGCTATCATCCTATGGCAGGTCAATTCAGCTCATGAGTCCTCCATTTCCTCATCTGTAGAATGGAGACTTAAGTTCCCCCTTTCTACCTTCAATGAATTACATGGAGATACTTGCGTCAAAGACCAAGGAGGAGCCACTCTCCCACACCCATATGCATGCACAAACATTGCCAATGGATAGAGAGCAGAAAGAAATTTTTTTCTAGTGAAAGGGTTGCCTTACTGCAGAGATCCCACTGCTATTGCCCCAGCCTGAGGAAATCAGAAACAGAAAGGTGCCATATATGCCAAAATATCTGTAGAACCCTTTTTATATTAGAAAAAAATTGCATATAAGATTAGTCCTCTCAGATTGAGAACCAGATAGGTGCAAAATTGTGATATATGAAGGTGATGGAAGAATGTGGTGAAATTGTGGTATTTGGATGTGATAGACCATACAAAACTGTGATTATGAGGAATTCAGAGAAACATGGGAAGAGCTACTGAACAGATGCAGAAAAAGGAAAGTAATCTACACAAATACAATAACGGTAAACAAAACAAGCACTGTAAGGAAATTTAATTCTGTAATTCTGATGACCAGCCTTGGACCCAGATAAAAGCGAGGAATACATATCTTTCCTCTTGATGGAGAAGTGGAATCAGAATGCTGTTTTCATGGGCTCTGTGTCAGCTGGCTTTACTTAACTATTTTTCGTTTTGTTATAAGAGAAGACTTACTGAGGACTTGGGATTGGTTGGTGAGTCACTCCTCAAAATTGCTAAAAACTAAAAATAAAAGATATCCAATCTCACCAAGGAGACCAGACAGGAAACAGCCAAGCAATAAGGTGAGGAAGTGTGTGATTGGAATTGAAATAGACAGAGTGGACACAGGGCCAGACGAGTTCAGAGAAATGAAGGAAGCAACTCACCTAAGCCAGAAGGAGAATCATGATAAAAAAAAAAGTTTCAAGGGAAAATGGTTTTCTGGTCCTGTAGATATATGCAAATTTGATTTAAATCACATACAAATTGATAAGTAGCCCCTGGGAAACCAGGGGGAAGGGAAAGAGAAGAGGGGAGAACTCTCTGGTTAGAGAAAGAGTTGACAGAACTCAAGGAGGGCCCAGGAGAAACAGAAATGACAGCTAGATGAGAGATGGCCTCAGGGGAGGGAGGACTTGTACTAGGAGGAGGAGATCCTCCTGGAGAAAAGGTGAGAGCTGATGGATTCAGCCCAGAACAAAGGAAGTCAGGAAGCAGGATCCCTCATTCAAAGCTCTACAGCTTTAGCTCCTAAGACTTCCCATCAAGCCCTTACACACTGTCTAACTCTGGTAAATCATTTCAACTCTGTAGCCCTCAGTTTCCCCAGAACAGGGGTGGGGAACCTGCCCCCGAATATATAAAATGAGGGAGTAGGACTAGGTAATGTATAAGGTTCCTTCTATCTCTGACATTCTCTGTTCTAAGGCCCCTCCCACCTCTGCCATTCTCTGTTCTAAGGTCCCTCCCAGCTCTTCCATTATCATTTCTAAGGTCCCTTCTAGCTCTGATATTCTGTGGTCTAGGGCTCCTCCTAACATTCTCTGCTCTGAGATTCCTCCCAGATCTGACTGTTAATGGGATTTAAGATCTTCCCCAACCATGAAGCCCATTAAGGGAAACTTGCTTAGGGGAAGCTTGCTTATTGGAAGACTTTTTTTTTTTTTGCTTTTTGGAGGGGCAATTGGAGTTATTGCCCAGGGTCACATGGCTAGTAAGTGTTAAGTGTCTGAGGTGGGATTTTACCTCAGGTCCTCCTGACTCCCGGGCTGATAATCTATTCACTGGGCCACCTAGCCACCCCTTATTGGAAGACTTTCACACCTTTTGCTAATTTCTAATTAGGCATTAAGTCTTGAGGGTTGTGATGCCTTTTGACTCTGAGAAGTATATATATTCTCTGAGTTGGTATTTTGCTTTGGGGCCTTGCTTATGAGAAGGAACTTGTGATTCCCTAGTGGAGATTCTGACTGGTCATATGTTCAGAGCCCCATCCCCACCATCCCCCAAACCCCAACTCTGTCCATACAGGGGTGTATGTAAAGTGCATAATTGATTCCAGTAGTCAGAGCCCTGTCTGTTGGTCCTTATTTCTCTGCTTGTATTTTCTCTGCAGTTCAGGGTGCTGACTTTTCCCCTGTACATTCCCCTGAATGTAATTTAAAAAGATTGTTGACTCCTTAAATAGCTATCTTTCCTAGGAAAGCAGATCTAAGAAGTTGTGCTAGTAGCCATCCTGGGGATGCTGGTGTGGTTGCTGTTACACCAGCATTTCATGATCTATGTTCTAAAGTCTCTTTGCCCTCTGCCATCTTGCTCTTTGTTCTAAAGTCAGTTCTAGCTCTGACATTTCATGTTCTATGTCCTAAGGTCCCTTCCAACACTAACATCCCCTGCTCTGGATTCTGTGGACTCTTCCAGTTCTGATGGTTTATATTTTACTTTATAAAGTCACTTTCACCTCTGGTATTCCATCAGTGTGTGTTCTATGAATACAGTCTGGTAAACATCAGATCAATTCCCTTACTGTCTGCTGTACTGACCATGCACTTCTCCTCCTAAGGTTTTCCTCTGCGTGAGATCCTCCTCCCCTTCCTTAGACTTGTTCTTCCCCTGTCCTCTCTAACTATTCCAAAATACTCTCCTTCAAAGTTCCATTCACAGAAATCATAAGATGTTGGGGGTAGGGGCAGGGAAAGAGGGATAGAGATCATCCAGTCTTAGAAAATCAAGGCTAGGAAACTACAGAAATTATCCAAGTCGACCTCTTCATTATACAAACAAAATCATTTGTCCAAGGTTACATAATGAATTAACAGTATCAAGACAGAACCCCAGATCTCCAGGCTCCTGGGCCTCTATCACATAAGTCTGTCTTCTTCCAGAAAGTCTAATCTCAGCTTTCCCTCTAACTAGCTGTGTGACCTTGGGTAAGTTCCTTCCCTTCTAGGTCTCTTTTTTTTTCATACTTCTCTGCCCTCCTCTGGCCCTGCCTGCCCATGTCCTACGCTCTGGCCCAACTACACCCCACCTTACCTTGATGCTTGACCACTTTCTGTCTGGCCATCTGGACTCCTTAGTGAGATTGGTTCCAGGAGGGAAGAGGAGGCCCAGGGAAGGAGGCAAGACCCCCCCCCAAGGTTAGCCTGAGTGCTTCCAGGTTCCTGGCCCCTCTGTCTTAACCCACCCTGATTCTCAGCCCCCAGCCTCCCCCTTCCCCAACTCTGTCCTTTCCCTTTCCCAGCCCCAGATCTGTCAGTGTTTGGGGCAGATTATGCAGTGTTGACATTGGCATATGAATGAGGGGAGAGATGCAGCCAAATATTGGAATTAGGGAGAGCAGGAGCCCAGGCTGGGATCCAGGAAACGTGGGACATCTGTGGTATCTGGCTGTTCCAGCTGCCTGACCCCTCCGCCCACCAGAGTCCCAGGGAAGCTGAGCAGTCTCCAGAGGCTGCTCCATGGCCCCCTGCACAGCCTCAAAGACCTGGAGGGAGGAAGGCAGCCCCTGGCTTGCCTGCCTGCCTGCTGGGATTTGAGGGGGACAGGGAAGGGACCCCCAGCAGCATTCTGAAGTGCAATGGGAAGAGCGCGGGATATGGAGTCAGAAAACCTAGGGTGGAATATTGTCCTCCTATACGACTTTGAACAACTTCTCTCCCCTTGTTGAACCTCAGTTTCATTATGTCCAATAAAGGGAGGTGGAAGAGGGGATGAACCACATGATCCCTAAAATTCCTTCCAGATCTATGTTCCCATAAGATCCAGGGGCTGATAATTACAGGACATTTTACCCCATCTCTTGTACTTACATATCCAGGACCAAACTTCCCTTCTCCAAACTTCAAGTCAGCTTTCATTTGGGGGCAAATATGCCTTTCTCACACACACACACCCCTTCCTTTTTTTTTTTTGTTCTTCTCCTTGTAGTAGTGTTGGAAGAATGGAATGGAAGTCTGAAAGACCTAGTTTGGAATTCAGGTCTCAGACACTTAACAGCTGTGAGACCCCAGGCAATTCATACAATCTAGAAGTTAATGAGTCCAACATTTACTGATTGGGAAATTGAGGCTCAAGGAGGTGAATTACAAATAACTGGTCTCCCCACTCCACCACATCATGGTGATGATGCCTACCACAGCAGCTAGTGCAACAGAACTGAATTATGTGGCTGTTTTTTCATTTTAGTTGGTTTTTTCCTGGTCTAAGGTCAATGAGTAACTATCCCAAGATGGAAACAAGCAGGCTTGGGTTGTGTGAGATCAAGAGGTCTAAAGATCCTGGGGTCTCATCAGATCAGAGTTGAATGACCATTGGGCAAGAGTCCCTGGAAATTACTTCAGGGTTGTTGGAAAGAATGACCACTGACACAGATGGCCTAAGCCAACTAACTGTTTTACCAGCAGACTCTTAGACTTGTTTGGACAGTGCAGAACTAAGGTGAAATACAAAGTACTGATTAACAGTCCTGCAATCTACTTTGTGTTCTAATGAGGTTTAGGTGCCAACAGACATGATCTTTAGCAGATTGTACCGGTGGTTATAAATTGTTAGTTGTTTTAAATGATTCTGTTAACTGTGCATCTTTATGTTTAGCATTTCTTTTGTGTGTAGGGATAAATTACCTGTCCTATATTAGATTCATAATCTGTACCATTTTTAATCTTCCATCCTAAGGAAACTCTAGAAGTTAGCTATTAGTACATTTTTCCCTAGGGAAATAGGGTTGGAGTTTAAGGATCCAAAGAGTATGAGAACAGAGAAGCTGCCAAGTGGTATAGTGGATATGGTGCTTGGCTTAAGAGTCCCTGCCTCAGGCTAGCTGTATGACTCTAGGCAAGTCACTTAACTTCTCTTAGTCTCAGTTTCCAAATCTGTAAAATGAAGAGTAACTTGCAGTTATAAATCTGTGATCCTTCACTAAAGGCCAAGTCCCCCAGGACGAATTCAGTACAAGCCATATGCCTGATTACAGAAAGAGGAGACATAGTACCCTAGCCCAGCAGCAGTTTCTAGGTTAGACACATAAATGTCAACTGCCGTCATTATTATTATTCCCACAAAGATGTTGTCAAATTTCTCAAGTACTGCTGGTATTCCTTTGGTCCACCCCAGATCCAGGCTTCTCCTCAGGTTGGTGGGGGAAGAGCACAGGAAGGTGGGAAGAAAATATGGTAGTAAGTACTAACAGCTCACATTCGTACTATGTGCCTTGCAGGGGAAGTGCCATAGGATAGAACAAACTATCCCAAGATGGAAACAAGCAGGCTTGGATTGTGTGAGATCAAGAGGTCTAAAGATCCTGGGGTCTCATCAGATCAGAGTTGAATGACCATTGGGCAAGAGTCTCTGGAAACTACTTCAGGGCTGTTGGAAAGAATGACCATTTTACAGATGAAATAGCTAAGGTTCATCAATGTGAACTAACTTTCCCTTAGTTCACATCTAGGATTCTAACCCTGATCTCCTGACTGCAGACCAAGAGCACTTTATACTCAGGAAGCTATGGGGAAGGACTTGTTAGACTTGGGTTGAGGAAATCTGGGTGGGAGCCATGGCTCCAAGTTTACTAGCTGCCAAGCTTCCTTAGTATCTTCCCTAAGGCCATGATGAGGGAAGTCTTTGCAATCCTTTAATATTTTACACTGTAGAAAATGGGGCTCTTCTTCGTATAGTACTTCGGTGGGAATGAATTTATCAGACTCTGCAGCAGGACAGTTGTCCAGAGAATAGAAGACCTTGGGGTTAGAGACAACCTATCCATGCATTCATTCAACAAGAATTTATGAAGCACCTACTGTGTGCCAAGCTCTGGAGATACAGAGACGAAAAATTAAAACAGACTCTGCCTTCAAGGAGCTAACATTCCATTGGGGGAAATAAGATGCATAATGATAAATAATTCCAACCTACATACCATGGAGGGGTAAAAAGTAGGTTATGACATTGAAGATAAATTTAGCTGATTTCACAGTTGGACTGTTGGGGGAGGGGAGCAGGCCTCGTTCTCTGCTCTGAGTACTGGCCATTGGGTATTGGATCCCACCATGTCTCCACTGAGTGGGGCCTCTGTCCAGTTATCTCTGGTTATATTATCAGATTCTGTTCTCTGAATCCATAGCAGGTAGAAATTTGTGGTCTGGAATATGTCTGCTGTCTAAGGCACCAAATCTCCCACATGCCCCATCCAACTTCACAAAAAACTTTTTTTGTGCTTCTATAGTCAAATTAATAATGTGAGTGATAGCTACCTGTATTCCTATTCTCCTCACTTAGACTAGAATAAATTCCAAGAAGGTAAGAATCATTGTAGCCTAAATTTTATATCTACTCCCAATATCCCACTCCCAATACTTAGCACAGTGCTCTAAACATGTGGGCTCTCTTTAAAACAATAAATGTTTATTAATACATTTTGTTTTTCCCAATGTATCCTTCCCTTTTCCCCTTCCTAGGGAGTCATCTTTTGTAATAAAGAAGAAAAAATGTCTCAGCAGAATGAATCAACATTTCAGAAAAGTCTAACACAGTGGTTCTCAACTCGTGGGTCACGACCCCTTTGGGGTCGAACGACCTTTTCACAGGGGTCACAGGAGGCGCCTAAGAACATTGGAAAACACATATTTCCGATGGTCTTAGGAACCTCCTCTATCCATCTCCATGTGGGTCCGCCCACATATAGACACGCCCATATACGACTATTAAAGGGTCTCAGCATTAGGAGCTAATGTGTAGAGCTAATCAGCACTACACATCTATAGTATCCAACATCTGTGGATCCCTCCTTTCCCGAGTGCCTCCTCATATCTCTTCTTTGAGGCCCAGATTGGTTATTATCATTTCACAGCATTCAGTTTTTATTGTGTTAATCCTTCCATTAACTCTGTTGTAGTCTTTGTGTATATATTATGCTCTGCATCAGTTAGCATAAGTTTTCATATGCTTCTCTGTATCTCTATAGTCATCACATTTGTTATTTCTTGCAGCACAGTGATACTCTGTTACATTCATAGACCACATTTTGTTCAGTCATTCCTAAACAATGGGCATCTACTTTGTTTCCAGTTCTTGGCTACCACAAAAAGTCCTTCTATAAATATTGTGGTGTACATGGGGCCTTTCTCTTTGTCAGTGACATCCTTGGGGATATGTAACCAGCCATGGAATTGCTGGGTAAAAGAATGGGTATTTTAGTCACTACTCATACTTCCACATTTTTTTTTCCAGAATGGTTGAAGCATTCACAGCTTCGACAACAGTGTATTCGTGGGCTCATCTCTGCACAGACTCTTCATTACTTTAAAGTAAGGTTGTTTGAGATATTACATAGATACATCATTTTATTTTCACTCTTGCAGAAGTTCACATACATGATATATAATCATTTTGAGGGATACAATTCATTCTTAATAAGAGTTTGTGGAATGGAGTGGGATTTCAATCTTTCATGTAACTGTATGGGGAAGTTTCTTCCTTGGCACCTGATGATCGACAGGCTCACTCTGCATCTCAGCTTCCTCATCTGTAAAATGGGCAGGTTGGACACAGTTGTCTCCAAACTGTCTTCTAGCTCTAAATCTGTGAAACCCTCTGGTGCCTACTAGCTGTCTGCCCTTGGGCAAGTCCTTCACTCTCTGGGCCTCTGTTTCCTCATCTGTAAAATGAGGGAGTTGCACTAGGTTGCCTCCAAGATCAGATTCTTCTGCACAATCTTACATTTGTATAATCAATCAAGGACCATTGATTAAGCACTTACTCTGTACCAGACACTGTGTTGAGCAATAAGGATATAAAGAAAGACAAAAACAATAGTCCCTACCCTCAAGAAACTTCTGTTCTAAGGGGGAGACAAGATATCTACAGAGTAGATGGAAGGAACTTGAGGGTGAGGGTAAAGGAGGGAGGGAGGGAGGGAGGGAGGGGGAGAGAGAGAGAGAGAGAGAGAGAAGGAGGAGGAGGAAGAAGAAGAAGAAGAAGAAGAAGAAGAAGAAGAAGAAGAAGAAGAAGAAGAAGAAGAAGAAGAAGAAGAAGAAGAAGAAGAAGAAGGAGAAGAAGAAGGAGAAAAAGAAGAGGGGGAGGAGGGAGGGAGAGAGAGGGGGAGAGAGGGAAGGAGGGAGAGGGGGGAGAGAGGGAAGGAGGGAGAGGGGTGGGAGGGAGAGAGAGAAAAAATGAAAATGGAGGGAGAGAGACGGAGGGAGAGGAGGGTGGGAAAGGGAGACAGACTGAGAAAGGCCTTCTAGAGAAAGTTTGATCTAAGCTGAGAGGGAGCCAGGGTAACTAAGAGGCAAGGAGAGAGAACATTTCAGGCATGAGAGACAGGCAGTGGAAAGACATTGTACCAGGCGGTGGTGTGTCACGTGTGGTCTTTGTGCCCTACCTAATGAATCTTGCTAAATTAAATTGAGTCAGAAATGCCAGTCATTCCCCGCCCCCTCACACCCACGACTTCTGTAAAAGGGCAGTGCAAGCTTTATGAAACCCATTCTACACATGAGGAAACTGAAGGCTCCAAGAGGCCAATGAAAGCCTAATGAGATGTGAGACCTGGGTGCTCCTGATGCCATCCAGGTCATTTTCCCTGGTACCACTGTGGACCAGGAGCACAAAGCTCTTCCTTCTGTAGCATGGCAGGCAGGAGCGCTGTCTCTACAATCTCTCCTGCCTCTGCTGTGGAGCTCATTCAGCAAGGCAGATGCCCACTGAAGTCCTCATCCCCTGTGAAGTTTCCTGAGCTCTGAGAGGTTCTGCCAGAGGACCTCCAGTTCCTGAGGATGCTTCCAAGTTGTAGAGAATTCGAGGACCCACCTGGGACGAACTGTGAACAACCGAGAACCAGCCCAGTTGGGTTGGCCGGGCTTCTCATCAGAGAGCTGGCTACCAGCTGACCATTTTTCGCCACAGCAGCTCAAACAGATTGCCCTCCACTAATAACAATCACTGTCCTTTACATAGATTTCAAGGTCTGCAAGGCATTTTCCACACATTATCTCATTTAAGCCTCCTTGTGAAGGCCAGCAAAGGTATGAATATCCTCGTGTTAAAGCGAAGGAAACCAAGGCTCTTAGAGCAGTTCACCCATGGGCAAGCAGAGTGTGTCACAGGTGGCATTTCCTCATTCTAAATCCAACATGGTGTCAAGTGGCCCTGTACAACTGCAAGCCACTGCTTCAGAAGGGTTATAAACTAGGGCTCAAGAAAATGTTCAAAGAAGCCAGATCAGATTAATTAATGAAGTCAATGGGCCTCTATGGATCAATTGATCAATAAACAAGCATTCATTAAGAGCACTCATCCCCTATGTGCTGAGAATACTCCCCCCTACCCCACCCCCCAAAAAAGGCAAAAAACAGCTCCTGCCTTTGAGGAATTTATATTCTAATGGGAAAGATGGCATGTATATGTTGAAGATGAGAATTAATACAAACACCATTTGCATTAAAGAACTATTCACGCAAACTAATACTTGTGTTTTAGGTTCAAATCTGCTGAAATAATTTTATTTAATATATTATTAATCTATATCCAAGTCATTTCTGACTTAGAGGAAGAAAGATGTCCAAACTGGCAAAGCCTCATGCCCTCAATGAAAATGTTCTGCCCCAAGAAGATTTCAGGTAACATTTATAGGAATCTTGAACACGGAAAAGATATCTTAAAAGACCATCCGGGTTAACATCCCACCATTCCTCCCAGAGTCAGACAAAGGGACTTTCTCCCTTCCACTCATATCTCAATTCTTTCTCAGTGGAGAAAAGTGAGTATTAACCTCCCAATCACTTTAAGTGGGTGAGCAAAGAGACTGTCCTAAGAAGGGTCACTAACCATTGGCTTCTGGATGGCAATGATTTAAACACAACGTGAACAACTGAGTCAACTTCAGTTGAAAGATTGCTATAGTAACTGCTCGTTTTCCTAAGAAAAGCCTTTTGGTTCTTTTGTTCTTGGACTCTCACCCATCAAAGCCCTTTCCCTAACCCTAACCTCAGGGTATACCCGACAGCACTAGTCTCTTTTTCCCTTGACCCTCCAATCTCAATTCTCAGGCACAGAATCTCAGAGTTGGAAGGAACCCATAAGGTCATTTTATCCAAGCCATAACTGTATATGCATCCTCTCTATCTCCCACAATATCATTGACAAGTAGTCCAGCAGCCTGTACTGTAAGATCTCCCATGGGGGAGCCGCAGGGGAGGGAGCCCACCACCTCCGGAGGCAGCTTGCTCCCCTTTGCTCTCATCATTGGGAAGTTTTCTCTTTCATGGAGCTGAAATTTGCCTCTCTGCAGTCTGATCCTGATTCTGCCTTTTGTGGCCCAGCAGAACAAACCTAATTCTTCTTACACATAACAGCCCTACAAGTACTTGAAGACAGCTATTATTGTCTGAAGACAGCTATACTCTTCCTTCAACCCCCATCATGTCTTCTCTTTTAGTACTGGAGTCTGAGCAACCTGGGTTCCCCAAGTCCACTGTACTCGAATGTCTTATAGGCTTCAACCCCATACTTCAGGTCCCCATTAGAACTCAAGAGGGTATCTTGCAGCAACTGACTTGACAGGTGACTGGTGGAGAGACCTTGGCCACTAGACTGTGAGAAATCTCCAGGAATCTGCGGCGTTCTCTCTGTGATGTTGGGGCGGGAGAACGGATGGGGAGAGGTTGTTTTCTAAGCTGGCCTTAAGGATCCCAGTTACTATGGCAACTCCCATGCTGGTCCTGCCTTTTTCCCTCCCCTTGATCTTGGCAGCACTAGTTGCTATGACAACCAATCTATCCTCTTCTCAGTTCCCCACCCCAACCCCAGCAACAAGTCCGTCTTCTTTTCCTGGCATTACACATGCATCATGGGGGCCCCCAGTTTAAAGCAATGATTGCAGCTGTGGATGACAGATAATGGGATTGGAGAGTGGGTCAGTATCTTCACCCCAGGCCCTTTATACATCCTGTCCACACCTCGGTCACCAGGTATTAGCCTCTTCTCTCTTCTTAGAGGAGGGTAAAACTCTGTGTGACTTCAGAACGGGAGCGGGAGGGGCAGCCATTGCCCCATGGGGATTTTACACCTGCCACTCCAGGAGGAATGAGAGAGAGAGAGAGCACTCCTTTCTCATTTTACACTAAAAGGCTTATTGAGATTCTCTCCCAGCCTATTTTTGTTGCTTTTGTCCTGAATCCATGAATCCATCAATTTAAGAAACTCCCAGTGTGAAAGCTCCTTCCACCAGTTCAGACAAGCAGCTGGTCTGATATATAGCATCCAGAATAGGGTCTCTTAACACAGCATCTAGTTCAATATTTCAGCTATTTCAATATAACTGGTTTCCTTTGTAATTCTCTGGATGTTATTTTATGCATTTAAAAATATGTTTCTGAAAAGGGTTCAGTTGGTTTCCCCAGACTACCAAAGGGGTGTAGAACACAACAAAAGGTTAACAGCTCCTGGAACTAGAGAATCATCTAGGGGCACTTAGAGGTTATACAGGGACATACCCCCAGTTTTTGAACCTAGTCTTCCTGTTCTCATTGTTGGTCCCCTACCCACCATACCTTTCTCTGTAACAGGAAAGAAAAACAAACTCATCACTTATTGATGAGATTAAATAGCCTTAATCACAGCAAATCTGGAACTGGAGAGAAGCCCTGGGGATGTCTCCACCAATCATACTATATATTTCCCCTTCCTCAGATATTAATATGGATGAAATTGGGTTACAAAGAACAGAGGGCCCTCCGTCAAGGTAATAGGAAGTAGAGCTAGGAGAGATCTCAGAGATCACTTGGTCCAGTTGCCTGGTTTGAGAGATAGGGAAATGGCAGCCCAGTGGAGAATGCAGTCACTATCATAGGATTTCAAGAGCCAGAAGGGATCTTAGAGCTCCTCTCCCCATTTTATAGATGGAGAAATCAAGGCCCAGAGAGGAGAAGAGACTTGCCCAAGGTCATACAGGCAATAAGTAACAGGGCTAGGATTTAAACTCAAACCTGACTAAGCTCAACTCTTGTGTTCTTTCCACTATACCAGTTAAGCAACTCTTCCTGATGCCAAAAGTGCCTTATTTGTCTCTAGTAAAACATTGTGTGATGGTTTGGGAAAAACAAAAACCAATCCAAAACACCTGATGCCAACTCTGATTTCTCTCCTTTCCTTTCGTGGTGCTGGCTCTTCACCCACTCATGCCTTGATCTCCCATAATCTTCCTTCCACCCTTCCACCCCTCCTGGAATCCTTTTCTTCAAAGTCACCAGCAACCTCCTAGTGACCAATTCCAAAGGGCATTTCCTCTTCCATTTGACCCTTCTCTATCCATGAGTCAATCAACAAGCATCCACTTTTTATTTAAGAGATTATTCTTTGCCTTAATCACTGAAAATCACTGACAGCTGTTAAAGACAGCTTGAAAAGACCCAGGTCCCCCGCTGCATCCTGAGCCATCTCCAGTAGTCCTGATCCTGCCAGTGGACCCAGATGGCTCTGGAAGGGCAAGTGAGGCTGGTGACTCTTCATAGCCCTCCCTCACTTAAATCCAATTCACTTGTCGTGGTGTCACCTCTTTGATGTCACGGTCTTCTTTGAGAATGAATGACAAACAGCAACAAGCAGCTAAGTGTTAAGCACTGGAGATACAAAGACAAAATTTAAAAGTCCTTACCTTCAGGGAGCTTACATTCCAATGGAAGAAACAACAAGAACGTTTACAGTGATATATACAGAATATAGACCAGATGATGGAGGGTAGTTTGGGGAGGAAAGGCACTTGTAGAATGTGACTCATGAGCCAGGGATTAAGAGATTACAAAAGATGGCATTGTAGAAGGAGAACCAGACATGGGAGACAGTCAGAGATGTGAGATGGAGCCTTCAGTGTGAGCAAGAAGTGTGACTGGACCATAGGTTGTGTGGAAGGCTACGCCCTATTACAGTGTTTTAGGATAGTAGGAAGGAGCCAACTTGTGATACTTGTGACAAGCCAAGCTCTCACTTCCACCCAGCGCTAATCTGTTTCTCTTCTCACCATTCCTTCTCTGTCTCCTTTGTTGACTCATCTTCCTCCTCTTGCCCCGCCCCCCCAAACTGCAGACATTCTCCAGGATCCACTTCTTGACCTTTATGTACTCTCACCACATAGGAGCTTTCTTCCTGTGTTTTCAACAGTCAAGTCTATGCTGAATGCTACAAAATCTCTATCTCCAGGTCTGTACTCTTCCCTAAGCACTCTGCCAGTCTAGATCATCTTGGGGCTCTGGCTTGTTGTGCTATTATTATCCCCATTTTACAGTTGAGGAAACTGAGGCAGAAAGAAGTACAAACTTGGCCAGGGTCACAAAGGTGGCTGGTGTCTGAGAGAAGATTCAATCTGAGGCAGTGCTGACCCCAGGTCCAGAGCTCTCTCTACCTTAGCACTAGCTGCGTCTGGGAGAATCATCTTTCTTACGAATACATCTAGTCACATCAAAATCTTCATTGTCTCCCATTGCCTAATGAGTAGCGGGTCAAATGCCTGTGCCTAGCATTCAAGGTCCCCCACAACTTGGTGCCACCCCACTCACAGGGTCTTATCTCTGATTATTCCTCTCTACTTCAGCCTCACCCCCAACTCACCATACAACAAGGCATTTAACTCGGGGCCCTTGCTCCAGCTTCTCCTGATGGCTGAAAATGTCCTCTCTCTTTGTCTTCACTTATTAAATGCTCCTTTTGGCCTGGACTTGTTATTTCATCCTTTCAGGGAACTCCCTGTGTGGAAGCTCCCTCAACCAGTGCTAACTGATTGACAGCTTTTTTAGCTACAGAGTTTTAGGAGAGCTTAAGGGACTTGTCCAGGATCACACAGCTCCTATTAATTAGTTTGAACAAAAAGCTAGCTAGCCTTTCAGTCCCAGGCACCACATGGCCTTTTCCACATCCCAACTCAAACACTGCCTCCACCAGGAAACCTTCCCTGATCCCCTCGGACCTCAGGAAAATGCTTGATTTTCTGTAACTCTCTCCTGTCATTTCACAGAGCCCTAGATTTAGAGCAGGGAGAGGCCTCAGAGACCACCTAGTCCCGTGCCTTCATGTTACAGATGAACAAGCTGAGACCAAAGACACAGAGTCTTGTGTCTTGTCCAAGGTCATCCAAGAGCCTTCAGAATCAAAATTTGAGCCCAAGTCTTCTGCCTCCAGAGTCAGTATTCTTTCTTCTGGACTATACCTGTCTTTATTGATGCCTTCTTTCTAGAGCATGAACATCGGGAGGGTAGCAACCATATCTTAGCCAAACTTTGATCTCCTCTATCACCTAGCTCTGCATACAGTAGGCACTTAATAAAAGGTCCTTGTATCGCAATGTACCCTTTGGTAGTACCTTCCAGGCATAGACTTGTAGTTAACAATGCTTGCAGGCAGTCACGATGGTGTATTTTATTTTATTTGGTTGGAACTAGCAGTTCAGACATTTGGGACAAACCATACTAACATATGCCCTTTGATCAACATTGTCATTCATGGTGTGAATTGCACCACTCTGCCCTGATCCACAGGTCTTCCTTTAGCTCCCTCACCCCTTCTCCTCTGCCCACCATGCTATGCTACTCCCCAAACCTTTTTTAAATGTATTATAGCAACATAAAAGTCGAAATAGTGACTCCTGGCACCAGCTAATTAATCGATCCATAAATATTTATTAAGAAGCTCTATATTCTTGGACCACATTCCAAGCATCTTTTCTTTAACCCTTCTCAGAGAATGGAAAATCATCTGAGTTTTCTTTCTCTGCTCAATGTTCCAGCCCCTGAACATCCTCCAAAATCTTCCAGAGAAATGTTCTTTCTCTTTTTTTCCCCAGGAACATCTACACTGATCTGAGATGTATTTTCTCTTACTTGGCTCCATGTTACTATAAATAGTAGGCATTTACTCAGAAATGTGGTGACATACATGAGTAATACCACACCCTCATCAGTCATCCCTCCTTCTTGGGTTATGTCAGTCTGAAGCCATAGCTACAAGTACAAGGTAATCTAGAAATTAGAGGCTTTTTGTCTGTCCCATGCAAACCATACAAGATATTACCTTTAAAAACTAGATGTTGTTGATTTGTTTTGTTTTTGTTGTTTTGTTTTGTTTAGTCATTCAGTTGTACCCTACTCTTCATGGCCTCATGGACCAGAGCATACCAGACCCTTCCACCATCCTCTATCACCAAAATCTGTCCAAGCTCACTTTCAATGATTCTGTGATGTTATCTATCTCATCCTCTGCCATCCCCTTCTCAGTCTGTCTTCAATCTTTCCCAATATCAGGGTCTTTTCCAGAGTCCCATCTTCTTATTATGTGACCAAAGTACTTAAGCTTCCATTTTAGTATTTGACCTTCCAGTGAATAGTCTGAATTCATTTCTTTAAGTATTGACTGATTTGATCTCCTTGCTTTCCATGGAACTCTCTGAAGTCTTCCCCAGCACCACAATTCAAAGTCAATTCTGTAGTGCTCAGCTTTCCTTATAGTCCGGCTCTCACAGTCACACATGGTTACTGGAGCTTTGACTATATGGCCCTTTGTCGCCAAGGTAATGTCTCTGCTTTTTGGTATGCTGCCCAGATTTGCCATAGCTTTCCTTCCAAGAAGCAAATGTTTTATTGTTGGGTTTTTTTTTTAATTTCATGGCTGCAATTGCTGTCTATAGTCTTCTTTGAGCTCAAGAATATAAAATCTGACATTGCTTCTATTCTCCCTCTAGTTGAAAGGAAATGATAGGACCAGTTGCCATGACCTTAATTTGGTTTGGTTTTTTTTTTTTTTATGTTAAGCTTCAAGTCAGTTTTTTCACTCTCTTCTTTCACCTTCATCAAAAAGCTTCTTAATTCCACTTCACTTTCTGCCATCAGAGAGACTGCTGATATTTCTCTGGGCAAATTTAATTCCAACTTTTGATTCGTCCAGCCTGGCATTTCTCTTGATGCACTCTGCATATAAGTTAAATATATGATGTGACAATAGACAGCCTTGTCACACTCCTCCAATTTTGAACTAATCAGTTGTTCCACATTCAGTCCTAACTCTGTTTCTTGGCCTGCATATGGTCTTCTCTGGAGGTTAGATAACCTAGTATTCCCATCTCTTTGAGGACTTGCCACATTTTGATGTGATCCACACAAAAAGCTTTAGTGTAGTCAATGAAACAGGAGTAGATTGGGGGAAGGGGGGGACTCTCTTGTTTTCTGCATAATCTAGCAAATGTTGGCAATTTGGTCTCTAGTTCCTCTGCCTCTTTGAAAACCTGCCTGTTGTTCTGGTAATTCTTGGTTTATATATTGCTGAAGCCTGGATTGCAGAATCTTAAGCATAACCTTGCGGGCATGTGAAATGAGTGCAATTTGTTCAATAATTTGAACATTCTTGGTCATTGCCCTTCTTTAGGATTGGGATGTAAACTTGTTCAATCCATTGGCCACTGTTGAGTTTTCAAAATTTACTTTACACTAAGTGTAGCACTTTAACAGCACTATCTTTTAGAATTCTCAATAGCTCAGCTAGAATCCTATCACCTCTACCAGCCTTATTGTCAGCAGTGCTTCATAAGGTCCACTTGATTTCATTCTCCAAGATGTCTGGCTCTAGATCAGTGACCAGACCATGGTGGTTATTGGTGAGGTCATGATCTTTCTTGTACAATTCTGCGTATTCTGGCCACCTCTTCTTAATCTTTTCTGCTTCTGTTAGCCATTTTTGTCTTTCATCATGCCCATTTTTTCATGAAATGTTTCCTTGATACCTCTAATTTTGCTGAAGAGATCTCTTATCTTTCCCATTCTATCATTTTCTTCTATTCTTTGCATTGTTCATTTAAGAAAACTGTCTTATCTCTCCTTGTTATTCTCTGGAATTCTGCACTCAGTTGGGTATATCCTTCCTTTCTCCTTTCCCTTTTGCTTTCCTGCTTTCCTCAGCTATTTGTAAAGCCTCATCAGACAACCATTCTGCTTTCTTGACCTTTTTCTTTGGAATGTTTTGTGTCACTGCCTCCTGTATGATTTTGCAAATCTCTGTCTGTAGTTCTTCAGGCACTCTATCCATCAGATCTAATCCCTATTATCTTATTATAGATCTAAATCTATTCATCACCTTTACTTTATATTCATAAGGGATGTTATTTAGGTCATTCCTATATGGTCTGATGATTTTCCTTACTTTCTTTAATTTAAGTCTGAATTTTGCAAAAATGCTCATGCTCTGAGGCACGGTCAGCTCCAGGTGTGTGTTGGGGAAGGTCTGAAAGACCTAGATGATTGAAGTTTAAAGAATGTCTTGGGGCTGGAATGAGCCACAAAATTACTTTTCATTTTCCTCTTTGTAAAGACAAAAGCCCAGCTTGAAACTTATCCAGATTATGACTCATAAGTACCTATGGGTTGGACTCAGTGGCTGCAGAGACCCATTTCAACTCTCAAATTCTGTGGGTCTGAGATTCTAGAATACAGCTGGCCATACTTGTCAGTTACATGGGTTGTCTTCTCAGGAAAGAGCCTGTACTAGGAGTCGGGAGATTGAGTGTCAGGGTCCCACAACCACAGGCTTCTGGGTAAACTGACCTCTGCTACAGAGAGGTTGCAGAGTCAATCAAAAAGCATTAAGGTGCTCCTTATGTGTTCCAACGGTTCTCAGTCTTTGGGTTATGTTCAATTTGTAACAATGAAAATACATCCTGCATATCAGATAGATTCATAACAGTAGCAAAATTATAGTTATGAAGTAGCAACAAAAATAATTTTATGGTTGGGGGTCACCACAACACAAGGAACTGTGTTAAAGGGTCACGGCATTAGGAAGATTGAGAACCACTATTTAGGCAATGAGCTTGGGGCTCAAGATACAACAATGAAAGTGAAGCAGTTCTTGCCCCCCACCCCAAAAGAGGTTTACATTCTACTTGATGGACTAAAAGGGCTCCCAAGAAGTTGTCAAGGATGTAGCCATCTCTGATCCTGTAACATAGTCATTGTCACCCAAACCTTCCAGATGGATACTATTCCTTGAGACCTCTCAGAGAAGACTCTCTCCAGGGACATACATAATACAGGGAAGAAGCCCAAAAACACATGGGAAACACCACCCAGGTAACCAGATTCCCCAGAACCACCATAGCTACCTTGCCATCCACTCTTTAAGGTAAGAGCCAGTAACAGAGGGCAACAGGGAAAGCATTGGGGAAGGGGTAGTAGTGTGAAATAAGCTGGCAAAGGATAAGCAGAAGCCAAATTGTGAAGGGCTTTAAATGATAAATACAAGGAGTTTTATTCCATCTTAGAGGCAACAGAAAATTTCTAGAGAGGGAGCAGATGTATGGGCAGCCCTATGCTTTAGGAATACCCATTTGTCGATTGTACAGAGGAGGGATAGTTGGGTAGAGACATTTAAAGAGGAGAGACCTTGAGAGATCATCTGCTAGAAAAGAAGTAAGGAGAGCCCAAAGCAGGGTGGCGATGGTGTGAGCAGAGAGGAAGAGGTGGTGTGAGAAGTATCGTCAGAAAGCCAGCTTCCTGGATTTGGAGTCAGGAGGACCTAGGTTCAAATCCTGCCACAGATAGCTATGAACTTTGTGGCCCTGGGTGAGTGAATTAAGCTCTCTGGGCTTTGAATTTTTGAGCAGGAAAAGGAGGTCCCTTCCAGTTCTAAACCTATGATCCTATAAGGAAATATTGGCAAGACTCGGCACTTAATTGGATATTGGGCATCAGGGAGTGGGATTGATTGAGGAAAAAAAGGATGATGCCAAGACTGGATGATTGGGATTTTGACAGAAATGGGCAAGGGGGAGGGATGGAGAATCATGAAACAATTCTAGAGCTCAAAAGAGACTCAGAACCCAAATATGGGATGTTAGCGCTCAAGAAGACCTTAGGGTTCACTTAGTGAAGCCCCATCATTTTACTGCCAAAGAAACTGGGGCCTGGGGAAGTAGTGATGCCCCTAAGGACACACAATTCATCAGCTAATGGAGCTGCTGGTGGCACCATAGTGGATAGAGCCCTGAACCTGGAGTCAGGAAGACCTAAGTTCAAATCCAGCCTCATATACTTACTAGCTATGTGGTCCTGGGGAAGTCATTTAACCTGTTTGCCTCAGTTTCCTCATCTATAAAATGTGGGTAATAATAACACCTCCCTCCAAGGGGACATGTGAGGACCAAATGACAATGCCTGGAACATAATAGGTGCTATAGAAATGTCAGTCATCATCATCATCATCATCATTACATCAAGAATCATATATGTTCACTTCTTCCTGGTCATTTTCTGGTTCATCTGGACTCTAGGTACTCTTTTCCGAGCTCACCACAACTTCTTCATAGAGACAAGAATTCCCAAAACCAGCCACCAGTGCATGAATTCACTCCTTGCATTGCCTCAGATTAATTTTCCCCTGGATCACTTCTTCACCTGTCACTAATTACATCGATTTATTCCTTTGGAAAACTTCCCCTCCTTTTCCCTTTAAGTCACTCCATCTTCAAAGTTCCTGGATACGATCTGGAAATTTGGATAAGGTCACTTTGGAAAGTTACCTCCAAAGTTACCTCTGATCTTGGGTAGGGAGGTCGAGTATTTCAAAATCTACTATCTGTACCTGTGTACAATAGGAGTACATCTTAGAGTCATAGAATTAGATCTGGAAGAGAACAGAAAGTCTATTTTACAGTAGAGGAAACAGCCAAACATAAGTGAGGTGACTTGCCCAAGGTCACACAACTAGTAAGTGTCTGAAGCCAGGTTTGAACTCAGGAAGATGAGTCCTCCTGATTCCAGGCTCAGCACTCTATCCAATGCTCCATCTAGCTGCCCTCAGGAGGCAAATTAGATATAACCAAATTCAGGATGGGCTGCCTCAGGAAAGGAATTCCTGTCCATGGCCTCAGCCCTGAGATTCTGTGGTTCTGTTACACAGGAACAGTGCGGCGTGACTGAAGGATAGAGTCCTAGAATCAGAAGACCTGGGTTTCTGACCTCAAAGCTTGACCCTGGGCAAGTGACCCCACTTTATCTGAGCCTCCATTTCCCGACTTGGAAAACAGAGACAAGAATGCTTGAACTCTCTGTACCACGTGGGTGTGGGGGAGAAAGTGCTTGTAACCTTCCAGTCCTATATCAATGAGTAGTTTTATTATTGATCTTATAAACTTTTTACTGAATACCCACTATGCTCTAACCTTGGCTTCTTTCTAACTTCCCTATTACTATCAAGGGCATCATCATTCTCCCAGACACCTAGGCATGAAACCTGGGGTCGTCCTTAATTCCTCATCCTGCCCCATAGCCCATCAATCACCAGGTCCTGTTGTTTATGCCGTCATAAGATCTCTCTCATGTACATTCTTCTCTCCTCTGACCCTGCCATCACCCTGGTTAGAGCCCTCGTCCCCTCACACCTGGATTATTACAGTAACTGCTGGTGGGTCTGCCTGCCTCCAGTATCTCCCCACTCCAAACCATCCTCCATTCAGCCACCAAAGTGATTTTCCTAAAGCACAGATCCTGACTTGTCACCTCCGACTCAATACACTCCCGCTGGTTTCCCTGTCTTCCTCTGTCCCAACTAAAATCCCATCTTCTGCAAGGAGCCTTACCCAAGTGCCTTCCCTCTGAGACCATCCCCGACTTATCCAGTAAATATTGCGCCTTGTCTCCCGTATTTGACTCCTTGAGAACAGGGACTATGTTTTTGTCTTTCTTTGTATTGCCAGAGCTTAGCCCAATGCCTGCCACACAGCAGGCTCTTAATTAATGCTTAATTAACTGATGACTGACTGGTCCCAAACCTGTGAATCAATTGTAGAGCTTAATAATGTTGTTCCAACTACTTAATACATATAATGGAAATCAATCTACAAACTTTGTTAAGCACTTACTATGTGTTCCGCACTGAGGGCACACAGATGAAAAAAGCAAAGCAGCCCTGCCCTCAAGGAGCTTCCGTGCTAGAAGAGAAGAAGCATGAGACCGAACATCAGAAGATAAAGGCTTGCGTTCCAGCTGCAACAGTGACTAGCTAAGTGACCCTGCAAAAGTCACTTCCTCACCTGCAAAATGAGGAAACATACTTGCACCATCTTCCCTCACAGATCATTGGGAGGGAAGTCCTAAATAAACCTAAAAATTCCATATCAAAGTGATCACCTTGGTGCAGCGAAAAGAGCCTGGCTACAAAATCAGAGGACCTGGGTTCAAATCTTGGCTTTGCCAGTTGACCCTTCTGGGCAAGTCCCCTCTGGGCCTCATTTTCCCCAGCTGTAAAATGAGGGGGTCCCACTAGATGACCTGTAAGGTCCCTTCTTATCTCTCCATCTATGGTCGGCATCTGAAGATGCCATGATTGATGGTGATGATGATGGTCTGAGCCTCCTTCCCTCCCACTTGCATACTTTCCATGGCATATTGTCGGGGAAATGTTAATGTCCCTCTCAGCTCAGCTTGCAAGTGGATCGATCCTCCCTCTCCCAAAGCTCTGCCCTTTCCCTTCCTAGAAGACATTGTCTGCCTGACGTGAAAAATGTTCTCGAGGAAGCTTAATGCCTAATTACCTCAAGGGGAGAAACAGCTCAGCCTGGAGCTCCTCTCCTGCAGCCTGATTAACTCTGTAAGCTCTAAAAACTCAGCTCCAATTCCACAAACATTTGGAAATGTTCTACCTTAGTAGGACAGTCTGGTATTTAGAAAGTATCAACAGAACCAGAACTGGCAATATTGTACCTGGTGTGAGAGAAGGGGAAGGGAGGCCAAGGCTAAGAGTGGGGAGGGGCCTCCCTGAGATGTAGTCATGGGGAGGAAGTGTGCTTCAGGATACAGTAAGGTCTCTAGACTTGCTTCTGGAGAAATTGGGGGTGAGGATGGCTAGGGGGAAGCAGGATGAGCAAGGGGCATAGGTGCAGCTGCCCTAAAAAGGAAGAACATCCTGGAATCGCATTATCAGCACCCTTAAATTACAGCATCCTGGGGCAAAGTCTCTTTTGTCTCACCCTAAGTATGTCTCTGGGTAACTCACATTTTTCATTAGGAATACTCTGTTGAGGAAGTCATTCCTGGCTAAGCTTTCCTTTTTATAAGCAATGTTGATTCCTGAGCTACTTCTAGAAATCTCCAATTCAACTAAATAAATACTTATTAAGTGCCTACTGTGTGCAGAACATTAGGACTGCAGGGGCACAAACAAGAGTCCCTGCCCTCACAAATCATTTACATTGCCCCTCACCTCCTATGTGCAACCAACTGAGAAATTCTTTTGTTTTTACCTTCACAGCCTCTCTGACATTCCCTCCTCACACAGCTCCTACCTTAGTTCAAGCCCTAATCAGATCTTACCTGAACTATTGTTAGAAGCCTCCTAATTGGTCTCAGGTCTCTCCCCACTCCAATCCATCCTCCACACAGCTGCCAAAGTGATTTTCCTTAAGTATAGATCTGACCGCATCATCTCCCTACTCAATAAATTCCAGTGGCTTCCTGTTGCCTCCAGGATCAAATATAAATTCTTCAGTTTGACTGTTTTTTGAAATAAGTTTTTATTGATGTCTTTTGTTTTTTTACATCACCATAGTTTCCCTCAATATCCCTTCCTCTCCTCCTCCCAGAGAGTCATCCCGCATAACAAATAGTATTTTTAAATACAGAAGAAGAAGAAGAAGAAGAAGAAGAAGAAGAAGAAGAAGAAGAAGAAGAAGAAGAAGAAGAAGAAGGAGGAGGAGGAGGAGGAGGAGGAGGAGGAGGAGGAGGAGGAGGAGGAGGAGGAGGAGGAGGAAGAGGAGAAGAGGAGGAGGAGGAGAAAGAGAAGGAGGAGGAAAAGGAGGACCAGGAGGAGGACGATTAGCATAGCTAAGCAATACATAGAAAAAGACTGAATGTGAACTGATCCAACCATCCTAGAGAACAATTTGGAACTATGCCCAAAGAGCTATAAAACTGTGTATACCGTTTGATACAGCAATACTACTTCTAAGTCTATATCCCAAAGAATCCAAATGTACAAAAATATTTATAGCAGCTCTTTTTGTGATGGTAAAGAATTGGAAATTAAGAGGATGCCCATCAATTGGGGAATGGCTAAACGAGTTGTGGCATATGAATGTAATGGAATACAACAGTCTTTACAATAGTACAAGGAGGTAGATTTCAGAAAAACCTGGAAAGATTTACATGAACTGATGCTAAGTGAAGTGAGCAGAACCACGAGAACATTGTACATAGTAACAGCAATGTTATGTGATGATCAACTAAAATAGACTTAGCTCTTCTCAGCAATACAATAATCCAAGACAATTCCAAAAGACTCTTGATGGAAAATGCCATCCACATCCAGACAAAGAACTATAGAGTCTGAATGCAGATTGAAGCAGACTTTTTTCACTTTTTTGTTGTTTTTTATTTTTTCTTTCCTCTGGTTTTTCTTTTTTGTTCTGATTCTTCTTTCACAACATGACTAATGTGGAAACATGTTTAACATGATTGCATATGTATAACCTATGTCAGATTGCTTGCTGTCTTGGTGGGGGAGAAGGAAGAGAGGAAAGGAGAAAAATTTGGAACTCAAAATCTCTCAAAAATGAATGTTGAAAGCTATCTTTACATGTAATTGGAAAAAATGAAATACTATTAGGAATAAAAAAGAAATTAAAAGACTGTAAATATATGCAAGATACAACTACAGACCTCCTACCCCTGCAAAGGGCTAGGCTGGCAGTGTATTCTCATGCTCCTTCTTTCAAGCCAGGCTGGGTCTTCAGAATCTTTCAACTTTCGATTTTGTGTATGTGGTTGTGCTTTCCATTGTTGTAGATACCATTTTCTTGGTTCTGCTGACTTCATACTACATTCATTCATGTAAATCTTTCCATACTTCTCTATATTCATCATGTGCATCATTCTTATAACACAATAATATTCTATTACATTCATGTACCAAAAGTTGCTTAGCCATTCTCTAATTAATGGGCATCTCCTTTGTTTCCAGTTCCTTGCTATGACCAAAAAACTGTTACTATCAATGACCTCCTAGGGGTATAAGCCCAATAATAGAATATCTGGGTCAAAGAGTATGGACATTTTTGTCACTTTATTTCCATAATTCCAAATTGCTTTTCAAAATGGTTATACTGGGACAGCTAGGTAGCTCAGTGAATAGAGCATTGGCCCTGGAGTCAGGAGGACCGGAGTTCAAATATGACCTCAGACACTTAACACACTAGCTGTGTAACCTTGAGCAAGTCACTTAACCCCAATTGCCTTGCCTTCCCCACTCCAAAAAAAATGGTTATAGCAATTCACAGGCTCCATCAATGTATTAATGAGATTATCATTCCACAACCTCTCCAACATTGAGTAAATTGACATTTTTTTGGTTATTTTTGTCACTTTGCAGGGCATGAGGGCAGGAAGATGGTACACTGGCTAGATCAGGAAGACCTGAGTTCAAATTCAGCCTCAGAAACTTACTAGCTGTGTGACCCTAGGCAAATCATTTCACTGTGTTTACCTCACTTTCCTTATCTATAAAATGAACTGGAAAAGTAAATGGCAAACCACTCTAGTTGTTGTGAGGATCAAATGAGACAATAATTGTAAAACACTTTAATCAATAGCACTTGATAAATGCTTGCTTCTCTCTTCTCTATTTTTTAACCAATACTAGATGATTTTGATGATTGCTACTTTATAATACAGTCCATGGTCTGGAAGTGCTATTTACTTCCTTGCATATCTCTTTTCACCATTTCCTTTGATATTTTGGGTTTTGTTTTTCCGAATAAATTTCACTGTTATTTTATCAAGCTCTGTCAAAGTATTCCTTTAATAATTTGATTGGTATAGCATTAAAAGTATAAATTTATATTGATGGCATCATTTTTTATCATATTGGCATGACCCAGCCATGGACACTGAACTCTACCTACTTAAGTTACTCCTTATTTCTTTAAGGAATGCTTTGTAATTGAATCTATACAAGTCTTTTATGTGCTTTGGTAGATGGATCCCCGGATATTTTATGGTTTTTTTAAGTCGTTTTTCTGTCTTGTCTGACTCTTCATGACCCCATTTGGGGTTTTCTTGACAGAGATAATGGAGTGGTTTGGGTTTGCCATTTCCTTCTTAAGTTCATTTTATAGATGAGGAAACTGAGGCAAATCGGGTCAAGTGACTTGCCCAGGGTCACATAGATAGTAAGTGCCTGAGGCCAGCTTTGAACTCAAGAAGATGAGTCTTCCTGACTTCAGGCAGGGCACTGAACCCTGATATTTTATGTACTTTGTAATTATTTGGAAAGATATTTCCTTTTCTATGATTACTTCTCATCCCCGTGAGATGGGAATCAGTAACATCATGCATTTAGAGTTGAAAGAGATTTTGAGCTCATCTAGTCCAACCTCTTCACCTTTACCAATGAGGAAATTGAGACCCAGGAAAGTTAAGTCCCTTGCCCAAGGTCACAGGGAGAGTGAGCAGCAAGGCTGGGCTTAACACCTAGGTCCTCTGAATCTGGCACTCATCCCACACAACTATCTTTAATCTTAGCTCTGATCTGAAAAGATGGAACACTCTGGACAAAAGCAGGCAGAGACTGCCCTCTGTTCCCTGAAACCTCTTGCTAAGGCACCAGCTCCTCCAGCTACCAAGCCCACTCTGGGTCCTGATGACCAGCCCTGCTGTCTAGTTTTACTCCTCCTTCTTATCAGACCCACATTCTGGGCTTCTCCCATTGCCGTCAGCTGTGTTCCAATTGACCAGGCCTTCCCACAGGCAGCAGGACTGCTGAACGGTGATTCCCTAAATTCTCCTGCCCCAGGCCAGGACCATCCTCACATAGGCCCAGCTCAGGCCCCCTGGGGGCTGGGTTTTGAAGAACTCAGTCAGACTGTCTTCTACTCATGCTTCTCTACAACCAGATTCCTCCTCATTAAACAAATGAATCACCAACCTAATTAATTTGAGCAACAGAATTTATGTAACTGCTCCCAGCAGGATGTCTGCTCTCAGTCAGTGGCAGGGAGATTAATTCCTCTCCCTGGGAAATACCAGCCATGCTGGTCAATAAAGCTTAATGATGACTGAACCCTCCCATCTGTCCCTGCTTGGGGTCAGTAAGCCCTGCTGGCCAGGCACCCAGTTGGCTCAGTGCAAGCCCACACATGTGCCAGGGAGGTGAGGGGCACTACCTCCCAGGCTGGATTATGGGACCTGGGGCCCCAAGAGACCCTGGACATCATCTTGTCCCAGCCTTCAGCTTACAGATGAGAAGAGTGAGGCCTAGAGAGGGGCAGTGATTTGTCTGAAATACCCCAGAGAGTGCCAGAGCTTGGGTCCCCTGAAGGCAGATCCAGGGCACTGGGTTGAAGCCATTCCTGTACAGAGTGTCAGGATACAATGCTGCCTTGTCCTGAACCAGTGGGAGCATGGAGTCAGAGAGAGAGGGAAGGAGAGAAGGAGGGAGAAAAAAAAGGAGGAAGGGAGGGAGGAAGGAAAGAAAAAGCCTCCCAGGAAACTTCACTCCTCCCTCAAGGCCACGAGATCCTGAAAGGTCCAACCTATATTTTCAGTCATTTATGCACCTAATCCCTTCAGGCAATGTAGCTCCAATCCAGTTTTCTGCTCCCTTAACAAAACAGGAGGTTTCAGTGAGACAGCCAAGCATGATGGAAGGAGTACTAGCTAAAGAATTTTCTTAGCTATTTTTCTTTTTTCCAAAGGAGGGCTCTAGCAGGGGTTGTAGGAGGCGGGCACAAATAAGGCAAAAATATTCTGGGATAATTATGATATAAAAACATCAAGAAAACTTTTTTCTAATTGAACTGGCCAAGGGAATAATGGGCAGCTGTGGGCAGCTGTGAACCAATTAGAACAGCTGTATGCCCCTGCAGCTGCAGGTTCACAGCTGTTCCCCTTTTTTGCTAGTATTCTCAGAACCTTCTGTTCTCTCCTGGTCTAGGGCTTACCTTCCCCACTCCTCTTCTGCACCCCACCCCATTTTCCCCAGGGGCCTATGGACATGGTCATGAATCTATCACAGGGACCTCAGGGAAGTCTTTTCCTGAGTGAGATGGTTATGACCAAGCAGGGTTGATAGAGTTCAGTACTCTCTCTCCCTCTCTCTCTCTCTCTC
>CM053583.1:20315115-20375809 GCA_028627135.1 Pseudochirops cupreus | reverse complement strand
CTTAGGTAATTTCACCCTCCAATTTCCCCCAGTTCTTTCCTGTGGTTTCCCCAGGGGTCCTTCTTCCAAGGGACTAGGGAATAAAAAGGAATAATCCCTCCCTATCATCCTTTCTTCATTAAATGGTCCATCCCTAAGGTAAAAGTTCCAAGCTGTGTCCTGTCCTCTGGAGTCCCGCCCACAAGCTCAGCTGGGCCAGTCTTCCTGACTCTCTTCTCCTTGTCTGGCGTCAGCTCCTTGAGGGCCAGGACCTGCCCCTTCAGTTAGGGATGGGGATTTTCTCCATATTCTTAGCATCTAACACAATGCCTGTCACATAGAAGAAGTTCAAAAAATATCTGTTGTAGTGAATGGAATGGAATGGAATGGAATGGAACTGCTGATTTGAATGCGTGCTCTTCCCTTCCCCACTCTTGAAACTCACAACTCTGTGCACTCAAAACCCTGAGCACAGTCCAATCCTTCTCAGTTGTTGTTACTCAAGTTTGGGGTTTTTTGTTTGTCTTTCCGGTAGTATCCAGCTCTCTGTGACCCCACTCAGGGTTTTCTTGGCAGAGATACTGGAGTGGTTTCCCATTTCCTTCTCTAGTTCATTTGAGAGACGAGAAAACTGAAGCAAACAGGGTTGAGTGACTTGCCCAGGGTCACACAGCTAGGAAGTGTCTGAGGTCAGATTGGAACTTGGGTCTTTCTGACTTGGGTCCCAGTTGCCCCATATGTCTCAGCTCACTCCCTCTCTTTTTCCTGTAAACAGACTTTCCAGCACCTGGCTGGTCCCCTTTGCCAACATTTTCAGCCTCAGTCAATCTTTTGGTCAGCAAACACCAGCACTTGGCTTCCTATTCCTCCCTGGGTGGGTTATAGAGGATCTCTCCCCAGCTGTGTAAGAGAGTGAGAACAGACTGCCTTCCCATCATGCTGAAAGGGCTCTCTCGTCCCACACAAGTTTAAACCCTGCTTTATCTCTCTGAGCCCCAAGTTCATAAGGGAAGCTACCTGTGGGATGGTTCCTTCCACAAAACATGCCACGTGCCAACTCCTTGCCTTTTCACTGGCTTCCTCCCTTGCCTAGAATCCTCTCCCTCCTCATCTCTGCCACCTGATTGCCCTGGCTTCCTTCAAACCCCAACTAAAAACTCACCTTCTGTAAAAAGTCCTCAGCCCATGCCTGGTACACAGCTGGCACTTAATAAATGTGTATTGACTTGGCATTCAGCATGGAGGCTTCTCCTTCAAGACCCCCAAGGACTGGAATTAGAGTCACTAAATTTGTGTTGGAATCCAGACTCTGCCAGTTGGGTAAATTTGGGTAAAGCATTTTCACCCTGAAGCCTTTGATTTCCTTCCCGATAAAATGAGGGAGCTGGAAAAAACAATCAGTAAGGCTTTAAAATCTGACAGTCCTAAAATTTCCCCACAGGGCGACCTGCTTCTGATTTTCTGGGGCAGGAGAGGAAGCAGGGACCCAGGCCGCAGGACTTTCTCCAGGAGCCTGTGTTGGGGACATACCAGATTCATTCTGTGGGATGTGCTCAATGGTTCCCTTCTAAGCTCTCCTTTCCAAAGTCCTTCCTTCCTCCTCTCTGTTCCCAGCAGGCCCATTTTCTGAGAGGGTCACTTGAGATGCTGCTGCCAAGGGAGGACCTGCCCCCAGAATTAGGCCATTGCAATGCTCCTCTTTCCAAGAGGGGTAGGCAGGGCAGACTGGGAAGGAAAGAGGCTCCCCCAGAACAGTGCTGTCAGGGGTCACAAACTCTGCCCCCTTGGCAAAGCCCTGTCACTTCCCCTGACCACTCTGTTTCCCTGTCATCCTCTCTCAGATACCTAATTCACCAGAGTCATAGGATCCTTGAGAATTGTCATGGATTCCTCACCTTTTTTCCTAATACTAGATTTGTGGTTTCATTGGTATAAGGAACTAGCAATGAAGAAATTCTACCAATTCAGGTCAACATTTTCTCTGAAATTTGTGGTCTTTTGGAATTTCTCAGAGGCAATTGAGATATTAGATGATTTACCCAGGGTCCCACAGCCTCTATTTTTCCTGGAAGCACTGAGAGATTAAGTGATTTACCCAGGATCTTATAACTTCTACCCAGGTTTTGCTGACTAAAGCCAGTCCTCTGACTGCACTACCCTGCCTCTTAGGACACTTCTCCACTTAGAATTGCTAATATTAGTCAAAATAATTTCCTATGTTCATGTAACGCTTCCAAGTCAACCAAAGACTTTTCATAAGTTTTCTCATTTGAAATTACACTGCTCTGTCCCTCCCACCAAACATGAGGCTGGTGCTGGGTGACTGGGGACAGGGAGAAAGAAAGAGGAAGATAGGAGAGGGAACAGAGCATAAAATGAAAATAAATAGCTAATTCTTCCTAATAATGCCTGATTTCCTGATTTGATATTCCACATTAATTATAATTACTTAGCAGAAGAGAGGATATTAATCACTGTGCATGGTACTTCAGCAATGAGGGGAGGAAGTAGCTGGCAGCTGCTGAAGCAGAGGCTGCCATGGGGAGAGGGCATGGACTGACCCAAGCCTGAGTGCTGGAGGTCTGCAGGGGGTCAAGGTGAAGAAGGGGAAAGGCTGAGGATCATAGCCTTGGGAGACACCAGCTGTTGGTGAGGAAGAATAGAGAGCTGAGGATGCAGGGAGAGAAAACTTCCCTGCCCTTCCTCCCAGAACATGTCCTCAGAACACCAGCCTAGCTAAGTTTAGAAAAGCTTGTCACCAGACAGGCTGATAAAATGTTTGGTGGAGGCAACTCTCGCCAAAGAGTTGTAATCTGCTTCTGTGGATGGCATGCCCACTGCAATGAAATCACAGACCTTTTAAGTTTTTAGAAAATCATTTCTGCTCAGCCCTGGAAAATCTAAAGGCACTAGGATGATGGAAACAAAGCCTAGAAGAAGGAAGCAAAGTAGTTGTGGAACAGGACCTGGGCTTTCTTGAGCCTCTCATATACAAGAGAGCCCAGCCCCCTTTCACAGAATTCCCTCCCCCTGCCCCTCTGTCCAACCAGTTCAACCCCATCTTTCAAGGTTCACATCCCTCACAACTGCAGCATATGTGGGTCTCTCTGCCCCCTGAGAGGCAGCATGGTATAGTGGATAGGACTGTAGGCTGAGTCAGGAGAACCTGGGTTTAAATCTTGCCTGCTTGTTTGGTCCTGAGCAGGTCATTTCATTTTTCTGTGCTTTTGTTTCCTCATCATCAGAATGGAGGGGTTGGATTTAATGGTCTCTGAGAAGAGTCCTACCTCTAAATCCATGATCTACTGTAGATACCAAAAGTCTTGACACCACCAGGTGAGAGTACATGATTAGAACTCCTCTGGGACTGTCATTAATTGCTTCCTGGATCTTAGTCTTAAATCTGGTTTCCCAAGGGTGAGGATCTCATGTTAAGCTGCTTCTAGCAGTAAGTTTAAATCAGTACTGATTTTAATTCAGCTTAGGTTTCCCCACAATAATATCAGTCCTTGGATCCAGAGCAGGAAGGTACATCAGAGATCACCTAACCCAACCACTCCCTTATGAAAAATGCACAAACTGGCTATAGGAAGATGGAGTCTGAGAAAAGAATTTGGATTTGTGGGCTGCAGCTTATGATAGGTAAGAATAACAGATGCATGGTCAGGGCTGGAGTATAACCAAAAAGAAGTAGTAAGAATACATTTGCCAATAAGGTTGCGAATCTAATCAAAAGGGTTTTAAATTGACAAAGGAAGGGAGACAGTGACAGATAGATTAGATATGATATAATATGAGATATAGAAGAAATAATTGATATCAATAGATAAATAATACATAGATCCACCAAGCTAGACATCATAGAGTAGCCAGATTATAGAAAGAAGAGAGTAGAAGTGGAGGTGGCCAGAAATTCATAGGAGACAAAATCCAAAGAAGAAAGGTCTTGACTTATCTAGATATCTACAGCGCTCTATCTCTCCCTCTTTCCCATCTCTCTTCCTTTCTGTCTCTGTCTCTCTGTCTGCCAAAAGCGGAGCAGCTAACAATTGTTTGGCTCACCTTAATTTTATCCTTCAAAAGTTGGAGAAACCGACCAACATGACTCCTGTTCTGCATCTTATTCTCATCACAAAGGGAGAATGAGTTGTTGGAATAGAAACGATGAGAATCTTGTGGGGAACTGACCGCTCCAACTTAGAATCTGTCATTGACAAGGACAGGAAAACCAGCCATCGTTCAGCACATATCCCAGATTTAAGGAAAGCAGATTCTAAAGCATTTGGAGAGAGGACGGGAAGGATCTAAATTTCACAAAGGAAGTGACCTCAGAAGGAATAGGAAGATCTGAAAAAGAGAATTCCAAAGACACAGAGAGAATTATAATAAGGAGGAAGAAGGTGGTTGATCTGACACCCAGGGATCTCATCATCTGAGATTTTTAAAGAAACATAACAGAAGATGGAAGCAACAGCATATCACGAACCTGTAAGAATGACAGGTATGAAAATCGCAGGAGCCAGAATGAGCCGAAGACAGTGACAAGTGAAGGATAGTGGGGGGTTTTAAGTGACTCTTTTCTTCATCTATTTTAAAAGGGGAAGATCAAAAAGGATCTTCCTCAGGGAAATGAGATGCTGCAGCTACTAAAAATTACAGCATCAGCAACAACAGTAATAGCTGGGATTAAATTTGAACTCGGACCCAGAGCTCTGCCCATTGTACCATAGGTTGGACTAGACACCCTCTGCAGTTCCTCTCAGCTCTGAGATTCTTGGATCCTGATGGGGGTCCTCCCTTCTTCTCCCATTCCTTACCCCCTTGTCAATTTTCTAGCTCAGGAGGCTCAGACCCCCCCCCCCCCGCCCCAGGACAGAGGTCAATAGGGGAGAAGGAGGGGGGAGAGGAGAGTATCATGGACAAGGTGAAGTCTCTCTTAATGCTGGCACTTCCTCTCAGAGCCTTCCCTCCATTCTCACCCGTGTCCTGCTGTGAGGACCCAGGAGAAAGATTAATATGCACCAAGTGAGAGAGACCCCGGAGACACACAAGGTTCTTCTCACCAGCTCATTGTTCCAGTTGAATTAATGACCCATCAGCTCCACAACAGAGCTCCTCTGGCGCCACAGTGATAAAGGAGGGAGGGTAACCAGCCTGGCATCATCTCCCTGAAAAACAGGCATACAGGGAAGGGCTAGAGGAGTCTCTCTGCACTTGCCCATCATGGGCTCGCCCTGCATAGGCCAGGGTTCACAGGTGGGAGGGGGATTGCCAGGACTTGCCTCCTTTGAGGGCTGCCAGCAAGGCTCCCCCAATCCCAAATAACAACCCCACCTCTGTGAAGATTAATGAGCCCCAGCATTGGAGATAGCCCAGGTGGAATGCAGGGGGTAAAGACAATGGAGTCAGAATCCCAGTCCAGTCCAGTCCCCAGTCCACTAACTTGGCTGTGAGACCCCAGGCAAGTCCTCTAACTTTTTCTGGGCCTCAGTTTTCTCATCTGTCAAATGAAGGGCTAAATGAAGGGGCCCCTAAGGCCCCTTCCAGCTTAGATGTCCCAAGACAGGTTGGATAGCACAGTGGATCATTGGTCATACTTAGAGATGAGAAGATCTAACCTTGGATCTTGTCTCAGGCACTGGATGGATGACCAGAGGTGAGTCATTTAAACTCAATAAGCCTTGTTTTCATCATTTTTAACCTGGGGATGGAGAGGGAACTAAGCAGTCAATCAATCCATTTAACAAGCATTTATTAAGCACCTGCTGCATACCAAGAATTGTACAAGGCAATAGAGATACAAAGACAGAAGCAAAACAGCTGCTGCCTTCACGGAACTTATCCTATCAGAGGAGACAACCTATACTCATACAAACAGACAGAATAAGATAATAATAAAAGATTGTTTCTTACATTTCTGACCATTTCTACTTCTCTCCATGATCTGGCTGCTCTCTGTGATTTGAAGTTGGGGGAAATCTGTGTATCTATCCTTTAGCTACCCACATTATGTGCCTCTGTGGTTATTATTAAAGGAGGGAGTGTCCACACATTCGGAGGAGGCCCAGGGAAAACTCCGTGTAGAAGGTAGTGCTTGAACTGTGTAGTCTGTTTCCTTGGATGGCTCTTTAGGGGTAGGGTGACAGCAGGCGTCAGAGGCCCGAGAAGAGCTGAGTGGCAGACAGAAGGAGGGGAGAGTACCTGCTCCTTCCCCTAGCCCAGCTCCCCATCTTCTACAGTCCTTTATCAGACCGGCAAGCCCTCAGATAAGATGTCCGAGCCTGCGGCGCCCCGGCCATTCCCTGGGGTGCTGCCGCATCGAGAATAAGCAGCAGGTGGTTGTCAAAGATAACTGAACTGGTCCGCGGGGCCAGGCGGGTTGCTGCCCAGGCAACGAGAGGACGACTGGGAAAGGGATGGAGCAGGGGCTGGGAGAGCCAGGCAAGGAAGAAGAGAGGGAAGAAGTGGTGGGGTTTGCTGGGCGGCTGAGAGGGAGGCCCCCATGAGACTGGGCCAAGGAGAAAGAGAGGAAAAGAAAGGGTGCTGGGAACACGGGACACGGAGCAAATCACTTAACCTCCCTGGGTCTCAGTTTTCTCACCGTACAATGGAGCTAATAGCACCGACTCACAGGGTTTGGGAAAGGTTCAAATGAGATCACGGTCAAAAGCGTTCTGTAAACCTAAAAGTGGCATGTAAATGTGAGTTTTGATTAGGAGCTATGCTGGATTCTAGGATCCTTGAGCTCAGACCATTACTGTCTCATTTCCTCCCTCCACCGCTTTCCTCTCCATCCCATCCTGGCCACAGTCAAATGTCAATCAGCCTTTGGGTCACTGGCCAAACGTCCCGCTGGCTTCATCCGACCCTGCAAATAGCCCCTTGCCTTCCCAGACAGAGAGGGTCAGGACTGTCTGGAGCCGAGGTCGAGTTTCATTTATTCAATCCCAAACTAGGGTCGGGGGAAGGAGAGAGTGAGCAGTAGGAGAAATCTCTCCGGCCTCGTTGACAGGAGGACATTGTCTCATCGGATGGGCACCTCCTCTGTTTGACAGGCTCATAATTCCAGCCAGATCCGGCCCCTCTTCCCCAGGGAGGCTGCGCTAAAGCCGGAGCTCATCCTCCTGAAGTCCAGGCAAGGAGGAGAGGATTGGATGGGGGATGGAGATGGGGAGCTGTGCTCACACCACTTAGAGGCAGAGACTGGTTTGGGGGCTTTGTTTCTGCACCCCCAGATTACCTCCCATTTCCGATGTGTATACATTCTGGGTACATAATTGTTTACATATTCTCATTCCATTAGACTGTGAGCTCCTTGAAGGCAGGGACTTTTTTTTGCCTTTGTTTTCATCTCCAATGTTTGGCACAGTGCCTGGTACATAGTGGGCACTTGGGAAATACTTATTGCCTCACTCCAAAGCCAACCAGACCAACATGACACCATCTGGGCTCCCCATCCCCTACAAGCTCTGACCCACTGCTACCCTGCCTAGCCTACTGTCTCCCTTCACCTCTCTCCTCCTTTCTCCAACAGCCACTAAGCCATTAAATGCTGAGCCTGGGAAAATTTCTCTCTTTGGGCTTAGATTGCTCACCTGTAAAATCAAGGGATTGGAAGCTACTCTCGAAGACCTGATGCAGAATGGGAGAGGTAGCTACGCCCTGGAAATGCCCCTTTGGACATTTCTAAAAGAGAAGGAAGAAGAATTTTTCCGAACTACATTCCAAGAAACTTGTGATTGAGTTCTGGGAAAATTCTAGGATGAAGAAAGGAAGGGTTTAGGATATTTAGAATATTCTGATCTCCTAATTCAATATTTTAAAAGGAGGACAGTAGGACATACTCACTGAGAGCCTATAGATGAGTCATGATCACCCCTAGACCCCTGTCTAGGGACAGGTCCCACCAGGCTACTGACAAAAGCTCACCCCAACCTCCTTGTGGAGCCTGAAGAACCCTGTCTCAGGAGTCAGAGGACCAAGGCTTCAGCCAGTTACCTTTGCAGATCTGGGCTAATCGCTTCCCCATTCTGGTCCTCAGTTTCTCTATCTGTCTAGTGAAGGTATTGTCCTTTATGATCTCAAAGGTCTCTGCCAGTTCTTGACCCTAGGATAGGGGCTCTTGGAGAAGGTGGACACAGAGAGTGCACAAGGCCCAAGTGGAACAGGAGTCTCCAGGCCAAAGCGAGGGAGAAGTTCTAATAGTCAAAGATCCTTCCACCTACATGTTCGTTGATTCCATGATACTCAGATGGGACATGTTTGACCCCAGGGTGGGAGGGAGCCAGCTGTCTATAGAGCCATGTCTGAGACTACACACATACACACACACACACACACACACACACACACACACACACGTGTGTGTGCTCCTAAGGATGCTGGGATAGGTAAGTAATGGGTGGTTCCCTCCCCACCAGGGTCTGCATTCCCAGTACTCTGCCCTCATCCACCACAGGTTCCCTCTTCACTGCTCCTGGCTCCTTACAATCTGGTTAAGAGCAGATCCTGAAGCCCTTAGCCAATGTATGGTTTTCATGAAACAGACTTGCTCCCTATAATCAGTGGAATGGTTGCTGGTAGGGGTGGGGAATGGGGAACATATAACACACATGCCCCCCACAAAGAGTAGCTAACAACCTCCTTGGATCCTTCAGGACAAAGAAGATTCTGGTACTCTGGGAGGGGATTCTGCTTCTTCTGGTCTGAGGGAACAACCTTCTCCCTGGAGGGTCCCCCCACTAGGGTTCTCAAATTGGCTTCTGCCTCCTCAGTCAGGTTCCCAGCTAGGTTGACCCAGAGTCTTCCAGAACAGGAAATTCCTGTGGTTGATAGTAACCACCCCCTCCCTAAACCAACAGCATCTAACCCATTTCCTCTGTCCAGGCAGAACATCTCTAAATTCCTCATAGAATTTACAAAAGCCCAGGTAAGATGACCTCATAGACTCATTCATCTGCCCTGGTTACCCTCCTCTGGTGTCTTTCAAGCTTGTCAATGTCCTTCCTAAGACTTGATACCCAGAACTGAACACAACATTCCAGGTGAGGTCTGATGGGGTTGCACTTTCCTTTTCCTAGAACGTAGGCAGACCTCTCGTAATGCAATCCAAGGTGTCATTGAGTGTTTTTTATTTCCATTTCAATATGCTGATTCATACTGATCTTTTTCAGAACAACTGATCCCTAACCACAGCTCTCTTATCTTATATGTGTGAAGTACAAGTGTTTACACTTGATCCTAGAGGATTTCATCCAATTACATTCAGCCTGGCACTCTCAGCCTGTCAAGATCCTTTTGGATCCAGTGTATTGGCTCTCTCTTCCAACTTTGTGTCATCTGAAAGTTTGATGAACATGCCCACTACACCTTTGACCAAGTCATTGATAAAAATGTGAAACAGCCCAGGGCCAAGGACAGATCCCTGCAACACTCTACTGGAAACCTCCTGCCTTGTGGACATTGAACCATTAACAACCATTAACACTACCTTTTGAGTCCAGCCACCCAAGCAGTCCTGCACCATCTGACCATCCAATCCAGTTCCTCCATCCTCTCCATCAGGAATACTATAAGATACTTTGTCAAAAGCTTTGACGTTAGTATCCACAATGTTCCCCCCTCACGTACTCATCTAGTAATCCTGTCCAAAAAAAGAAGTGAGGTTAGTCTGGCATGATCTGTTTGTGGCTCTTTGTAATCACTGTTTCTCTTTCTAGATGTTTATCAACCATCTCTTTGATGGTCTGTTCTAAAATTTTCCTAGAAATAAAAGTTAAGCTGTATAGTTGTCTACAATTTCCAAACTACATTTTCTTCCCTTTTTAAAAAAAATCAGGACAATGTTTTGTTTTCTCTGACTTTGTGGTGTCTCTCCCATTTTCTAGTCTTTTGCATATCACTGATGGTGGCTCAGCAGTCATCTCTGCCAGGCCTTTCTGAGGATCTAGTTCATCTGGGCTAGCAGCTCCTTACTCATCTTGAGGGTCAAACCTCTGTCAGAAACTTTGGCTCTTTCACTTCCTGCATAGAGGTCATTCTCTTCTGTCAAATGAGGGGGTTGGATTCGGTGGCTTCTACTGTCCCTTCCAGCTCTAAATCTGTGATTCTATGAAATTGAGTGATGTGAAATTATAATGACCAAGCCTAGCCCCAAACAAGAAGGCATCTCCCAGCCTTCTTTGCAGAGGTGGGGGACTACAGATAGCAAAAAAAAAAAGTCAGACCGAGGTTTTTTTTCTGATCTGTTAGTTAATTCTGCTGAACTTTTTTTTTTCTCTTTTCAATTCCTTGTGATTAGAGATGGCTCTTTGGAAGAGGGAAGAGGGGGAGTAATGTCATAAAAAAGTAAAAACAAAAGATATTAATAACAAAAATGAATCTTTTGAAAAAGCACCCTGCTTGCTCTCTTACCCTTACTTTGCCCCATGCCCATTATTTCCCCAGAAGTGCCCAGGAAAGGAACCAGGAGGCCCCGGGTAGCCAGAGCTGGCTTTGCCCTCACCATCCCATCTCAGCCCTGCCTGAGTGAGGTCTTTGGAATTTTCTCACCATTCCCTCTCCTCACCCATCTCTCCTCACCCTGGTGCTTTCCATTCTCTCCAGAGATAAGGGAAATTTTCATGTTTAAAACATCATCCACTTCCCAAGATTCCCTTCCCGAGAATTCCTCTGCCCTCTTCTCTGGTGCCGCTCCTGCTGGTATGTCTTTTATTGCTCCCTGTATCCCAGGGTCCAGTTTCTTCTCCTTGCAGTCAGCCAGGAATGAACTGGAAATGTCCAGATGGAGAAATCATGGGCTGCAGTTCAGCATTCACTCACCAGAGGGCAGAAGATGTGCTACTGTGGGACAAATCAGAAATAATGAACTTTAAGATAGGGGAGTCCAGTGAAGGTATTCAGGAAGGATTGTAGGCAAGGAAGGCATGATCTACCCTCTACTGAAATCAAGCCCTTCATGCTTCAGAAGGCAGCTCTGGTTACACGACCCCTTTGAAATAACTCTCCTGCCCTAGAAAGACAGGAGCCCTGATACACCATCGGCCAAAATGTGAATCTGTCCAACCATTCTGGAAAACAATTTGGAATGATGAAAAGATGAAAAGAAACTGACCAAAGCAACCATGACCTTTGGCCCAAAGATTCCACTTCTAGGCAAATAAACAGGGAGGTGAGAAACAAGAAAGATTCCATATAACCGCGATGTCCAGAGCAGCCCTTTTAACGTTAGCAAGGAACCAGAAACAAAATAGATGCCCATCAGTTGGAAAATGGTGGCAAAGTTGTGTTCTGTGAATGTTAACGTGATGCTATTGCATCATAAGCAATGATGACTACGAAGAGTTCCAAGAAGTATAAGAAGTCGTGTGAAGATGTGATGTACAGGGAAGTAAGTCTAAGAAACGACATATACAAAGATGAGCCGAGAAACAACCCACACGGTGATGAAGACAACGTAAATGGAAAGAAGACAAAAGCTGTAATAAAACTGTAATGAAATTATAATGACCAAAGCTTGGCTCTGGAGAAGGGATTAGAAAACTCACCTTCCTCCCCTTTTTGTAGAAGTGGAACATTACATACAGTGTCAGACACCATTAATTTGCTGGTTGGTTTTGATGAATTGCCCTCTCTCTCTCTGTCTCTCTCCCTCTCTCTCTCTCTCTCTCTCTCTCTCTCTCTCTCTCTCTCTCCCTCCCCCCTCTCTCCATCCCTTCCTCTCTCTTTTTTCTCTTTCTCTCCCTCTCTCTCTCCCTCTCTCTTTCTCTCTCTCTCTTTCTCTCTCTGTCGCTCCCTCCCCACCCCTCTTCTCTCTCTTTCGTTTCTCCTCCTCCTCCTCTTCCTTCTCCTCCTCCTCCTCCTCTTCCTCTTCCTCCTCCTCCTTCTCCTCCTTCTTCTTCTTTTCTCTCTCCCCTAACACAAAGGCTAACTAGGTCCTGCTTCCTGAAGCTCCAGAGTCTGACAGCCTGTGCCAGTTTTTGTCCTTCACCTGTCAATGCTATTTGTCCTGAGTTCATTGCTCTGGGGTTTCAAGACTTCTCCATACAGCATGTCAGTTCCCCAGTCCTCAAATTCATTGGCCCTTATTCTCAACCAAAAAACTCCAGGCAAAGTCATTACTTACAGAGTTACTAATTTTAGAAGTGGTAATGGGCTTGGGATCTAACAGTTCTCCCAAGCACAAAAAGGCACCCAAAATGTACAGATATGAATTGGGTATGAAATGAGTAGTTTATTCCCACACAGAAAATTACTGAGTTATAATCATTAACTGATTAGAGCAGAATCTAGTTGATCATCACTAGTACAATCAGATAGAAAGGTAATATGAAGACTTTTTTGGGACATAGTTTTTGCAGGGTTGCTCATTCATGCTATTCACATTTCACCTCCACGGGACACAATCTGATCAAACACTAAATGGAATCATCTTTCTGAGAGTCTCTCTTTTCTTTTTTTTTAAATTAATTTATTTATTTTTAGTTTTCAAAACTCACTTCCATAATATTTTGAGTTTAAATTTTCCTCCCTCTCTCTTTCCTCCCCCCTCCCCAAGATGATGTGCAATCTGACATAGGCTCTACTTATGCATTCATATTAAATATATTTTCACATTAGTCATGACATAAAGAAGAATCAGAACTAATGGGAGGAACCAAGAGAAAAAAGAAACAAAACAAAACAACAAAAGAAAAGGAGAATAAATAGTATGTTTCTATCTGCATTCAGACTCCAAAGTTCTTTTTCTGGATGTGGACAGCATTTTCCATCACAAGTCTTTTGGAGTTGTCGTAGGTCCTTGCATTGCTGAGAAGAGCCAAGTCTATGAAAGTTAGTCATTGTGTAATGTGGCTGTTAACTGTGTACTCCTGTTTCTGCTCACTTCACTCAACACCAGTTCATATGTCTTTTCAGGTTTTTCTGAAATCTTCCTGCTCATCATTTCTTATAGCCCAATAGTGGAGCCTCCCTTTTCAATACTGATGCAACCACAAGCCTCTAGTAGATGCTACCCTTCTCATTAGCACCTTTTGGTGCTTACAAGGTCAATGCTAAAAGAAAAGAAACACAGAGGGAGAGGCAGGTAGTCAAGGTCCTCCAGCACCAGGCTGGCTGCTTAAAGGTATTCTCCATGTGGGGAGTAAGGGCTTAGAATACCCCAGCTCTACCATCATGCCGCAGTAGGAAAGGACCCTTCCTTCCTCCTCCCCCCAAATGGAGTCACATATTGTCTTCTTGAAGTTGCCCCCAAAACCCCATCAGCCTGAAACCTTCTCTTACTCTTTCAGGAGTGGCACCTGGCATCAACAGCTCAGTCACCAACTGGGGGTGGGGGGGAATCAGCCATGTAATCCATCATCCATCAGAGAATATTGATTCTGTCAAGTTTATACTTGGTTTCCCCGGGACAATTGGAGAATATCTATACACTCTACCAGGAAGAGAACCCGTTACCTTTCATCTTTGTTACAAGGAAGGATTTATTTGGAAATGGTGATGTAAAAATAAAATATTTTAACCAATAATTATGGTATTAGAAGATAAAATATGTTGATATTATGTAATGCTGTACATATATTTTATATATTTCTGAGTTTCTAAACTTTTTTCTGGGTCATCTGCTGGCCGTTGCTGTTGTCTGAAGCTGCCATAAAACTCCAGGAAAATTCCCATTTCATTTCTTATGCCAACCTGAAATGTATCAACACCGTTATGAGGAAAGACCCAATGTGGAAGGGATAACTATACAAGCACATGCACATTCACTCAACCAGACATACACAGAACTCACAGAACAAAACTTTGCATGTTTTCAAAACAGGAGTATATTTGAGAGGCTGTACTTTTTTGCAAACTATACTTTTCATAAAATAAGAAAGTTGTTGTTGTTTTTAAGATTTTCCTCCACCTGATTTATAAACAGTTTTGAACAATCCTTCACAGAGCCTAGAACTGAAGACCCCCCCCCTCAAGAAATCTAATCCAATCCCTTCATTTTGCAGTTGAAGAAAATGAATTTCAAAAAAGGTTGAGGGTCTTGTTTGAGGAGATCCAGGTTAGCAAGTAGTAAAGTGAGGTTTTGACCCCAGGTTTCTACAGCAAAGCCAAGACTCTCCCCACTATGCCACCTGTCTAAATGCCCTACTCTGATTGTGCAGCAAGCCCCTACCCTCACCAGCCATTCATCTTTCTATCAAGTGAGTGTGAATCTCCTCACACCCTCTGTTGCAGTGACATCCCTTTATCTGAATCTTTTTGCTAGACTGTGTCAATGATTGGAATGTGGTTTCCTGTCAAGTTTTGGGATTCACCTGCAGCATCTTTTGTACCCTTCGAAAAAAGAAAAGGCCATTTGGGTCAGTTTACTGGCCAGTTTAAATCAACGGTAATCCACCAAAGTATTGTTTCTAGAAAACAGAGAAAATATTTCAAGCAGAAAGGAATAATACCTCACACTTCCAGAACACTTTCAACCCCGCAAAGTGCTTTCATAACTGCCCGGTGATATTGGCACAGCTTCCTCCATTGGGGTGGTTGTAAGGAAAGTGTTTTGTAATCCATTTTAATGCTACAGAAATAAGCTGTCATGTTGCTTCTTCCTACCCCACGGGGTACTAATGAGATTAACAACAACAAAAAAAAAACACTGGGCTCTGCCAATGAAAAGGATTACTATGATTATTTAATCTTCATATCATTTAGAATCCTCAGTTTCAACTCTTCATTAACCGTATGGTTCCATAATACTCCATCACCAAGAGAATATGGGCGTTTTTAAAAAGTGAGCCATTGTTTTAAAGAGAGGCTTGGGGTGGGGCAGGGGAAGGGAGGGGTAGTGCCATTAAGAAGGCTCTGCAATTTCCCAAAGGGAATATCCCCCACTCTTGTCTTGTTCACTCTGGGCCCAGCTCAGCATCCATTTACAATCTGTCCAAAGTACATATGCTGATGGACAGGCTTTATGGGCTGCCCATCCAACTGCAGAGCTGGATGACAAGTTTCATCCACTTAGTTTTTCCTACTATGGTGAAGAAGAGCCAAAACGCAAAGGTGACATGCATGGTGGGCTAGAACAAGCAATAGTTTATTATAAATAGGAATTATGTAAGCAAAACAGTGTAAAGGACACCACAGAGGAAGTGTACAAAGAAAATTGATGAGCCAGTCATGAGGCAAGAGCAAGGGATCACAGTTGGTAGATTTAGAGCTGAAGGTCCTGGCTGTCTCTTTGTGACCCTACTTGATGTTCTCACGGCAAAGACAATGGAGTGGTTTGCCATTTTCTTCTCCAGATCATTTTACAGATGAGGAAATTAAGACAGTTGGAGTAAACTCCATCATATCAGAGAGAGCTGGGTGGAGCAGTAGATAGCACTGAGCCTGGAATTAAGAAGACCTGAGTTCAAATCCAGTCTCAGACTTGTAGTAACCATGTGACCCTGGGCAAGTCACTTAACCCTGTTTGCCTCAGTTTCCTCACCTGTAAAATGGGCTGGAGAAGGAAATGGAAAACCCTCCAGTAGTTTTGCCAAGAAGAGCTTAAACAGGGCCACTGAGAGTCAGAAATAACTGTACAAAAAATGTATTCAATGTCAAATTAAATAAAGATCCTAATATCATAAACTGGAGCTGGAAAGGACCATAAAGGTCATTGAAGGGCAGAGAATTCACATCTCAGTGGTCCTGGGCTTCAGTGGTAAGCAGAGATTGTTTCATTCTTTGTACCTGGGACAGTGATCGACACACTGAAGGCACTTAATATTAAACAGTAGTTGAGTGACTGATTGCTGGAGAGAGACTTTCATCCACATCCTGACTCGGCTACATGGTAATGTTATGTGGGTGATAACTGAGTGAGTGGGACATAAGGCAGTGGGGGAAGGTGCTCAGACTGAATTCTAAGACCTTGGGTCTGAATCCCACCAACTCCCTGGGGGACCTGGGGCCATGTCACCAAAGCTCCCCAGGACCTCACTTCTCACTGTGTGTAACAAGGTAACTGGAGGGACTAGGTGACCCCTGGGGTCTTTTCCAGCCCTGAGCCTTACAAGCCTAGTGGTGAGACCCTAGTCAAGTCACTTGACTCAGTATCCTCAATTCTAAAATTGGGATAGCCACCTACTTTTCAAGGTTGTTGTGAAGAAAGTGCTTTAAAAAAAATTTAATTAAAATAAAATAAAAGGAAAGTGCTTTGAAAACCTTAAAGAGAAATGTGAGTAACAGTAAAAACAAGTCAAAAGGCAGAGGCCAGACTAAAGATCACTTATCAGGGGGTGTATTGACTGTAGTCGTGCCCTTGGCATGAGCTGGACTAAACGGTCACTGGCAGCTGAAGGTCCTTCCAGCTCTCAAATTCTGTAATTCTTTATTGTTTTTAGTCATTTTTCAGTTATGTCCAACTCTCCATGACCTCATGGGGGGTTTTCTTGACAAAGATACTGGAGTGATTTGCCATTTCCTTCTCTAGCTCATTGTACAGAGGAGGAAACTGAGGCAAACAGGGTAAAGTGACTTGCCCAGGGTCACACAGCTAGTGAGTGTCTGAGGCTGGATTCAAACTCAGGTCTTCCTGACTCCAGGTCTAGCCCTTTATCCTCTGCACCACCCAGCTATAATTCTATGAGGCCTTCATTCAGTGCTTCCTCTGTGTCAAGCACTGTCCCCTGAGGGGCTCTCTGGACCACTTCACCTTATGCCCTCCCTGGCACCTTCCTCCTCTCCTTCCAGCCCCTTCTTCTACATGACATTCCCTCACTTAAACTTAAGCCTCTTGAGGGCAGGGACCCTATCTCCTGGCTTGTATTGGTAGCCCCAGGACTCAGCCAGAGCTGGCACCTAGTAAGTACTTAAATACTTTATTTCTCTAAAACATTTCCTGCCCTCAAGGAGCTTATATTCTGTCAGGGATAGAATATACACATATGTAAACATCTACAAAACAAGAGAAATAAAAAAAAGGTAAATTCCATTGGGGGGATGGCGCTAGTATCTGGGGACATGGGCAATGGTTTCATGAAATAGAATCATGTGGATAGAGTTTTTAGAGACACAAAGGACTCTATGAGGTAGAAATGAAAAGGGAGGGTGCTCCAGGCATGAAGAACAGCCAATGCAAAGGTGTAGAGACAAGATATGGAGGACTGTATGAAAAAAAAATAGTCAGAAGGCCAGTTTGACTGAATTGTAGAGTTCCAGGAAAGGAAGTAATATATGTATGTATGTATGTATGTATGTATGTATGTATTAAGATTGGAAAGGTAGAATGAGACCAGACTGTGAAAAGCTAAACAAGGGAACTTATAATCCTGATAATAAAACCCACCTATTCTCCAGTTTACAGTATCTCCCATCAAATCCGTCCCATTGCAGGGTCTTTAAAGGACATATTGGCTCTTCTCTGTCAATAAATGAAAATGGAAGAGAATGGGAGACCAGAGTCATCCATAGAAGGAGAAGGGACAGGGAAAGGCAGGTACTCAGAATGAACCTCAGTGACCTACCCTGTACCCTGAGCACAGCATTCAGGACCTCCAGGCACCTCCCATCCATCTCCCATGGAAAAGACCCCTAGTTCTTCCAGGGCTACTCCCTAGGGCATTGCCCTCCACGCCCAGGCTCAGTGACTCAACAATGAAGCCCAGCCCAGCTGTGACAATGGGGGCGAGAGCTCTTCTGAGGGGTGGAGAAAGCTCCTTCCCATTCCCCGCTGACTATGGCTGAAGCTTAGCCAGCTTTCCCCGAGAGAGGTATGCCCGGGTCCAGGGGAGGCTAAAACTACTCTCTGCCCTGCTCTACCTTCACTTCATCCCTATTCACTCTTCCTCTGTCCTTCCGCACCCCTGTTCTGCCGCTGGCTTCGTGTGGGCATTAGTGATGGAAGGGGCTGCAGAGATCACCTCGTGCAGCTCATGTTTTACAAAGGAGGAAGCTGAAGCCTAAAAAAGGCGTAGGATTTGCCCAGGGTCACACTGGCAGCAATTAGTGTGTCCAGCCCCCTCTGACTTTCCACTAAACCAGGCTGTCTACTCTTCATTGAAACTTAGAACAAGTCACACCAACTCTCTGAGCCTCCGTGTCCAAATCTGAAAGATGAGGATACAGTGAAAAGAACACTGGGCCAAGAGCCAGGGAACCTGAGTTACTCATTGCCTGTGTGACCTTGGACAAGTTCCTTAATCTCCCTCACTCTCAGTTTCCTCATCTGTAAAGTAAGCAGGTTGAACCAGATAATCACCCTAAAGTCCCTCTTGCCTCTCACTCTACCTGCCTCACAGGGTAGTCCTAGGAACAAACTTGGCAGCCTGGATCATCGTTTTAGGTGGGCATTGCCAACGGAGACTCCTCACATGCCTGGATGGGGTCCTGGCAAGCCTCCCCCCCCCCGCAAGGTTCAGGCAATCAGTCAGTAAACATTTATGATGATGGTGATGAAGGCCCGGAGGGCTGCCCCGGTGCCCTCCTTACATGAAGGCACTGCCAGGAGCTCTCCAGTGTCCACCCTCTCCAATCAGAGGGAAGGAGGGAGGGACTCAAGGGGCAGGGAGAATTGCAGGGGTTTGAGATTCAGGCTTGATATGATCTTGTAGGAAGATGAGTTTTTGGAGACAGTGATGAAGTCCAAGAAAGTAACCAGGTGGGAAATGATGGGAGGGCCGTCCTCCTTAAATGGAGACTGAAAAGAGTTTCCCCCTGTCCACCTCCTGCCCTTTCCAGGTAGAAGAAGGGAGGGACCCGAGGGGCAGCTGCTGGTGCAGTGGAAACAGTGCTGGGCCCAGAACCAGGAAGATCTGCATTAGAATTCAGCCTCTTACAGGAGCTAGGTGACCCTGGGCAAGCTGCAACCTGTTTGCCTTGGTTTCCTCAAGTGTAAAATGGTTAGCATCTACCTCCCAGAGTTGTGAGGATCAAGTGAGATATTTAAAGGCATTTAGCGCAGTGTCGGACACACAATAGGGTGCCTATAAATGCTTCTTCCCTTCCCTGAAGAGGTGTAACTTTCAGAGTTGGTCTGATCTTACAAGAAGAGCCATCTCTAGACAAAATTATAGCGTCCCACCCCTTTCACCTTCTTTCTGTGTGGTGTTTCCCCCATCAGACTGAGCTCCTGGAAAGTGGGCACTATCATTTGCTTTTTTTGTATGCCCAAAATTTAGCACAGCATTTGGAACAAAGTAGGGGCTTAATAAATATTTTATTGAGTGACTGACTGACTGATTGTTCTAGAGAGTTAAAGGATGTGGGTTCAAATCCTGCCTCTGCTGTTATCATAGTCAGGAGAACCTGGATTTGAGGTTGGTATCTGACCCATACTGGCAGGGCCATAGTGTGTTTCAGATTATAAGTCATAGAGAAGGTGCCAACACGCATTGATAGAAGGAGCTTCTGGCTGAGAGCTCTGTGCACTGATGCAATTATGGGTTTGTTAAAAAAAAAAAAAAAACAACCCACCTGCCTCAGTCCCTTTATGGCCTCAGGCAAATTATCCGAACTTTTTGGGACTCAGTTTCCTCAAATGTAAAATGAAGTGATGGGATCAGATGGCCTCTAAGGGGCCTTCCAGGGCTAAATCTACTGTAGGGCAGTGGAAATGGCCTAGATCTGGGGTTGAGAGTATCAGGTCCCAAGCCTAGCTCTGCCACTCCCTCCTGGTCTGACCTTGTATTGGCCACAAGACCTCTGAGCTGCCTCCTCTGTAGAAGGCTGAACAAGTGGCCCCTTAGGCTCCGTTCTAGCTCCGAAGCTGTGACTTTGGCTTCGGATGCCTTCCTCACCATGGCCCCCCGTTCTCAAAGGCCAAGCACAGATATCAGTCCATCCCTCAGAAGCATCCCGTGTCCAAGGCCCAGCCTGGCTCAGTTCAAAGACTCAGCCCCAGGCTGCCTGGAAGTGAGAGCAGGGGCCATTCCCAAAGCTGAGTTAGAGTGGTGTGGTCTTCACTGGCAGAGGGCCCCGAGGATCACGTTCAATTCTCCAAAAACACCAGTGTTTCCTCCTCCGGGCAAGAATCCACAGGACATTAAACAGAGAAGAAGAGCAGAGAGTCAGCTATCCCAGGACTGGCTCTGTCTGAATTCCATCGAACTAAATGAAGACAGCGAGATGGCACTGACTGTAACGATGACACCTTCGAAGGATCCTGAATTCAGAGCTAGGTCTCAGAAGGGGAAACTGAGGCCCAGGCCCAGACACATGAATGTTTAGCCCACAGAGTGACCAGGAAGTAAAGCGCAGAGCCCGGGATTCAAGGCCCTTCCTCTGACTCCAAATCCAGACCCTTTCCTTTGCACAATGCCCTCACACCGACGATGACATCACTCATCTCCGTCCTGCCCCACAGGCTTGTGGTAAGGGCCAGACAAAATAATAATAATTGCTGCCAGCACTTACGTAGCATCCACCTTGTGGAAGTGCTATCCTTATTCCATTTTAAAGTTGAGGAAACTGAGGGTAAATGACTTGTCCAAGGTCACACAGCTTGTCAGCATCTGAGGCCAGATTTCAGCTGAGGTCTTCCTGTCCCTAGATGCCTATAGTACACAGACAGATTGGGGTGGTGGGAGCTGGGGGGAGGGCATGAGCCATATCACAAGTGGGTATGATTTTTTTAAATGTTCATAACTTTTCCATTGTTTTCCTTTGTAATCCTCTGTAAAATTTTTATGCATTTAAAAACAGGAGTCTGTAGTCCAAAGGGGTCCATGATAACCAGAAAAAAGTTAAGAGCCCCTGCCTTAGAGCATCCCGACAACACAATGTCCCTTGTGAATTGCCTAAGCCTCCCATCCTCTCTAATGGGACTTGGCCACTGAGTGAGTATTGTCAGTGTGTATCTGAGTCCAGAGTTAGAGAGAAACGGCTTCTTGTCCCTGCCTCGGTCTCCACCCCAGTACCTCACCCCGACCCCTGCTGATTTTGAATTGTTTTTTTTTTTGTAGAATGGGTGAGAGTTGTAGGCATCCCAGATGCAGACTGGAATTTAAGAGTGGGACCTTGTCAGAATGCCTGTCCCTGGAGCAGGGTCCACGAGGGATCATGGAAGGAGAGGAGCCCTCCCACCACTTCCTGCCCTCCCTCCAGAAGCCCTGTTTCTGTGGCTGTATCCTGCGAAGCAAGGCCATGCTCCATGATCGGACCCCCAGACGCCCTCCAACCTGCCCCTGCCCAGCCCCTCCAAAGTTCCCCCAGTTAAACTTCCTAAAGGAGCCCCTTACAACCTGGGATTCCCCACTCCCTGTGCAGAATTCCTATACACTGACCATAACCAGGGATTGGAGAACAGATGCTACCAGTGCCTCTGCCCTCAAATCAGAAACACTGAGGCACCCAGCCTGGGTCTCCCTCCCTGCCATTCAGATACCCCACCAACTATCCCTCACCAGCGCCACCCAGGCTCCCAGTGCTGCCACTGGCTCCCTGATGGTCCTGCCCCAGCAACGGAACAGACCCAAACAAAGGATCAAACACCCCCCCTTCCGATTTGGGCTCTGATGGGAGCTGGCTGACCCTACCTACTCCCCTCCCCTCGCAGAACCTGCCCACCCACCTACCTGCCAATGTATTAAATTCGTTCATTCACCCACTCATTCATTCATTCAGATCTGTCCTGGCTTTGAGCTGTAAGAGGAAAGATCCATGGGGAATGACTATTGGTTCATCCCACCATGGCTTGATCTCCTTGTTGGCCAGTGGTGGCCCAGTGGGGTCTGTTCTATAAAAATCAGGCAGACCACCTGGAGGTCTGTTCATCATCACTGTTCTCCAGAGTTCTTCAGTTAGATGTGAAAATACTAGGCAGGAAGCTTTAGAGTCTCTCTTCTAAAGCCCCAAATAGGTAACCTTGGTAAAGTGCCTTGTAGATTCTTCCCTCTCTCCCTCAGCCCCCTCCCCTCAACCCGTCTCATCTTTCTATACTATCTACCAGTTGAACCAACCCCTTTACTTCCGTCGTCACCCCCTCTTGCCTGGGCTATTACAATAATCTCCTAATTAGTCTCCCTTCTTCTAGAGTTTCCAAGTTTTCTTTCACAATTGATATTTCCAGGACTGACCTCATCACTCCCCTGCTCAAGAGGCTTCAATAGCTCCCAGTTGCCTCTAGAATGAAATAAATATGAACTTCCCTCTTTGGTATTTAAAGGCCTTTACTCTCTGGTTCCAATCTATCTTTCCAAACCAATTTTCCATTACTTCCATCCTTCATTCCAAGCAAATTATCTGTTCAGTATCTATTCCATCCCTTTACACAGCCTGGAATGTCCTCCTCACTTCCACCCCTTAGATTCCCAATCCAACATCCTTCAAGGTTTAACTCAAATGCCACCCACCCCCTTCCAGAGGTGCTTCCTGATCTACCCAGCTGTTAGTCTGGATTTGGTATTGATTTATTGGTGAACATGCTATTGTATCTCCCTCCCCACCCCACCCCACCATATCCCACCCCCCCCCTAGTAGAATAGAAGCTCCCTGAGGGCAGGGCCTGTCTTATTCTAGTCTTTGACTTTGTATTTCCAGCACCCAATACAGTGCTTTACACAAAGTAATCAATAAATGCTTATTGAATCAATGAATTAATGAATGAGGCTATTTCCTATTACACCCCTTTGCCATATACTACATTTCCACAAAAAAAAAAAAACCTTCGCACTGTCCTCTGAATTCAGCACTCCTTCCCACCTCCACACCTTTGCACAGATTATCTGGCAAGCCCAGATTAGCTCTCTTCCCTTGAGCCTCTCAGAGTCTTTGGCTTCCTTCAAAGCTCAATTCAGATGCCCCCCTCCTGTCTGAAGCCTTTCTTGACCCTCCTCCCAGTTATTAGCGGCCTCTCCTTCCCAAATTACTTTGTCTGTAACCCATGTGTAACGTGGGTTTACAAGAATGCCTCCATCTTGGGTGATAGGGGCATTCCCAATACCCATTACAGATGGTAAATGTGGACCTGACCCATTAGAATGTAAGTTCCATGAGGGCAGGGAATGTTTCACTTAGGTCTTTGTATCCCCAGCACCCAAAGCAAGGTCGAGCACACCATAAGTACTTAATAATTGCACTTAATCAACAAAAGTACTTAATAAATTGGATGGGGACTACAAGGGCCTCTTCTCTCCTTCCCAGATACATAGCAGGGCTCTGCTGGGTGGCTGCCTAGAGGGGCCTCGGCCCACCCCTGCTCAGGCCTGGACTGCCAGATGGGTCATGGATCTAACCCAGACAAACACTTCAATGATACTCACCCCTCGTTGTCACTGGCCTTACATGGCTGGGGGATGGAAGGGAGAGGACCATGGAGAACCATCTTAAGAAGGAAGTTAATAGTGGACAATTTGGGACGTCAGGAGTTTGGGAGAGGGGTGTCCATCACAGGAAATGTCCCTCCTCTCCTGCCTCTTGAGGAGAGATCACCAAGGAAGTGTTTGTAGCTCCAGTGGGAGGAAGGGGATTGAGAATTGTAGCTCAGGGAAGATCTAGGCAGCTGGGTGCCCTAGTCTTGGGAATCAGGAAGACCTGAGTTCAATCCAGCCTCAGACACATCCTAGCTGTGTGAACCTGGACAAATCACCTAGTCAGTCCCCTCATCTGTAAAATGGGACAATGTTTGTAAAGGGCTCAGCAAATCTAAAACACTATGGATGCTAGCTATGATGTAATGAGGTGGGATGGACCTGGGCACGTTGCAGGCAGTACTCTGGGTGCTTTCTTTAACAACAGGGCCCCTTGGACCCCTTGCTACTGGACAGACTAGACCTGCAAGTCCTGAGGGGTCCCTTAGGCCCCATGATTAGAGCTGGTGCCAGGACCTGCCCTAACAGAGAGAAGCCAGAGATCCTGCCCAGCTCCAAGGGAAAGGCCTGGGTCTGTGCCCTCCCTCTCCACTTAGACTGGTCTGGAGGCTGGACCTCGCTTGCTTGAAGAGAAAGTCTTTGACCAGGAGGTAGAGAATAGCAAAGAAAGTCAGGGTGAGATGACCGGACTGGAAAAGGCCACAAAGATGATGGGCCTGGAGGGGTTGGGCTTTTCAGGATCTTATGGCCTTGAGGAAGGGGTGGAGCTTTCTGGGATTCCTCCAATTCAGAATCTCTTTCCTTTCCTTCCTTCCTTCCCCTTCCTTCCTCTTCTTCCTTCCTCCTTCTTGCCTTTCTCCTTTCCTTTCTCCCTCCTCTCCTTCCCATCCTCCTCTTTCCTTCTTCCCTCCTTCTCTCCTTCCCTCTCTCTCTGACTCCATGCTCCCACTTGTTCAGGACAAGGCAGCATTGTATCTTGACATTCTATACAGGAATGGCTACAACCCAATGCCCTGGATCTGCCTTCAGGAGACCCAAGCTCTGGCACTCACTCTCTGGGGTATCTCAGACAAATCACTGCCCCTCTCTAGGCCTCACTCTTCCCATCTGTAAGCTGAAGGCTGGGACAAGATAATGTCCAGGGTCTCTTGGGGCCCCAGGTCCCATAATCCAGCCTGGGAGGTGGTGCCCCTCACCTCCCTGGCACATGTGTGGGCTTGCACTGAGCCAACTGGGTGCCTGGCCAGCAGGGGTTACTGACCCCAAGCAGGGACAGATGAGAGGGTTCAGTCATCATTAAGCTTTATTGACCAGCACGGCTGGTATTTCCCAGGGAGAGGAATTAATCTCCCTGCCACTGACTGAGAGCAGACATCCTGCTGGGAGCAGTTACATAAATTCTGTTGCTCAAATTAATTAGGTTGGTGATTCATTTGTTTAATGAGGAGGAATCTGGTTGTAGAGAAGCATGAGTAGAAGACAGTCTGACTGAGTTCTTCAAAACCCAGCCCCGGGGGCCTGAGCTGGCCCATGTGAGGATGGTCCTGGCCTGGGGCAGGAAAACGTAGGGAATCACTGTTCAGCAGTCCTGCTGCCTGTGGGAGGGCCTGGTCAGTTGGAACACAGCTGACGGCAATGGGAGAAGCACAGAACTTGGAGCCAATCAGAATGCAGAGATAGGGGAGGGACCATTGCCCATAGGAGCTGGGCACTTTAGATCATGGGACAAGTGAATGTGTGTGGTCTGGCCTGAGAAAATGTACCTTGAACTCTTGCCTTGTGGCTATTTTGGGGTGGAAGGGGGGAAAGGGAGAGAAGGAGAGAAGAAACGAAAAGGGAAAGAGAGGAGAAGGAGGGAGGAGAGACAGACAGACAGACAGAGAGAAAATGTGTTAGTTTTCCCCCACTCTGTGACTGTAATGACTCTTTCTCTCCCTCCTTCCCCGAAGCTGAGCAAACCCTATTAGGAAGCTTGTAGGTTCCTCAGGGACCCTCCTCCTTATCCCCAAAGCCCTCTCCTCAATGGCCTCCTGGACCTTTAATTCAGGTGCTGGACTCTACAACCCCCCTGGCACTCCCAGGTCCTTAGTCCCTCCCACACAAGGACCTGTGCTCTCTTCCTCCCCCTTCCCAAATCCCTGACTCAACTACCCCACAACCAGGCTCTGCGACTGTGGGGAGAGAAAAGAGGACGGGCCAGGGCAGTATGAGGTATTTTGCATTTTATGCCATATTATTACAGACTGATCCTAGCATACTAAGGGTTTGAATCTTGGGGCATGACCAAAAGCCATCTGAGTGACCCCTAAGGGATGGAGACTCTGAGTGAGCTAGAGAAAACGGATATCCTATTTTAATATGTGACCATCATATCACTGCAACTGCCAGCAAAGGCATAAAGGAACAGCTCCTTCCTTGGAGAAGGGGAAAGCAATGTTACCAGGTCAGGGGTTTGCTGAGGCTCCTACCCTGCTAGGAAGGGACTAGCCAGAGCCCAGGTATGAGGGAGAGACCGGGGCGTTTCAAGCTTTGAGCGACACCACGTGTCTATGTCAGATATTGCACTCTAAGCTAATTTAAACCCCCTTGGCTGGATAATTAGTTCAATGGCAGCTGCCCTCCTCTCTGCATAAAGGAGAGCTGAATGGAAGGGTCGCAGATGACGCTTCTTGCTTCAGCAGGGCTGCTCCAATGACCCTGCTCAGTCTCTTACCACAGTCCCTGGCATCAGGATCCTTTACCAGTAGGAAGGGGTGGGGCTTTCTGGGAGTCCTCCAACTCAGAATCTCCTTTCTTTCCTTCTTTTCTTCCCCTTCCTTCTTCCTTCTTCCTTCTTGCCTTTCTCCCTTCCTCTGTCCCTCTTCTCCTTCCCACCCTCCTCTTTCCTTCTTCCCTTTCCCCCTCCCCCCACTTTCCTTCTTTCTTCCCTGCTTTTCCCCTTCCCTCCCTCTCTGACTCTGTGCTCCCACTGGTTCAGGACAAGGCAGCATTGTATCCTGCCATTCTATACAGGGATACAACACAGTGACCTGGCTCTGTCATCAGAGGACCTCAGTTGCAACACCTCCACCTTGTGCCAACAAATTTGGCTTTCATACTCCAGGCAGGAAGGCATTTCATACCCCCTGGGGAGGCATCCTAACCCTCTCCTCCTAACAACATTTCTTCTCATTATTAAAGGCCCAAGAGGTCATGTGAGAAAGTGGCTTAGAGTACTAGGCATGACGTCAGGGAGATCTGTCTCTGACACTTAAGAGCTGTGTGATTCTGAGTCTTTTAACATTTCTGTGCTTTAGGCCACTCACTACCTAGGACCATAGAGCTACAGCTGGAAAGGACTTCAGAGTCCATGTAGAACAGCCCACTCATTTTTACAGATGAGGAAACTGAGGACTAGAGAGGGCACAGGGGCAGTCATCACCAGTGGTAAGCTCCTCTGTCTCTGGAGGTCCGCTTTTCCTCTGTCCCACACAACTGACCTCCTTAGTCATAGACAGCTGGGGAGCTGTGTTGGTAGAAGGATTCCCTTCAGGGTGAAAGTGCAGGTGATTCCTGGAACAAAAGTCCTCTTGGCTGTCCATCAGGAAGTTATCCCAGGCTGCCCCTCCTACTTAGGAGGGAAGTGGATTGGGTTCGATGGTCTCTGAAGGCCTCTGACAAACCCAGCACTGAGTGCCAAGGCTGAGTGTGCACAATTAGCAGCAGCAGCAGCAGCGTTTATCTGGCATTTTGAGGTTGGCCTGGCCCTTTATAATTATCATCAGAGTGATTTCAACAGCTCTAGGAGGCTGGTGTTATTATTATCACCATTTTATACAGGAGGAAGCTGAGACAAAGGTTAAGTGACCTACCCAGGGTCCGCAGCTAATAGGGGTCTAAGGCTGGATTTGGATTCAAGTTTTCCCAACTCCAAGACCAGAGCTCTGTTAGGACAGAGTCATTGACACTCACGTGCAACTCTCTCTGACCCCATTTTGGGGTTTTCTTGGCAAAGACACTGCAGCGGCTTGCGCTTCCTTCTCCAGCTCATTTTGCAGATGAGGAAAACGAAGCAAATAGGGTCAAGTGACTCATCCAGGGTCACACAGCTGGTAAGTGTCTGAGGCCAGATTTGAACTCAGGTCCTCCTGACTCCAGAGCCCATACTCTACCCACTGCACCACTTAGTTCCCCTATCTGTCCTATCACCTGGAACTCAATCCCCTGGATTTTGAAATCAGGGCCTAGATTTGTATCTCAGCTTTTCTATTTAACTACCTGTGTGACCTTAGGCAAGTCATTGACCCTCCCTGGGAATCTGATTCCTCTTCTTTTAAATGAGGGGGTTAGACCTAATAATCTCTGGATCTCTTTTTTTTTCATTTTTTGCTTTTTGGAGGGAGGAAGGCAGGGCAGTTGGGGTTAAGTGACTTGCCCAAGGTCACATGGCTAGTAAATGTGAAAAGTGTCTGAGTCTAGATTTGAACTCAGATCCTCCTGACTCCAGGGCCGGTGCTCTATTCACTGTGCCTCCCAGCCACCCCTAAATCTCTGGATCTCTAAAGTCCATTTCATCTCTTAAATCTGTCCTCTTAAGTCACTGAAGTACCCTAAGCAACAATTTCCCAAACAGGACACTGTGCGAAGGCTCTACCTGAGCAAAGGAGAGAGAAGGCCAGTTGGCCTAGATCACAGAGTTGGGAAGTGGGGAGTAACAGACCATAAGGCCTCAGAAATAGGTTGGGGCCAGACTGTGAAGGGTTTTGGAGCCTAAACAGAATCATTTATATTTGATACTAGAGGCAATAGGGAACCACTAGAGTTTATTGAGTGAGGGAGTGTCATGGTCTATGCTAAAAGATGACCACAGCCGCTGGCTGAAGGACAGAGGGGAGAGAGAGACTTGGGCAGGAGTCTGTTGTGATAACCCGCTCCCTGCCTGGCGCTGTTCTAGACATAAGGCAGCTAGGCGGCACAGTGGATAGAGTGCTGGGGAGTCAGGAAGACTCATTTTCCTGAGTTCAAATCTGGCTTCAGACATTTCGGAGCTGTGTGACCCTGGGCAAGTCACTTCACCCTGTTTGCCTCAGTTTCCTCATCTGCAAAATGAGCTGGAGAAGGAAATGGTAAACCACTCCAGTATCTCTGCCAAGAAAAAGCCAAATGGGGCCACAGAGAGTTGGACACAACTGAAAAAATGGCTCTTCATTTTTAGGCTCATCTGCCAGAAACAATTTTGTTTAATTTAACATTAATCTAATATCCAAGCTTTTCTAGCTTGGTGAGCAAGGTCACTAAGTTAGCATAGCCTCCCCCCAAGCTACGTCCTCTGACATGACTTCCTAAGCTTCAAAGTAGGTGCTGACCAGCATTAGTGAAGGGATTTTCCTCATCCGGAAGATCCCTATCATTGAAATCCCAAGCCCTATTAAAAAGATAGGCCCACCTTTGTAACAGTAATATTCACCCAGGGGAGAGATGATTTGAGGTTACATTTACAGGAATCTTGAACAAGGAAAAAAAAAACCCACATAATATGTTAATAAAGAGTTTGGGTTAAAATTCCAGAAATGAATCAAATTTCATTCCTTCCTAAGGAGTTGTCACCCCCTTTGCTCCAGGAGTAAACAAAGGAACCTCCTCTTTGGGTCGATGTCAGTATCCTTTCTCAGTGGCGAGAGGGGTGAGTCACAGAGCCGTCCCTTTAGGTGGGTGGACAGAGAGAAGACTGCCTTTCGTCGGGTCAATAACTCACTTGATTCAGAGGTGGGAAAGGTAATGAGGTGAGTAAGACAAGACTCACTCTTTGTTAAAAGGTCAGATACCACCAGGGGTATGCTGGAGCTAGCTCTAACAGGCTCAGAGGAGCCGGTTGTTAAATTTTCCTAGGGGAACATTTATACCTCAGAAATCAGCAAATCCCACAATCAGGACTTGACTTATTGTTTGTCTCAATATTTAAGAAAGTGGTAGAAAAAATGGTAATAACATTAATTAAACTTAAAAATAAGTCATGGGTGCTCACCCCACCCCCACCTGGAGAGCCGGTTGTTAAACATTTACCAGCAGCCTCCTGAGAATTGCCCTCAATTCATTTTCCTTGACAAAAGCATTTTTGTCCTTGACCCATCAGCCACCTTCCTCAGGGGCTTTTACCAGAGTCTGGCAAGAGCTTTAGAGAAAAATATTACTTCTTAATATTAAAAGGAAGATTTTAAATATGTTTCTATACAAGGGATGCCCATTCCCAGGCTTGTGTCCAATTAGAAGCCAAAGCTGAAATGAAATACGCTTCTGGGCTTTATCCCCCTCCAAGTGGGACATAAAATCAATTGATCACCAGCCTTAGCACCTAGGGGTCCTTATATGGTACCAACCAACCAGACAGAAATGGTCCCCATCAGCTCCTCAGGCCAGCCCCCTCCCGAGAGTACTTGAAGTTTAAAAGAGTAGACACAGGACCTCACATAGGAATATGACAATGTTTGATCCAAAGGAATCAATCTCTAATGGTAAAAGCTTAGGTACCAGAGGATGAGAGATTTAGAGCTAGAAGAAGCCTTAGCCATCATCTACCACAACTCCTTAAGGAAACAGGTCCCTGGAGGGGAAACATGGCCAAGGCCCCAAGTACATGTAGTATAAGTAGCAGCGGCAAGATTTGAATCTGGAACCTCTGACTCAGGATCCCATGCTCTTCCCATAAAACCCCAGAATGCTGCCGGGAGGCCCTTCCCTGTGCCCCTCAAATCCCAGCAGGCAGGCAAACTGGCCAGGGACTGCCTCCCTCTCTCCAGGTCTTTGAGGCTGTGTATGGGGCTGTGGAGCAGCCTCTGCAGACTGCTCAGCTTCCCTGGGACTCTGGTGGGCGGAGGGGTCAGACATCTGGAACAGCCAGATACCACAGATGTCCCATGTTTCCTGGATCCCAGCCTGGGCTCCTGCTCTCCCTAATTCCAACATTTGGCTGCATCTCTCCCCTCATTCATATGCCAATGTCAACACTGCATAATCTGCCCCAAACACTGAAGATCTGGGGCTGGGAAAGGGAAAGGACAGGGTTGAGGAGGGGGGAGGCAGGGGACTGAAAATCAGGGTGGGTTAAGACAGAGGGGCCAGGAACCTGGAAGCACTCAGGCTGACCCTGCTGGGTCCTGCTTCCCTCCCTGAGTCTCCTTTTCCCTCCTGGAACCAATCTCACCAAAGAGACCAGACGGGCAGACAGGAAGCGCTCAAGCAACAAGGTGAGGCAGGATGTGGTTGGACACAGGCAGGCAGAGCCGGAGGAGTGCAGAGAAAGGAAGGAAGCAGCTCACCTAAGCCAGAAGGGACTGAAGAGATCACCTGAACCAATTGGCTCATTTTACAGATGGGGAAACTGAGGCCCAGAGAAGTAGAGCACCTCACACAGCTAGTTCGGGGCAGAGCTGAGACTGGCTCCTCGGATCTCCTGAGGAAGACAGATGTGTGATGGAAGGCTTCACAGAGAGGGTACTAGGGACACATTTTACAACACATGGTGTTTAATAAAGGTTTACTGAATTGAACTTAGAAACAGTCTCCAAATATTACACACACACAGTTTACAGAGGGGGAAACTGAGGAGAAAGAATCTGCCCAAGGTCACAGAGGTAACAGAACCTGGGAGAAGTCGGCAGAACCAGGGAAATGATGCCCAGATGCCTTTGGCAGTGTCAGCAAAAAGAACAAAAAAGCCAGAACTGATAGCGGGGGAATACAAGGATGAAGCTTGGCTCCAGTGAAAAGGCACCAGAGGTGGGGGGCTATGGCTGCAGAATACTGCATGTGCCGTCATAGTAATGTGCTGCCTGATGCTTTTTTCCCCCTTTCTTTTTAAATCTTTGTTATAAGGCATGACTAGCTAGATGGGGGAGGAGAAAATGGAGGTGATGTTAGCAACAGAAAACATCGACAGAAAAACTTCTTTTTAAAGGAGAGCCGGGCTAAGAGCATGGCGAGCTGGACTCTAGCTCCTGACAGTTTCTCTGGGCCTGGACTGGGCCAGCTCTAAAGACGAGGTGCTAAAATCCCTTTCCGGGCTGAAGTCTGACGATCTCTGTGGGATAGGTTTGGAGGGGAAGAGAAAAGCGAGAAGGGGATGTGGAGAGGAGGAAGACAGAAGCAGAAACTCGGAAAGAGACCTTGGAGAAAGCCATCGGAGCACAGCAAGGAGAACCTGGAGACCTCAGACTGCCAGAACGTCAGAGGACCCTTGGAAGTCATCCAGTTCACGCCCCTCGCTTTACAGGTAGGGAAACTGAGGCACATCGCGGGGAAACAACTGGACCAAGGGCAAACTCATCAGGAGTCTGTGTACCAGACTCCATGCTCAGCTCCAGGGCTACAAACACAGAGCTGGTTGTGGGACCGAGAACCAAAATGAAGAGTCCAAGCTGTTCCCCATTGCGTTCTTTGATTTGGGGCTAAATCCACGGGCTTTCCTTCCTGCGCAGGGTCTCCTGCTCCTATTTCAGCCCCTCCGCTTGGTCCTGTTTCTCGCAGGCCCTCCCGAGGTCCTGGCGTCGGCTTCCAGCCTCCCTTGGTACGCCACCCCAATCCTGGCTGGGAATTCCATTCCTGACGCAGAAACGAGGAGGGGCACCTGCTGGAGAAGGATCACAGTATTGCGGGAGCGCTATCCTGACGGAGATGCCTCTGGTCAGGGAGCCTGGGACAAGAGCTCTCGGGGCACCCGGCTGTGCAGTCTATGTGTAAGGGCAGGGCACGCACACACAGCATTTTGGAATCTATAGCTCTAACTTTTCCTGTACCCTCTTTCTCCAATTCAGCCCAGAGTGCAATTCTGCAAGCATCCGCCAGGGGGCAAAGAGGAGCTACAATTCAGGTACTACTATGAGTTCCGCTCTAGAGTTTAGAAAATTCTCTCCTGGATGGGGGAAGGGAATAAGCATTTACAGAGACCCTACTATGCGCCAGGCACTGTGCTAAGCTCTTTACAATCTTCTCATTTGGTCCTCTTGACAACCCTCAGGGATAGGGGCTATTATTATCCCCACTTTACAGGTGAGGAAACTGAGGCAAACAGAGGTTAATATGACTTACCCAAGGTCACACAGCTAGTCCACAGCAGAGCTGGGACTTGAACCCAAAGCCACCCTTCTTTTGAACTTCTGTGGAGGGTACCACCTTCCTCCAGTCACCCAGGTCTGCAACCTTAGTGTCAACCTTGACCCTCCCTTACCCCTCACAGCCAATCTATGGTGAAGTCTTGTTTCTGCCTTCACAACATCTGTTAGGTAGGTCCCCTTCTCTCTACTCACACAGCCACCACCCTTATTCAGGCCTCCTCCTAATTCCCTGCCTCAAATCTCCCCCCCTTTCCAATCCCACCACTCAAGAAAATGAAATGGTTCCATTCCCTATCATCTCTGTGGGCAAATATAAACCACTCTGACCCTCAAAGTTCTTCACAATTAAGTCCAAACTCACCCTCCCATACTTATTATAGAGTTCCTATGGGAGGAGCAATATCTGAACCCATCCCACCCCGTGTGGCTTAGGCTAGTTTTTCATTAAAACAGACATGGCTGGCCCAAAGGACTAAGGACTCAAACTGCTGACATTTCCTCATTTCCTAAGGGAAAAGGAGCCACAATGACCTGGAGAGGTCCTCAGATGCTTGGCTGGGAGACCACAGTGGGAGCTTTGCTCAGTTAAATCAATTCAAGGGATTCTCAACGCCTATCCTTGTTGAACATCTTTCTCCTGCTATGGCTAAGTAGACCTCCTTTTGTCTACTGTTGAAAGACCTACACACATTTCATTTTATTCCAGTATTGAACCTAAACTACCAGGAAAATGGTCTGAGCTAGACCCAGCCCAAAACAACTCTCCATCATTTGCTCTACAGTGAAGTCTTTCTGTTCTTACTGTTTCTCAATTTCCCCTCGCCAAACCTTTGTGCTGGCTATTCCCCATGACTGGAACACTGTCTTCCATCTCAATCAGTTAGATTCTTTAGTTTCAATGCTTTGGGTGGAGTTGTGAACTGATCCCACTATTCTAAAGAGCAATTTGGAACTATGCCCAAAGGGCAACCCTTTGATCCAGCCCACTACTAGTCTGTATCCCAAAGAGATCATAAAAAAGGGAAAAGGACCCTCTTGTACAAAGATATTTATAGCAGCTCTTTTTATGGTGTCAAAGATTAGAAATTGAAAGGATGCCCATCAGTTGGGGAACAGATGAACAAGTTGTAGTATATGAATGTAATGGAGTACTATTGTGCTGTAAGAAATGATGAGCAGGCAGATTTCAGAAAAACTTGGAAAGACTTAACATGAACTGAAGCTGAGTGAAGTGAGCAGAACCAGGAGAACCTTGTACACAGAAATGGCAACATTATGCAATGATTAATTATGATAGACTTAGCTCTCCTCAGCAATACAATGATCCAAGACAATTCCAAAAGACTCCTGGTAGAAAATGCTATCCACATACAGAGAAAGAACTGTGGAGTCTGAATGCAGACTGATGCATACTATTTTCAGTTTGGGGGGTCTTTTTGTTTTTTTCTTTCTTATGGTTTTTCTTTTTTATTCTGATTCTTCCTTCATAACACGACTAATGTGAAAATATGTTTAGCATGATTGTACATGTATAACCTGTATCAGATTGCTTACTGTCTTGGGGAGGGGGAAAGGGAGGGAGAAAAATTTGGAACTCAAAATTTTACAAAAATGAATGTTGAAAAACTATTTTTACATGTAATTAGAAAAAATGTATAAAATACCATCAAGGGGGAAAAAGATTCTTCAAGGCATAGCTGAAGTGCTACCTTTGACAGGAAACCTTATTCAGAACCTCCTGTTATTATGTAGGTGCCAAGAGGACTCCATTTTTAACATAGATGGCTCACCTCTTTTGGTCATGATCTCAGGCTGTTAGCCAGGATTGTGGCTCTTCTACCTATCCAAGAAGCTAGCAAAATCTCGTAGAAGCCTTCAAGCTAAAATAAAGCAAGTTCTTTCAGCTCAGTGTTCTCTTGCTGGGCTCACATCCCTCTAGCTCTCTGATTTGGATTTACTATAAAATCCCTTTCAATTCTCAGTCACTGAGAACCATAAATCTGTAACCCTTCAGCACAAAGGAGTTGTGTGGAAACAAAGGAACCAATTTCCATTCAACTCCCTTACTCATTTATTAATTTTTATTATTTGGGGCTCATGGTCATTCTTCCTGCAATTTTTGGCTTACTAAAAGCCTGTCTTCTGTTAATATTAACCTTACCTGACCAAAATTTTCCTCCTGGAATAACAGCGTTAAGGCAAGACTGTTTAAAATTTCTGCAGTACAAGCCAAACCAGAGTATGAGCTCCCCAAAGTAATTTAGTTATTTGTTAACTCTCCTAGCTTAAGTGCAGGGAAAGATTTCCCTGAAACCAATTTTCTTGGCTACCTTGGTAACATGTAAATCTTCCCCCTCAATCAGCCTATTGTGAACCCTCTAAATGTAGTTTAATCTATAACTTTATTTAGTTTACCTATAGAATCTGTTTAATTGTGTTTTTTAAGGAACATATGAGATTATCATTTTCCTTAAATAAGTTTAATTTTTATGACACTGAAAGAAGCATGAGATTGTGAATCTTTTCTTTAGCTGTTACAGCCTGAACATACAAGACTTCAATATATAAAAGAATTATTTTTCTATAACTCTGATGTAATTTTGTCTATAAGAGGCCTTGTTAAAATCCTAATCCTCTTACAGACTAATTTTTTTTATTTGAGACATGAACCTTTGCTTAAGCATAATAAAACCCAGATTTTTACCTCTATAATGCCTGTACTGTAGTAGATCAATTCAGGCAGCAGTGACCTACCACATGAAGGAAAGGAGATATTTCTCTCATAATAGAAGAAACAACATGACTTGAGAACTGATTGGATATGTGAGGAAAGTACCAGTGAGGAAGCAAGATTGCAGAGGTGGGTGACTGACTGGAAGGATGGTGGTCCCTTCAACAATAATAGGAACATTGGGAAGAGGGGCAGGTTTGGGAGAAAAGCCAATGAGTTCTTTTTTCACATGCTGAGTTTGAAATGCCTCCAGGATGTCCAGTCTGAGATTCCTGAGAGGCAGCCAAAGATATGTGACCAGTTCAGGAGAGAGGCTAGGGCCAGATATACAGTTCTAGGAATCACCATCTTAGAGCTGACCCTTGAACTCATGGGAGCTGCTGAGATCACCAAGAAAGATGGTCTACAGCAATTATTTCAAATTAAGACAGAAACAAGGCCTCTTATCCATATATAAAGATCCCCAAGGGCTGTATACTAATTTAGTTTTGAAATGTGGTATTATCTATCTTTTTATTTATTTTGTTAAATCTTTCCCAATTACATTTTAATCGGGTTCTGCTCGAGTGTTGTGGCCCATTCCAAGTGTTTAACGTTATCAGTATAGAGGAAGAAGAGGACAAAGCCTTCAGGGACACCCACAATTAATGGGTATGATACGGCTGAAGAGCCAGCAGAGGAGACTGAGGAGGAGGAGTGAGACAGGTAGGAAGAGAAGAGTGAAAGGAAACTGTCCCTCCTGAAAAGCTAGAGAAGGGAGAGTACTGAGGAGAGTGATGGACAATGCGGAAGGCTGTAAAAAAGTCCAGAAGGATGACCACCCAGAAGAGGCCTTTGTCCAACCCAACAAGCATTTATTAAGCACCTGTTACGTTCAAGGCACTGTGCTAATTCCCCAGAGTTCAAAGGACTTATATTCTACTCGAAGAATACAGCATGCAAACTGACAAATTAATCCACGATAATTGGAAGGACCAGCATGGCTGGGAAGTGTAAGTGGAAATAAGAAAAGAGAATGTTTTTTTTTTAAAGGGATGGCTTAGTGAGTAGGAGGAGGAGAGGTGAATTCAGAAATGAAGGTAATGTAAAAACAAAAAAAATCAAGAGAAATTTTTAAATAACAAAGAGACTAGAAGATAAGAAACCCAGGCTGTAGTGTCGACTCTTCTAACTAGCTGCCCGACGTTGGCCAGGTCTCTTCCCCTCTTCAGGACCTGTAAGGAGCTCGGCAGCCTCCCTACCACTAAAGGTGAGCATGCTGAGTTACAAGGCCTGCAGAGACGGCCAAGGGAGCCCTTTTACCTCTCTGAGCAGCATTTTAACATCAGCTACCCAGGATGAATCAGCACAGGTCCCCAGGCTCAGGATGCTCCCTGCTCCCTCCCATCCATGTCTGGTTCTGCTTGACCTAGATTAAAAACCCACTGGACCTTACACCCAATTCCACCCCAGGGATACCCAGAAAACTGTTTCAGCAGACTTGGCTTTCCTTCTTATTGTGAGCTCTTCCCCTGGTGAAGTTTTTTCTTGGCTGATACCATCTTGGGGGGCTCTGAGCTCCCTTGCATCCCACCTCCCCTCATACTGGTCCTCATTTTCCTGATGGTTTAAGAAGAGATCGTCTCCTAAGGCCTCTCCAGCTCAACCATTCTGGGTTCTAATGGCCCTTCTAACTGACATTCCCTGCTCTAAGGTCCCTTCCCACTCTAACCTTCTCTGTTCTAATTTCTAAAGTCCTCTCCAATTATAAAAACCCTATAATTCTTTACTCAAGGAGGGGAAGGATCAATTGAATTCCCGTGGGGTTGGAGGAAGCCAGTTTTCTCCTCCCAGAAGTGCTGCTGGGAGGGGCAGAACTCACGTCCCCCTGGCAGTCTGGGCCTGAGGTGGGGAAGAGGCTCTGCATCTCAGGATGTCCAGGAGAGGCTGCCGGGGTCTGAAGTCCAGGCTCAGGCTTATCTAAGAAAGCGCACGTTCTCCCTGCCCATCTGCTGCCAGGGGAGAGGTGAGGAAGCCCTTCCAGCCCTCTTGGTGGAGGGTCCCTAGCATCAGGCTCCAGAGGGAGGGCAGTGGAGAGGAGGCCAGGTCTCCTCCAGCTCCAGCTTAGCCTCCCAGTCATGCGTGTGGACAGCACTTAGCACCATAGCGGCAGGTCTCAAGCTCTGCATTAATAAACTTATTAATATTAACTAATAAACACGGATTTCCTTTTCCCTTTATTCTTTTCATTTCTTCCTTTTTCCTTCTCTTTCCTTCCCTCCATCCCTCTCTTCTTTCCTCCATCCTTCCCCTTCCCTCCTTCCTTCATTCTTTTCTTCATTTCTTCCTCCCTGAGTTCAAATCTGGCCTCATACACTGGGCAAGTCACTTAACCTCTGTTTGCCTTGATCCACTAGAGGAGGAGATGGCAAACCTCTCCGGTATCTTTGTCAAGAAAACCCAAAGGCAGTATCGGTGTGCTGTGGTCCAGGGGTCACGGAGACTGAGACACAGCTGAACACCACGAAATGCCTATTGAAATAGAATTATAATTTTAAAAAACGCATAGTTCAATGCCCCAGGTTAAGAACTCCTGCTACAGATGATGCTGCCACACCCACTGGCACCCTGTTGGAAGGACTGAAGGCATCTGATGATGCCAGTCAATTGGCATCTATTAAACGCCTACTGTATGCCAGGCACTGGGAATGCAACAAAACACAAAAGCCACCTCTGTCCTTCAGGAGGTTGCTGGGGTTCGCTAATGGGGGAGGCCAGCCCAGCGCACTGGTTGGTTTTACAGATGAGGAAATCAAGGCTCCATCACAGATGTCATAAGTACCAGGGACTCGAGTTTCAAACTCAGGTCCTCTGACCCCAATGCCAGGGCTTTTGCCATTTCACCAGCCCAATGTTTTAAATGAAAATTAAAGACCGAAATGACAGAGACAACAGAAGAGATTATGTTAGAAGCGAGTACAAAAAGAGAATCGAGTACAGAATTAATTGGCAGGTTCGTCTCATTAGCACATAGAGCTCTAAAAGATGACGAATGATTAATATGAAACTAGAGCTGAACCATAGTGCGGAATAACAGCTGGCATTTCTGGAGCTCTCTCAGGTTTGCGGAGCCCAAGCAAGCACTTTACAAAGAGCACCTCCTTCAGTCTCCGCAACAACCACGGGAGGAAGGGGCTGTCATGACTCACATTCTACAGGCGAGGAACGGGGGGCTGAGAAAGAGTAAGTGACTTGCCCGGGGTCACACAGCTAGCACGAGCTCTGAACGCAGACCTTGGTAAGTGTACGGGAGGAGTGAAAACTTCTCAGTTTGGGGTGGTTCACTTTTCAGATTGCTTCTGCCAATCGCTTTTATCTTCCTCTGTCTGTTTCCCCGCCTTGGTGGGACCCTCCCCTTATCTTCCCTTGCTGTCCCAGTTGGGGAAGTATTTGGTGAAGTACGCCTCTCCACCAATGGGAGGGGAGACAGTCGGGGAGGGGTCTTGACTAAGTCAGGTTATAAATTCCGGCACTATCTTTTGTAACTGGCCTCTTCTCCATGATGAGTCATGGGGAAGACCGGCCTCTTCTCCCGGGGAAGAGAATAAAGTCCTGTTCTTATCCTAAGAGATCTCTGTGTTTATTTCTTTTCACTAAATTAAGGATGAAGGATATTTTTCATCCCAAACATAAGTGTTCTAGGCTGCATTTGAACTCAGGTCTTCCTGACCCCAGGTGCACAGTGACCTCCGGCTGCGCACAATACAAAGCCATTAGGTGCTCTACAAAAATATACCTGGTGTTTTCCCACCACTGTTCTTTTGTTCTCCCCACTACTCTCTCTGCCTGGAATGCCTTCCCCTCTCCTTCATCTCCCCTTGTTGTAATCCCACCTTCGAGGCCCAAAGCCAAGGCCACCGCCACTAGGAAGCCCTCCCTTAATCATGATGTCAAAGGAAAAAATGTGAGCCACCCTGTAAAAAGCTCCAGGCTGGCAGGGTCATTTTCTTTAATGTGTCATTAATCTCCATCCAAGTATTTTTAGCTTAGAGCAGGGGCTGGCAGGGGCCAAATCCAGCCCACCTGGCTTTGTACTGGTCTTGAGCTAAGAAGGGTTTTTTACATTTTAAAATAAAGGATCCATTAAAATAACCCTTTGTACAAAACCAACCCCATTCCTGCCTGAATCTAGTGGGAAGGGGCAGAAACAGTCTGGTGTAGTTTGGGACTTCAGCCAAGTACTAGGGGTACTCACCACACCCCCAGCCCTGTATTCTGGTTATCTTGTTAGACTCTAAAGCTCCCTAAGGGTGGATACTGGGTCTTAACCATCTAGACAAGGAGAAGAGGCCATAATGGATAGAGTTCTGAACCTGGAGTCAAGAAGGTCTGAGTTCAAATCTAGCCTCACACTACTAGCTCAGTGACCCTGGACATGGCCCTTAACCTCTATCTGCTTCAGTAGCCTCATCTGTAAAGTGGGGGCATTTGTAACACTTAGCTCCCGGGTTTCCTGTGAGGATCAAATGAAAGAATATGTGTGAATCACTCAGCATAATGCCTGGCACATAGTAGGTGCTTTTCCCCTCTCCTTCCACCTCAGAGCCTTGTCGAGAGAGGGAAAGGAGCCAATGTTTGCTGGGCACTTTAGACTCCTGAAAGCATTCTATATTATTGTTTGTCTCCTCAGGATTTAGCACATAGTAGGCACTTAATAAATGCCTGGCAGAATACATAGTGACACCACCCCCATTTTTCTCTTACAGTTTCCACACCACCCAGCATAGTGCCAACCACGCCCCTATGCCATGGGCCTGGATCCAAGCCGAACAGCCAACCCTCCCCCCACCTGGGGCACTGCCCAGCTTAACCAAAATGCCAGAGGCACTTTCCTCCCAAAGGGGACAAAGCTGGGCTTGCTTCTTGCCCTGGCCCTTAGCAAACACCTAGGTAGGTCCACTTTCCACCACACCCTCCGTAATGCTCTCTCCACCCCAGGAAGCCAATTTGAGGAGCGGGGTGTAGTCCCAAAATGGGATTAGGTGAATTCTCTGACCTCTTTACTCTCCAAATCTCCAAGCCCCATAATATTCCCCAGAGTTGGCTCCAGGCTGGGAAGTCAGGTCACTGACCAAGTTCCAAAGACTGGGCTTCTCTCCTTCTCCTCCCTCTTAATAAAGAGTTATTAAATAAATGAATGAAATAGCTTCAACAATGGAAATTCCAGGTACCCCCTTCACTGATATACTGCCTACCCTACTTTCTATACGCCAAGGTTCCCCCACCCCCACCCCAGCAATGACATTCCATGTTCTAAGGTCTCTCCCAGCTCTGACCTTCCCTAGTCTAAGGTTCCTCCTGGCTCTGATATTCCCTGTCCTAAAATTTTACACACTTACACACACACACACACACACACACACACACACACACACGACATTTCATGTTCTCTGATGCCTCTATGTTCTCAGATCCCTTTCAGCTGGGATGAGGTGTTCTAGGGCTGTTCATAGGTCTGACATGGAGATAATGTCCATATATATGCTCTGTTAACCTTAAAACACTAAATAAATGTTGGTGTCAATAGCAGAAGAATGAAAGCTTTATGAAGGCAAGGATTATTTCAGGAGGTTTTTACCTCTGTCCCCAGTGCCTAACACGGTATTAACACATAGTAAGAACTTAATAAAATCAATTAAACGCTTGCTGAATCTGTCCTGTTTTGTCGTCTAGTTCTAGACCTTCAACGTTCTAAGCATCTTCCTGGCTCTCACATAACATGTAAACACTTTCAGAAATCATAATCTTAAGGACGTCGGCTCTTCTCGTTGCCATATTCCTTTTCCTAAGAGTTGACTTTCTTTTAGTTCTGGGAAATGCCTTAGACCTGCTTGCTGAGGCCCAGAGGATCTGGCCAGCCACTATCCCCAGGGTGGTCTGCTGGGCTTCCCTCCTCCTAGCTATGTGACCCTGGGCACATCTACGCTTCAGTTTCCCCACTGGTAGAATTTTTCTAAAACTTTTTAAAGTAGAGGTCAGCCCAGCCGCCCTCTGAGGTTGCTGCATAGCTGGGATTCTATGATCCTATTAAGATAACGGAAAGTGTTTCTGACAACCCAGCACTTTTAGTCATTATCTCCTAGAGGCTCAGAATATTCCGAGGTCATTGATCCAGATCCAAGATGTCAACAACGCTCATCAGATCAATTAATTTCTGCTAATCAACCAACAAAGGTCCAAATAACCCAAATGACCCAAAAATGCTTTTTCCTCAACTCCTCATACTCTCCCTCCCCATGTCCAACTGGTTGCCAGGTCCTAAGGATTCTGCCGGCTCAGACAATATCCCCTTCTCTCCTCTAAACTGTCAGTCATCCATCCCCTCCAGCCTGGTTGGTCCCCCAGCCTTTAAGTCTCTCCCACTCCAAGGTCTCCCCCTTTTAGCTGTGAAGATGATCCTTCTAGAACACAGCCTGGCCCGATCACCCAACCCCCTGCGGCCAAGACCAAACAGAAAATCTCTGGTTGGTTTTAAAGCCCTTCACAACTGGCCTCCTCCCACCTTTCCATGTTTCTTAAAACTTACTTCCTTTTCCTCCACCAGGCAGGCTAGGATCAGGCCATAGCACTGGTGTCTTTACAGAGCAGGACAACTCCTCCCCAGATCCAGGCATTTTCCATGGCTCTCTCTCCAGCCTGGGACTCTCTCTCCCTCCTCTTCTCCCAGCCAGCCTTCCTTTTGTTGTTCAGTCCCAGTCCCCTCTTTGTGACTTTATTTGGGGTTGGTTTGATAGTGACTTCTCACTTCACAAATGAATAAACTGAGGCAAACAGGGTGCCCAGGGTCACATAGCTGGTGAGTGTCGGAGGTCACATTTGAACCCAGGTCTTCCTGACTCCAGGCCCATCCCCTAGGTTTCTCTTGCTTTCCTACAAGTCCTAGCTAAAATCATTACTCTACAAGAATCCTTTCCCAACTCCCCTTACGGTAGCATCTTCCTTCTGAGATTCTAATTTGTCCTATCTCTTGTATGCACCTTTGTTTGAGTATTGTCCCCCACCCCATCAGCTCCTTGAAGGCAGGACCCTTTCATCCCGCCCCCCCTTAGCCCAGCACGTGGCACACTAGGCGTTTAATAAATGCTTATGTCATGACTGACAGAAACTTTCCAAGGCGAGTTAAGATTCTTCTGTATCATCTGACCCTTTTGGCAGTCTTGGTGAAGCCCATGGACCCTTCTCAGAATAATGTTTTTAAATGCATTAGATAAATAGAAGAAAACACTAATTTTTGGATTTGAGGTTAGTAAAAATAAAGATGAAACATTTCTTTCCAATCCCCTTTCACATAGTCCAGATTAAGAACCCCTGTTCTAGGGGCAGTACCCTACTTCCTCCTTTGTCAAAATCGTTAGTGATTTAAGAATAAGAATCCCAAGGCTTCTGGGAGAAGAGATATTCTGAAACAGGTAGAGGATTCCCCGTTACAAGCCAGGTTTTAATTCTGTCCCACGGAGGGCATTCTCAATTAAAAGACCCTGCATTCGAGGAAGGCTTGCTTCTCTGAGAGTTAGGAGACTAAGAGAAGCAGACATGGTATCTTAAAAGGTACGACGTACGTTGTATCCAGAGACCTGGGTTCAAATCCAACCACTCCCCTGTGGTGACCTTGGAAAGTCCCTGACTCTGTCTTAGTTTCTGCGGTGAAAGAGGGCTTATCTACCACAAAGAATGGTGAGACTAGACCTTCCTGAACCTTAAAAGCGATATAAAAATGTGAGTTTGTATCATTTCTTTTTGTCCAGTTTCCCAAGCCCCAGGGCCCCTCATGGGAGGGGGGGGGGAGTGTGTGGTGGCAATAAACACCCCAAGAAGCCCATCTGCTCTCTATAGCAGCCTTGAGGGCCCTGTCCTAGCAGGTGTCCAGGGCCCTGGGCAGGGGGCTGCAGAGTCCCGCTCCAGGTGCTCTTCTGAAAAAGCTGGGATCGCCCGGCAGATCAGAATCCTAGACCTGGGCTGGGTCTGGGCTGAAAGGTGGGACCCTGACCCCCAAGATTTAGCCCGTGCTATAGCCAGGGCAAGGGGGCGAAGGAGGGGCGCTGGGCGGCCTTGGGGCTGCTACTTCCACCCTAGTGCCCGAGGCTGGACTACGGGGCTGGACGGTTGGAGCGAGGGGTGGGGGGGGGAGCAATCTTAGACTCGCAGATGGCCCGGCGGGCTTTCCCGGCCCGGAGCAGGAAGCGGCCTCTCCTTGGCACGGCCCCAGGGCGGGGCAACGGCAAGTGTAGGTCTGTTCAGGGCGCTACAAGGCTGGCACTCAGACCAGGCAGGTGAGAGCCTTGGGGGTGCAGCGGGCCTGGCAGGAGAGGCTCCGGAGGGCTGAGGTGAGGGGGAGGGAGGGGCAGCCTTGCAAAAGGAGGGGAGGGAGAGTCGGGGCTCAGCTGGAAGGAGGAAGCGAAAGAAAGAGGGCGAGCATGCGAGGGTGCCCGGTGTGTAGAGGATCCGGACCTCTAGGCACCCATCCCTATCCCCCCCAAAAAAGCCAACCCATAACTCGGAGCGGAGGAAAGGAGAAGTGGGAAAGCAAAGACCACGCTCTGATCTCATCCTGGGGACAGAGGGAAGGAAAGGGGGGGGGGTTCTAACCCTTGCACACAGGCGATTGAAAAATTGACGGTTGGTGCGCAGGCGGCAGGATGCTTTCGAAGCGGGTCTCTTTAAGAAACTCGGGTGTGCTGGCCCTTTAAGGCTGGAGCGGGAGGGGGAGGGGCGAGCAGGAAGTATGTCCGGGACCCGCTGTCTGGGGGAGGAGGGGCTCGAGGAGGACGCTGAGCTATCCGGTGCTGCCCTGCACCCTCTCCCTCCTGAACCCGACCCAGCCCTGGATTTCCTAGCAGACAGATCTCTTCTGGACCCTCTCCCTCCCCCGTCCAACCTAGCCACCGACCCGCTGTGTGACCTTGGGCAAGTCCCTGGCTCTCTCTGGGCCTCCGCCCCCCCCTTGTAAAATGAAGGGACTGGAAGCGACGGTCTCTTGAGAGCGCGATCTGGCTCCTGACGTTCTAGGGTTAAGGTTCCTTCCATGCCTATCGATCTGCGGTGTCAGATAGTTCCTGTTCCAACGGTCCATTTCCTTTGTTGCAGCTCGGGGCGTTCTGTTTCTTACAGCTCCCAAGCTTCCGTTTGCTGCAGTTGCAAGTGCTGTTCTTACAGCTCGGAACGTTCTGCTTATCGCATCGCGGAACGTTCCATTTCCAGCAGCTGCAAGTGTTCTGTTTCCTGGAACTCCTGATGTTCTGTTTGTTTGGATTCTTTCCATCACTAACATCCTGAAGTCGAACTCTAACATTCTATGTTCAAAGAATCCTTTCGGTTCTAACGTTCCGGGCTATATTAGCTCTTAACGTTCTTTGTTCATTAACATTCAGTGCCCTAAGGAGCCTGGGAGGACGTAAATTTGATGTTCCAAGACCCTTTCTTGCTCTGGCATTCTGTGGTCTCCATTCTGGTCCCTCCTACAGCTCCACATTTGTGTCCTCTTTTCTAAGACTCCAGTTCTAATATTCTGTTATTGTGACAATCTTTGCTCTGAACATCTGTGCCCCATCATTCCCCTGTAATCTAGACTGGGCCCTTTCTCTCCCCATCCCCACCTCGACCTTCCTAGTTTCAGCCCCTGAGCCAGCCTTCCCAGGCTGTCTAAAGTAACACACTCCACTCTCCCCCACCTCCCAATTCCTTTACCATGAATAGGACCCCTCTGAAGCGCTCCAGGATCCTGAGGATGGCTCTTACAGGGGCCTTGGAGGCACCCACAGAGGGAGAGCCCGGGCACGAGAAGCCGTTTCTGCTGAGGGCACTGCAGATCGCCCTGGTGGTGAGCCTTTATTGGGTCATCTCCATCTCCATGGTCTTCCTGAACAAATACCTGCTGGACAGCCCCTCACTTCGCCTGGATGCCCCCCTCTTTGTCACCTTCTACCAGTGCCTGGTCACCGTCCTGCTCTGCAAGGCCCTCAGCGTGCTGGCCACCTGTTGGCCGGGCACCGTGGACTTCCCCTCCATGCGGATAGACATGAAGGTCTCCAGGAGCATCTTGCCCCTGTCTGTGGTGTTCATTAGCATGATCACCTTCAATAACCTCTGTCTCAAGCACGTCGGGGTAGCTTTCTACAACGTGGGCCGCTCGCTCACCACCGTTTTCAACGTCTTACTTTCCTACCTGCTGCTCAAGCAGACTACCTCCTTCTATGCCCTGCTCACCTGTGGCATCATCATTGGTGAGTGGCCCCTGCCCTCTGGGAGTGACCCCTCGCCCCTCCAGATGAGGGGGAGCTTAGGTTACATTAAGAGAAAAGTAGTGCCCAGGACCAAGAGGTGATGGTCCCCATGTACTCTGTCCTGGTCAGACCACACCTGGAGTACTTTGCTCAGTTCTGTGTGCCATATTTTAGTGAAGTCATTAATGAACTGGAGGGCATCAGCCTGGGGACCAGGCTGGGTGAGGATCTGTTAAAGAAACTGGAGTGTGGGGGGGTTGAGTCTGAAGAAGAGGAGATTTAGGACAAAACACATTCACATGAGCATGTGAAGAACTGACCTCTCCTAAGAGGTGGATTAGTCTTTTTCTGCTTGATCCTGGAGGAGAAGCTTGGGAACTGTGGTTTAAGTAGCAAAATTATCAGATTTAGGCTGGATGTAGGATAAAAACTTCCTGACAGTTGAAGCTGTTCCAGAGTGGAATAGGCAGCCTCAGGAGGCCTTTGCTAATTCATGAAGGAACTTTGCATTAATTCCTGCACCTTCTTTTCTTGACCTTCACTGTGAGGAGTGAGCTCTCCATCATTGGAGGTCACTGAAGGGACTACATGGCCTTGGAGGTTCCTTCCAGCTCTGAGATTCTGGGATTTAAGAGGTGATGACTTGTCCATGACCATACAGCCAGGAAGTGTCAAAGCCTCCCGACTCCAGCATTCTCATCTCTGTAATGGCAAAGTCACTGGGAGTCAGGCTGGCTTCATCCAAAACAGGTGGTACCAGACCAACCTCATCTTCTTTTTTGACAAGGTTACTCTACCAGATTAGGGGAGTGCCACGGACAGAATGTGCCTGGATGTCACTCAGGCATAGGACAGAAGCCTCCCTATGCTACCTGTAGATGTAGGGTTAGGTCAGATTGAAGCAAAGAGTGACAATTGATAGCGATTGTCGGCCAAGTAAGGACCTCTCTGGTGGAGTGCCTTTGGGATGTGGCACTGGTTGGCCCCATACCCAGTTTTTTTTCCTATCAGTAACTTACATGGAGGCACAACAGTATTTTCATATGGTCCAGAACCATGAGGACTAGCTAACACTCCTAAAGACAAGATCCAAAACCAGCCTTTGTAGGCTAGAGCATTGGGCCAAGTCTAAGAGGATGGAATTTAATAGGGATCAAAGTCCCAAGAAAGGAAACAGGCATTTATTTCGTGCCTACTGTCAGAGTAATATCTCATTTGACCCTCACGACAACCCTGGAAGTCAAGTCCTGCTATTATCCGCATCTTACATTTGAGGAAACTGAGGCTGAGAAAGTCTTCTCCAGAGCCACCCAGCTAGTCTTCATCTCAGGTGGGATTTGAATTCAGATCCTTCCTGACTCCATCCCTAGCACTGTGAGAAGATGCCTCCTTGAAGCCAGATGCATCGTGGGGCCTAAATTATCTTGACTTCCAGAAAGGGTGGTGATATCGAGACCCACCCTGGAAAACCCTTTTGTAAAGTGTGGTTATTAGAACAGGGATTTCCTCCAGGCCCAGAAACCAGAAAAGAGGAGGCCTCCACAGACCACACTGGACAAAAATGAAGGGTATGTTTGTTTCTGAGGAAGACCGAGGGCCAGGGGTCTCCAGTAGAATGTATACCCCGTGGGAGCAGAGGTAATCCACCTCTAACCTCTATCGGCTTCGTATGGGCAAGTCACTTCATTTCTTAAAATCGGCTCTTGCACATACAGGACTCAGACGGCAGAGCCAGGCAGCCTTTGGGAAAAACAGAAAACAAAACTCAGGGATTTACTTTAAGGTACTGAATGAGTGCCAGGTCCAGAGATGTAGGCCCTGGCTCCAGGTGCCAGCCTAGGAGGCCTTGAGTATATTACTTAGCTTTCTGGGCCTCAGTTTCTTCAACTTAACCCCAAATCACTGTAGCTCTCATTGATTAGCCTGCCATAAATCCCAGGCCAAACCCTACCTGGTCATCGTCTGGGCCCCAGTGGCTCAGAGTGAATGTAAATAGCACTTGTTTCCTGTGTCGGCCAGAAGCCTTGAGGCCTGGAGGTCACGTGTTCCCCACCCCTATTCCAGGGAAAACCTTCCCAAAATGCGTTCTGCCCAAGAGGAGTTGGGTTATCCCTCAGGGCAGTGGGGTCCTCTTCGAGGGAGGTCTAAAGGCAAAGCCTGGCCAGAGAGCAGGGATTCCTTTTCAGGGCCAGGGTGGACCAGACAGACAAAGCTAAAACTTGGTAACAGAAACAGGACAGCAGCCTCACTGGCCGCTGGTGAGGGACTCCTGGAGAACTCAACCCCGGACAGTCATCCAGTGGAAGGAGCCTGTGCGCTTAGAGTGGGAGGACCCAGCTTCAAATCCTGCACCTGAATTCTTACTTCACTGAATTCCCTGGGCCTCACTTTTCATCCATAAAATGGGAATAGCTTCTGAGATACCTTCTAGCCCCCTGGTCTGTGATCTTATGATTCTAATTCCCAGGTCTATGAATTCCTGTCTGAAGGCAGGTTGTCTGGGCTTGGGGTAAGGGTGTTACGGAAACTGGGCCTGGTGCTGAGACATGAGGAAAGGAGCTGACTTTGTGAGAGCTTCAGAGGGAAGGAAGCAGGGGTGGAGATTGGTGCTTGGGGCTTCTTCCAGTCCCTCCCCTCCCCCAAGCCTTCCCATTCCCCCACTGACTCAGTTTTGCAAGCTTTAATGCATTTTATTTATTTTTTTTTGGAGGTAATGGGGTTAAAGTGACTTGCCCAGGGTTATATAGCTAGTACATGTCTGAGGCTGGATTTGAACTCAGGTTCTCCTGTCTCCAGGGCTGGTTCTCTACCCACTGAGCCCCCCTAGCTGTCCCTTTAATGCACTTTAAAAATAGAAGTTGTTGTAATTATGACTCTTGGTGGGGAGGGGAAGGGGAGCGGTGCCACAGTACATGGAGCAGTAGGCCTGGAGTCAGGGAGACCTGGGTCCAGATCTGGCCTCAGACACTTCCTGGCCATGTGACCCTGCCTCCATCTGCCTCCATCTGCCTCCATTTCCTTATCTGTAAACTGGGGATAACAGCAGCACCTGCCTTCCAAGGTTGTTGTGAGAATAAAATGAGAGATTTGTAAAGTCCTTTGCAAACCTCAGAGCTCTAACTGTGACTGTCATTATTGTTACTGTTAGTAAAAACGAAAATCATCGCAAAAAGAATTCCAGATGAGAAAAGGCTCCGCAGCTTCAGGGTTGACAGTCATGTCCCCGTTGTCTCTGCCAATAAAATGTAGGGCAGGGTGAGGGGTCACTCCCATGCCTGGCACGCAGTTGGTGTTTAATAAATGCTTAAGGGACCTTGGGCGTGTCATACCATTGGTAAAATTAGGGGAGTGGGTGGCCTTTTACACAGTCGTAGGATTTAGCATGAGAAGTCATCTTCGAAACCGTCTACTCCAACACTTTGGTTTCACACGTGGGGAAACTGAGGCCCAGAGAAGTTCAGGTTGCTGGTGCATCGAGTAGCAGAACCTGGAACCTGGGTCTTCTAAAATAATGACAGGCATGTATATATACCACTTTATGGTTTGCAAAGCACGTCGCATGGATTTTCTTCTCTGGTCCTCACGCTGACCCTGGGAGTTAGGCGTCTTATTTATTCCCATTTTACAGATAGAGGCAGAGTCACACAACTGTGACTGCCCAGGATTTGAACCCTGGTCTTCCAGACTCTCCCTTCTCTACTCCTGCAGGAGCAATGCTCCTATGACCTTCTCTACTCCGTGACCTAACGCATGTTCCCCCACCACCCACCCCATCATACCTCTCTCTGTTCCGGCTACAGGTGGCTTCTGGCTTGGTGTGGACCAGGAGGGAGAAGAGGGCACCCTGTCATGGGTGGGCACCCTGTTTGGGGTACTGGCCAGCCTCTGCGTCTGCCTCAATGCCATCTACACCAAGAAGGTGCTGCCGGCGGTGGATGGCAGCATTTGGCGGCTGACCTTCTACAACAATGTCAACGCCTGTGTCCTCTTCCTCCCCCTGCTGCTGCTCTTTGGGGAGCTGCAAACTCTGGCCACCTTCGACAAGCTGGGCAGCGCCCACTTCTGGGGCATGATGACTCTGGGCGGGCTCTTTGGCTTCGCCATAGGCTACGTGACGGGCCTGCAGATCAAGTTCACCAGCCCCCTGACCCACAATGTGTCGGGCACGGCCAAAGCCTGTGCCCAGACGGTCCTGGCTGTGCTGTACTTCGAAGAGACCAAAAGCTTCCTCTGGTGGACAAGCAACATGATGGTGCTGGGCGGCTCCTCAGCCTACACGTGGGTCAAGGGGCTGGAGATGAAGAAGGCCCAGGAGGAGCTGATCCCCAAAGAGTCTGAGAAGGGCGAGATGGGAGTGTGAGGCCTCCCTGCCCTGGTCAGAGACCTGGGGTGGGGCTGGGGGTTGGAGGGCAGGGAAGAGCCCCCCAGGGGGTGGACAGACAGATGTGGTCTGTGCAGGGCAGAATCATTGGTGGGGACTGGAGTCTGCTGGCCCCCAGGGAGAGTGGGAGCCACAGTGAGTGAATCTGGAAGCTGACCAGCTAAGGTCAGTAGCTCCTGTATCATTGTATCCATTTCAGTAGTGTATTATGGTTTACAGGGTTCCTCCCTCACAACCATCTTGGGCAGGTGTGCAGGTGTTAGTCTCTCCATTTTACAGGTGAAGAAACAGAGACTTGGGAGCAGTGACCCGTCATTTGGCCAATAAGTGTCAGCACTGGGATCCAACCTCAGCTCTTCCCAGAATTTCCCTCACTACTGCCTGTAAAGAGGCATCAGTCTCATAAGGAATAGCCAAAGACTGCCCACTGGGTGTCTGCCCCCCGCTCCTGTCTTGGTGTTTTTAGACCTTGGAGGAGGGGTCTCCTCTGAGAGGATTGAGTAGGTGGAGAAGTAAGTTGTTCTTGCTGTTACCTTATGAACTCCAAGCCAGAAGGACAGGCCCCTCCATCTTGTTCTCTTCTCCCATGGAGGATGTTAAGCCTAGAAGATGTTAACTTTTGTAAATGTCCCCATCAGTTCCTGGGAACCACTAATGTCAGGAGTGGGAGACAAGTGTGGATGTGACCATAAACAGAGCCCCCACCCACCAAACCCCTTTGGAAGCTGGTGCTAACTTTGCTGTCCCCATATCAAATGAAAGTATGGCCTTGGCCCAAATGGAGAAAAATGGACTATCTGCCCCTTAATGTGAGCAGCAGAGAGCCCTGGCTGGCCAAAGGGTGGGGAGTACACTTTGGAAGGAAGATTGAATTGAGCCTAGCTTCGGTGAAGTGATTTCCCCTCTTCAGCCACCCTTGGCTTCAGTCTCGGCCCTTAGGGGTTCCCCTGGTCTTGACCTGGGGAAGAACAGTCTCACTCCTCAGCCACTGGCACATATCGGCCCCTTGGTTCTCCTTTGGCCTGCCAAGATATCCATCCCTGCCAGGGGACAGCCCCGGGCTTGGATTCCAGCATGGATGAAAGCCCTCCAGCTGCCCATATCTGCTTCCAGCCATAGCCCCCAGTGATCTGCCTCTAAGGTGATGGGTTGACTGGGGGTTCCCATTACTGTGACCGGTGGGCAGTCTGCTTCTTGAGAAACCTCTGGTCTTGGTCTGTTGCTCACTTGTGTTCCAGACTGGGATTTGGTAGGGGAAGCTCTCCATGTGAGAAGACCTCCCCCAAGTCCTATGTGAGAGTAATGTTTGCCCTTACATGACTGTGCTCTTCCTTCTCACTCCACCTTAAAATTGGGAGATTCAGATGATGCCTTGAGTGTTTCAAATAGGCCAGGAAAATGTGGCTTCTTTCTTAATGCTGCTTATGCCCTACCCTCACCCAGGGGCCATAGTGCATTTTATTCCTATCTATCCTCTGGGAGTGAAGAGAGCTTGGGCTATTACAGAGTCTTCTCTGTCTGCCCACCCTCTTTCCTCCACATGATAAATATTGAGTTGACTTGTATTGTGATTTATGTCAGAGACTAAGTGTTAGGAGTATAGTATCCTCACTCTTTGAGACTGAATGTTGGAAAGGGATGAAAGATCTGCCATGTAAAGGTGCTTAATAAATACTTGTTGATTGATTACATTACAATGTGCAAAGCACTTTCTTCACGTTAGTGACTATCACAATGCCTTGGACACAATAGGTGTTTAATAAATGCACACTGAATTATGGAAAGGTTATCTGAGATAGCTGATACAAGTTTTGAAGACCAGAGATGTTAAGTGGTTTGTCTGTGGTCATAGGGCTAACAAGAGGCTGGACTGGGAATCCAGCCCCAAAGTTCTGGCTTCAAGTCTGGTTCCCTTTGTGCTAGCCTATATACATTTTGTGTGGAAGGAAGAAAAAATGTCTGGGTTCTGCTTCCTCTGCTCTATATATCTTTTGTTGAGGTTTAGGGGAAGGAGGTGCAATGTTGTGTTATTCTCCAGAGGCAACAGGAAAAGAGACAAAGATGGAGAAGTATGCAGTGGACATGGTTGGGCTGTATTCATGATTACACAAAAAAAGTACCAAGGAAAATAACACCTTAAAAAGTAGAATTTAGTGGGGAAACAAGGTATAGAAGCTCACTAAAAAGGCTAATTCCTTAAAAATCAGAATTGGGCAAGTGGAAGCTAGCGACTCCATGAGACATCAAGAAACAATAAAACAAAGTTAATGGAAATAAAGAAGAAAATGTGAGGTCATGAAAAAACAACTGATCCAGGAAAAAAAGATCAAAGAGAGATAATTTAAGAATTAGTGGCCTAACTGAAAGCCATGATCAAAGACATCCTATTTCAAGAAATTATCAAGGGAAACTGCCCTGATATCTTAGATCCAGAGGGTAAAGTAGAAATTGAAAGAACCCACCAAGCTCCTCCTGAAAGAGATCCCAAAATGAAAACTCCCAGGAATATTATAGCCAAATTCCAGAGCTCCCAGGTCAAAGGGAAAATATTGTGAGCAGCCAGAAAGAAACGATTCAAATATCATGGAGCCGCTGTCAGGATCACACAAGATTTAGTGGCTTCCATGTTAAAGAAGCAGAGGGCTTAGAACAGCAGTTCTCAACTTGTGGGTTGTGTTCAGTTTGTAACGATGAATATACATCCTGCATATCAGATATTTACATTACAATTTATAACAGTAGCAAAATTACACTTATGACATTGCAATGAAAATAATTTTATGGTTGGGGGTCACCACAACATGAGGAACTGTATTAAAGGGTAACGGCATTAGGAAGGTTGAGAACCACTGGCTTAGAATATGATATTCTGAAAGACAAAGAAACTGGGATTACACCAAGGGAGAGGTAGAATAGGAAAATTTCTCTCATATAAAAGGGCATACAAGGAAGAGCTTTTATAGTAGACAGGGAAATTGGGGCAAGGCATGACAGAAAATCCTCGAATCTCACTCTCATCAGAATTAGTTCAAAAAAGGGAAAAATGTACACACACACACACACGATTAGATATAGAAATCTTACCTAATAGAGAAGTCAGAGGAAAAGGGGAAAAGAGATATGAGTGGGTAGCAATGATAAAAGGGAGGATGGATTAAGGGAGGGAGTCAGAAGCAAAAAAAACCTTTTGGGGATAAAAGGAGAAGGACAGAAGAAGATAGGATGAAGAAAAATACATAGTAATCATAACTGTGAATATGGAAGGGATAAGCTCCCCCGCAAAATGGAAGAGGAAAGCAGGCTAGACTAGAAATCAGAATCCGACTATACTGTGGACAAAAGACACATTTGAAAAAGAACACACACAGAGTTCAGATAAAGGGCTGGAGCAAAATCTCTTGTGCTTCAGCTGAAGTAAAAAATGTAGGACTGGCAATCATAATTTCAGACAAAGCAAAAGCAAAAATAGGCCTAATTAAAAGAAATAATCAGGGAAACTACAATTTGTAAAAGGCACCACAGACAGTGAGGAAAATCTTCAAATATCTTTTAAAAAAAAAAAAAAAGCAAAAATTTTGCAGCAAGTTTCTCTGATAGAGGCCTCATTTCTCAAATATATAGGGAACTGAGTCAAATTTATAAAAATAAGAGCCATTCCCCAACTGATAAATGATCAGAGAATATGAACAGGAAGTTTTCAGATAAAGAAATCAAAGTTACCTATAGTCATATATTAAAATCGCTAAATCGCTAAATACAACTAAATTAAAACAACTAATTTAAACTAAACCAAATTAAAACAATTAAATTAAAACAACTCTGAGGTACCACCTCACACCTATCAGAAAAAACAGATGCTGGAGGGGGTGAGGGAAAATAGGTACACTAATAATAAACTATTAGTGGAGTTGTGAACTGATCCAAACATTCTGAAAAACCATTTGGAAATATACCCAAAGGGCTATAAAACTGTATATACCCTTCAACCCAGCAATGCCACTACTAGGTCAGTAGCCCAAAGAGACAAAGGAAAGGACCTTATGCACAAATATATTTATAACAGTTCTTTTTGTGGTGGAAAAGAACTGGAAATCTGTCAGGAGCCACTGGGTACCAGCCCCAAGTGTGAACGAAGACATGATAAAGAATTAACCAGGCGAGTAGTTCATGGGATAGAACTTCCTTTATTGATTCTTAAGACAAGGTTTTTATAGAGCAAATGAGACAAAGTAATAGGACTCAGGTTTTCTTATCATTATCTTAGTCTGTCATATCCTGGAAGTAGCACAGAATGGATAATTTAATAAGAATTTGACAACTAGGTGACTAAAATCTTGGGGTAGAGCCTTTGATCTCAAAACTCAAATAACATCCTTTTATCAGAGGTTTCCAGGAGCAAGCTTAACAAAAAGGCCACATCTCAAAGAACTTCCTTTAGAGCACACTGCCGAGATTTTTTTATCTGAGTCCTGGATCAGGCCTCCTTGGCTCCCCACGGAAATCGAGGGGATGCCCATCGATTGAAGAATGGCTGAACAAGTTGTGGCATATGATTATGATGACTACTGTTGTGCTATAAGAAATGACAAGGAGATGGTTTCAGAAAAACATGGCAAGCTCTTTATGAACTGATGCGAAGTGAAGTGAGAAGAACCAGAAGATCATTGTGCATATCAACAGCCATGTTGTACTGATGACCAATTGTGAAAGATGTGGCTACTCTGATCAATCCAATGATCCAAGACAATTCCAAAGGACTCATGATGAAAAAATGCTGTTCACTTCCAGAAAGAAAACTGATGAACTCTGAGTACAGATTGAAGTATAATTTTTCTCACTTTATTTCTCATGTTTTTTTTTAAAAACATGGCTAATATGGAAACATGTTTTACATGATTTCACATGTAAATTAAGGAGGGGAAGTTTGGAACTCAATTTAAAAAGAAAAGAATGTTTAAAAATAAAATGAATTTTTGAGAAAAAAAAAGAAGCTCTATGACTATTAGGATACTCTTGTCTATATGTATGTGTGCATATCCAACAAGAAAAATCAGAAAGAGATCTATTTTGGAAGCATTATGAGGAAATGTCTGAAAATAAAATCTACCTGTTTACAACTTAGAATACAAGCCAGGATGAAGGCTACATTCCTAACATTAAGTGACAAGTCAAAATAGGGTGGGGGGACACATCAGTGAACACAAAGAAGTGTATCTCTGTGGGACAAGTGGGCTTTGAAATACCATTCCCCAGCCCCACCAGAGTAGGCATTAACCCACACTGGTGAAGGTAGTTTCCTTCCTGGAAATCACTGAGATGACAGGTTTGCTTTCCCACTCACCTCTTACCCAAAATTAACTTTTTTAAAATATTTATTTATTTTTTTTTGCTTTTTTTTTTTTTGGAGGGGGCAAGGTAGGCCAACTGGAGTTAAGTGACTTGCCCAAGGTCACACAGCTAGTAAGTGTAAAGTGTCTGATCTCAGGTCCTCCTGACTCCAGGGCCAGTGCTCTATTCACTGTGCCACCTAACCACCCCTCAAAATTATTTTTAAGGGGAAAAAAACGTATCTCGTCCACAACTCCTGATGTTCTCTCCCACATATGTATTTCTCCATCAGGTTGCTGGTTTTTCAACAAATGTATATTAAGTATCATTTTAGGCTCTGGGAACAAAAAGACAGAGACAACCCAGAAGCTGCTCTCGAAAGCCTAGCTGCTGAACAGGGATATAAACAACCACAGTACAAAAGAGTGAAGAATGTGTGAGGGCTCGTACACCCCTCAATGATTCCGACCTCTTCAAGAGGAGCCTCCAATAACCATCTTCCCTAGTTAGATCAAGATAGGAAAAGTTAGTCTCAGAAACTTCTTAGGTTGTGTGGCCCTGGGCAAGTCACATAAGCTCTCTTTGCCTCAGTATTTTCCCACTGTAAAATAATAATATTTTACAGTTTTAATTATTTATTGTATATTCTATTATATTTTTTTTCTAACTATATATATATATTTTCTGTATTTCTATTCTTTATTTGTTATTTTAATAAGGTAATAATAGTACCTCCCAGGATTGTTGTGAAGATCTAATGAGACAATATTTGTAAAGCACTAAACACAGTGCCTGGAATATACTAAACATTATGTAAATGTTAGCTATTGTCATTATTCATCAGTAGAATCATCCTAGAATCCATAGTCCATTCCATTTCACCCACAGATGAGATACAGAAACAAATTGGAAGACAGAGGCACAACTAGGCTTGGGCCATCAGACTGTTGCTCCAGGGAGCTGAATTTTGACAGTGATGATAGGACTTGTTCTCCTCTTAAGTACTAGAAACTCCAGACTTTAGTATTTTGGGGGGGGGGGTAATAACTGGTCAAAATAGGAAGCTCCTACATGAACTGGGGTAAGTTCATCCCTATTTGCCTTTCCTCTAACCTGCACCTCTGTCTAGTCCCCAGAGTCATATCCTCCAGCTAAGCTTAGCTGAGGACTTAGCTTCGTGCAGTTTACCCTAAGTGCAAGTTTACCGTAATTGTCCTAGGTAAAAATTCCTAGTTATGACTCTCCTGAGATAACCTAGATATGTATGGAGCACTGGACTTTGAACACAAGAACTAATATAGAAAGGAGAGGTCTGGACAAAGTGCTCTGGGAATTTAGTGAAAGTGAGATTGTGACTTCCAGCCAAGCCAGCCACCTAAATATAGGCGGATGGCCAAGTTCTTGTATGCTTACTTCAACAAAAACCTGACATTTGCCCCAGACCAAATAACACTCAGAGGAGCCAGTGAGAAGCTGCAGTCCATAACTTCTCCTACCCCGAACTACACTAAAAGTCACCGGGAAATCCAAGGGCATTAGGAAATTAAGTCACCAGCAAAGCCAGGGGCAGCACAGAGATGGACCAAAAACATGTGTGAGGCTCGGAGAAAGCCCCAAGGTAGGGTCCTTGGAGCAGCCTTCAGTTAGGGATACCCCAGGCCCAGGAGTTCCGAGGTCCTGAGAACTCTGTCCCCAGATGTCACAGAGAGCCCTGAAGATCCAGGGATCTGAACCTCAAAGATCCTAATCAGAAGGGACCTAATCCTGGGAGATGGAGGTCAGCCCAGGGGACCTAGGGCAAGGTCAAGCATGGTCAGCCACTTGCCCAGAACCAGGCCCTGGCATAAAGCCCCAGTTTAGGAATCAAAGCTGAAGAGGAATAAACCAAAGAAAATACCAGCCAGCTTAAAAAGCACTGTAGATCCCGGAGATTCCCCTGAAAGAAGGCGCCGACAATGCTAACAACTCTGAGCAAGGTCTCCAAAGAGAAATGGAAACAAGCTTTCCTTTGACAGAAAACATCGTATGCTCACAGTTTGAGACTAGAGAAAGAGCCTTGAAGGTCCTTGGTCCAACCCCCTCCCATTGCAAATGAGGAGGCTGAAAGCCACAGATTTTCTGAGGCGTGCCCAAGGTTACACAGGTTACACTACCCTGAATGCTTGGCTTTGCAACGTGACAGAAGACCCTGTGGACGAGACTGTCCCTAAGTTGGGCCTCGAAGGGACTCTGACAGATAGAGTTGTACAAGGGGAAGTGGAGGTCCCTTCCAGGCTCAGACACAGGAGAGGAAAGCCCGGAACAGGACACAGTCATCTGGTGTGGCTGCAACATAGGTTTGAAGGGCAGCAGTTGGAAATAAAGCTAGAAAGGGGAAGAGGAGGACTCTGGCCCTGTTCTTTCCTGCCTCAGTGGATATTCTCTTAGGAGCATCACACTCAGTAACCCAAGAGATGCTGGAAGTCACTGGTGCTCATTCTCATGGCCCCAGCCCAAGGCTCCCCACTCAGATGGCGGCAGAGAGCAAAGACCATAGAGGGTGTGCACAGGAGTCACATAGAAGGGAGAACACAATGGCTCTTTCCAGTAATTTGAAGGGTTATGAGATGCCCAGGTGGGCTTAGACTTGGTCTGCTTGGCTCAGAAAGCAGTGTCTACAAGGTGCCAAGAGATAGGTTCAGGTTTAGCTTCAGGAAAGGCTTCCTGACAGCTGGAAATTATCCCAAATGGAATGGGTTTCCTAGAGAAGTCCAGAGGCTCTTCCTCTTTGGAGGTCTTCAGGCAGAGTCTGCATGGCCATTTAACTGATGGTTTAAAGTGGAGATTCCTTTCAGGTAACAGGTGAACTAAATGGGCCCTGAGGGCTCTTCCAGAGCTCAAAGTCAGTGCTTCTGTGACCCAAGAATTGAGCAGGCAGCTAGGTGGTGCAGTGGACAGAGCACTAGGCCTGGAGTAAGGAGGCCTCATCTTCTTAAATTCAAATCTGGCCTCAGACACATACTAGCTGTGAGACCTTGGACAAGTCCCATAAGCCCTGTTTGCCTCAGTCTCCTCATCTGTAAAATGGGCTGTTGAAGGATATGGCATACCCCTCAAATGGAGTCATGAATAGTCAGACACAACTAAACAATGAGATCTTGAATGGCACAGGGTCTCATCACTCACATCCTTCTCTTTCTCTCTTTTTCTACATGTATTATATATACACATATATGTGTATATATATATATATATGTATATATATACACATACACACACACACACACATATATGTATTTACCTGTATCTGTACATACAATTTATTTGTACCATTTTTTCTTTTTAAATTTTGAATTCCAAAATGTCTCCCTCCCACCCACACTCCCCCCACCCAGTGAGAAGGCAAGCAGTATCAGATCAATTATATATGACTCACACACTTTTCAAAAATGTTCTTTCTTAATAGGAATTCAATCCATAAACACAAACCTGCAAAGAACAGCAACAAAGGTCATTCATGCGACCCTGAGGGGCTGTCACAGGCATTTTCTTCTTAAATATGTGTATTAACTTTAATAGAGCGTTATCCTTTTCACGTCCCCTTCTGACGTGTTTTGTTTCCTTCTCTGTATTTTTTCTTAACGAATGTTCCTTCCTTCCTTTTCTCATTTTTCCTTCTCTCTTCCTTCTTTCCCATCTCCTTTCGTTTTTGCATCTCTATTACTTCCCACTAAAAGCCCTCCAAATAGAAATCCTCGCTTAGACCAAAGAAGCAGACTCAAGCAAAATAAATCTATATATGTGCTGTACAAATCTATATAATGGGCTGGTCAAGAGCTTTCCCCACCCCCACCCCCACGTTGTACCCACATTTATTTTTGGCTTTCAGGGGCTCACAGAAAGCTAGAACACCTCAATCAGGATTTTCGTAGCAATTTGTAGAAGCAGCGTCATCTTCTTCTTCTTTGTTTGGGTGTTTGGTTTGGGTTTGGGTTTTAGTTTTGTTGCAGGTAAAAGATGAAATGACCGAGGAAAACAAAGGTTTGATCTTCTGAGCACATCAAGTTTCCAAGCAATGCATGCCAGTTGGCTCACAAGGAAGGACTAGACCTCCTCAGCTTAGGATTGGACCCTCAATACAAGAGGAGACAGACTTTTATTCATTAAAAAAAATTCATCAAACAAGGCTAATTAATTAAAAGGAAACAAGGCAACACTAGGTAATCCAATTTCTAATTAGCGGAAAGATTTGGGATTTTCCAAGTTGAGAAGGGGAGAGTAAACAGGTACAACTCCCTGAACCCAGAAAAAGAAGGGTCCAACTCCCCCAAAGTGTCTGTAACCAATCAAAGGAACATGGAAACAGTAACTGAATGGTCTGTATGGCACCAGTTTTTAGGTAAGATGTATAGGTTGTTTGAGATGAACAATCATGAGAAAACTCCTTGAATCAATCATTAGATCTGACAGGTTTCTAGTTGTCATAACCTAGGTCTTTCATAGGGGTTTCTAAGCAGCCAGTAGAGGTGGTCCAACTTCCCAGCCACACAGGGCTATGTTCAAACAATGCAGTAAGATTTCCTCCCATTTCCCATAATTGAATAAAGTTTTCCTCACAAGACAGAAGTTGGAACAGGCCCACAATCGAACAGAAAGGGAACTGAGTCAGGAAGGTTTACTTAATGCCCACAATTAATCACTTAGTGTCCTAACTCCCTGAGTTTTTTTGTGGAAGGGAATGTTGTACAGTGGAAAGGGTACAGAATATGGAGTTCAAGATCCTGGGTTCAAATCTTGACTCTGCTACTTACCAACCGGGTAAACTTATTCTCTCTGGGCCTCAGTTTCCACATCTGTAAGACGAGGGTGAAGGAGAGGGGCAGATCAGTGCTACCTCTAAGCTCTTTTTCCAGCTCTAAATCAAGGACTGGAGCTTCTCTACTGTTCACAATGCACAGAGACAGGACATTAGGAGGTCTAAGTAGATCTGAGGACGTTTTCCTTTCTTCTACAAGAAAGAAAAGCCTTGTGGGCTGTAACCGAAAACACATCTCAGAATAAACAGTAACTGTCCCACTTAGACACAGTTTGGTTGAGTTTTATATTGTGTTTGAAAGGTCCAAGATAACTTCAGTTCTACTCTTCCCCTCCCCCCAGACCGACCCCTAAAAATGGGCAGGGCAGGAAAAGCTAGAAATCATGTGTGTTGCTGGATGTTAAAGTTTGCCTTTATATAGTCATATATATATATATAGTCATAGCTTAAGGCAGCCTATTGGTTAGCTGTATCCTGGTGCTTGGCATGTAGTAGGCTCTTAATAAATTAATGTTCATTGACCGACCAACTAACTGCTGGTGATGTCTAATCACACGTTCCCAAGGCCATGATTCACTTACTTATACAAGAGATGAGAAAGAAGCAGAAAGTTCTCATGGCTCCCGAGACTTCATTCAGTAGGGTTTACAGACCTACCCATCATCTTCATGGATGGTGTATCAGCAATGCAGTATTCACAATGCCTACCGTAACTATAAATATGCTGATATAGTTATTAATCACAAAATGGAACAGGCTCTCTACATAAGAAATATAGATAGTGCATTCACTTAAACACCAGAAAACTGAGTCCCAAAACCAGAAAGTCAAAGCCAACCCAGTAGTGATG
>CM053583.1:20292332-20314615 GCA_028627135.1 Pseudochirops cupreus | reverse complement strand
TGGTCAAAGTAGTAAACACCCACATCCTCAAGCCTTCAAACAGGACAGGCTACCTCAGGCAAAGATCCTCCTCTCCTCACGCAGGCAACTGCTCAGCGTCCAGGCAGCTTGGTCCCAGCAGCTCCGGCCCCTGGCAGTTCCTGCCCCAGGCAGTCCTCAGCAGGAGTCCTTAGCAGAGATTCTGCCCTGCTCAAAGCAAGAGGAGTTCGCAACCGCAGCCACTGTCTCTGACGCCGCTTCCAGTCAGCACCGCACGGAGACTAGCTTGGTTCTGGCGTTCTCTTGCTCCACCCCTTCTGCTACATCAGCAAGCTCAAGGGGCATGGAAGATCTTCAAATCCCAGTATCGTTACAGATGGTCATGGTCTTGGGTGACAAGGCAAGGTTTCATTCTAAAGAAGGAAGCAGGCTATACTTTAGAATAAAGCATACCCAAGAGCTTTCTAAAACCACTTAGGATCATGGGACCTTAGATTTGGAGCTGGAGGCGGACTTCAGAGGCTGTTATGGGAATCTGACGATCTTCCCTGCCCCTAGGCCCTTTGCTAAAGTGGCTTAAGTGGCTCTGAGAACCTTCCCAGATTTGAAAGTATACTCTGTCCCCTAATAGGCTAAACGTGGTCACTTGGAGCCTGTGGCGGAAAGCTTGTTCTTCAGGAACGCCCACACCTTGTTACTTTGTGATTGGGCAGTGGGTCAAGAGGGCTGTGACATTCTCCAATCCAGGAGAAGGCTATAGGTACAACCTGATGTGAAGTTTTGGTTTGGGGCTCACTTTGAGAAGAGTTGTGTGATTTGGCCAGGTGAGATTCTGGGAAACCATTGAGCCCTCTGGCTTTGAAAAACCCAGATGTTGGTGCTTCCCTCCCTGGTAACTGAATAGGTATGGATGTAATGGTCAGACGGTTGGAAGCCCGGCTGCTGATCTGTTTCTTTGTCTGCTTGTAACTTCTGTTTGTATTCCGTTTGCATTCTCCAAAGTTCAGGGTGCTGACTTTTCCCCGTGAACTAGGTAAATGATATACATTTGATTGATTAAAGGAAGATTGTTAACCCATTTTGAGTTGCTTTCCTTTAGCAAAGCAGATCTAAGAACCTGCGCTAGCAGCCACCCTGGGTATGCTAGGGTGCTTGCTGATACAGAGGCCTTCCAGGTCCATACCTTCCTTTTATGGAGAGAAATGCCATCTTCAGAGTCAGAAGAGAGTTTGTGGCAAAGCTGGGACTAGGCTTTGTCATGATCATGATAACAAATCCTTTCTGCGGTACCTTCAGGGATGCAAAGGGCTTTCCCCGCAACAGTACTAGAAGGTAAGTGGCCAAATCAGTCATTCAATAACTCCAGGCACAATGTTAAGTGCTGGGGATACAAGAAAGCAAAAAACGGTCTCTGCCCTCGAGAAGTTCACAATCGAATGAAGGTGACAACAAGCAAACAAATTTGTACAAAAAAAGCTATAAGTAGGACAAATACAAAGTAATAATCTGGGAGAAGGCTCTAGAATTAAGAAGGATTAAGAGAGGCTTCCATGGGGCCACTAAGTGGAGCAGTGAATGGAGCACTGGCCCTGGAGTCAGGAGGACCTGAGTTCAAATCTGGCTTCAGACACTTAACACAAAAACTAGCTGTGTGACCTTGGGCAAGTCACTTAACCACAATTGCCCTCCAAAAAGCAAAAAAAAAAAATTTTTAAATTAAAAGTTAAAAAAAAAAAAGAGAGGCTTCCCATTGTAGAAGGTGGTATTTTAGCTTGAAGGAATCATTCTGTGAGGTCATACCTCTAACACTATTGCTCCTGAGCCCCCACCAAGGTGCCTCCCTTTAACAATTAGTAGACTTAGGTAGCTTGTAGCAGAGGCATTTTACAAATGAGAAAAGTAAGGCTCAGAAAGTTATGACAGCTAGACAGTATCAGGGATCTGACTTGATCCCAGGCCATTTGATTCCAAAACCAGAGCTCCTTTCAGTGTATTACATAGCTTATTATCTTACTTTGTCTTCAGGGTATCTCTAGGAACTAAGCACAAAACCTTTTATCTTAATCTAACAAAGGACAAGACTGATGCCCAGAGAGTTTGTGTCACTTCCTCAAGATCATGCTTTAAGTCAGTGTCAGAGTGGCCTGAAACTGAGCTCTTCTGACCCTGTTGGGTTTGTTTTTCATTGGGTGACTTTGGTGAAGAGAGTTGCCCTCCAGCTTCACAAAGCCAACCCCGTACTTACTTCTGCAAGTTGTTCAGTCTAAATTTAGGAAGAAAGCCAGTTGCAAGAGAGTGAATTAAAAATCAGGACAATAGATCTTGTGGTTTCTGAGACAGTAATGCCCAGGTGTACTGGAACCTGGAGGCTGAGAGAGGCCGAAGGGGAAAATGTATAAACCCCAAGTCCGGGACATTTCCTCGCATTTTCCTGAGTATGTATATATGTGCGAGAGACAGAGACATACAGAGAGGAGGAGGAAGAGGAAAAGGAGAAAAGGGGTGGGGAACATTTCACCGCGTACAGAAGGAGGATCAGAATCATTGCTAACACTGAGAAAGAAGAGTTTAAATGCAGAGCTGTAACTGGGGTGGAGCGATAGGGTTCCAAGGTACTAAAATTTAAGGGCAGCTGGATTGTTCAATGGATAGAATGCCAGGCCTGGAGTCAGGAAGACTCATCTTCCTGAGTTCAAATCCAGCCTTAGACACTTCCTAGCTGTGTGACCCTGGGCAAGTCACTTTATTCTGTTTGCCTCAGTTTCCTCATCTGTACAATGAGCTGGAGGAGGACATAGCAAACCACTCCAATATCTTTGACAAGGAATCCCCAAATGGGGTCACAAAGAATTAGACACAACTTAAATGATTAACCAATAATAACTCAAACTGAAAGACTGCTGACTTCACTTATATTCTTCCAGCAATAGAAATGAATGAATGAATAAAAAAAAAAGGATTTATTAAACACCTATGATACTAGTAGGGAAAAAAATGACAGTCCCAGCTCTCGAGGAGCTCATACTCTAATTGAAGGAGAAATAATATAAAAGAAATCCAACTATAGGGAAAGTGGAAAGGAAAGTTCTTAGGTTATATCAGTAAATGAGAGGACAGTACCTGGGATCGACAGGGCGTGAATGGTAAGCCTCCCATCTCACTGGATGAGATAGAATTGGTGATTCACAAGCCCAGTAAACAGTCAGGCAGCCTGGGTGGGTTCTGGGTAGTCTTGGGCAGGAGGAGGGGACCAGGTGGGAAGGGTGCCCCCAATCTAAGGTGGGTCTTCCCACCACCTGAACATCTGAATTGATTCTGGGACAAATGACCTTGATCATCTGATTCAATGGGAGGAGCATTAGCATAGAAGTCGGAGAAGCTGGGGTCAGATGCCACATCTAATTCTTTCTGTTTGTGTGACCTTGAGTGACTCATTTGAACATCTTGGGCCTTAGTTCCCTGATCTGCAAAATGAAGGGGTTGGGTAATTTGGCCTCTGAGGTTACTTCCAGTTCTAGAGCTATGATCTATAACCTAATTAGCAAGAATAATTCATGAAGATAAGAAACTATCCCATGGCCCACTTCCCCCAACCCAATCTGGCCCAGCCCTGCCCAACTTTCTCCCCATTCCTCTGATCTGGCCTCATGCTCTCCTGATATTTCTGTCTCCTCCCTATAGGGCAGTATCCCAAGTCTCTCTTCCCACTGGGCTTTGTGTCTTCAGGTCCAAGTTCTCTTCCCAAAGTCTCCCTCTTTCCCCTACCCATGTTCAACTGAATTTGTCTTGAGCAGCTGATTTGGGCAACTTTCTGCTGCTTGCTCCAAGCTCTTGAATGACTGTTCTATTTAAAAACACATCAAGAGCAGATTTGACAGAAATAGAGTAGCCAATGGGGAACAATTGTCAAAAGAGGAAAATGTAGCAGGAGGGGAGTGAGGGGGGATATGGGATGCAGCCATTTAGGAAGCTGTCCACCAAGTAGACAGGAGGCTGGCTGTCTATTTGGCTCTGAGAGGAGGCCCATGAAAGATCTCATGGCTTCCCATCAATACAACACTTTAAACCTTTACAATGCTTAGATTCCTACACCAGATTCCTACACCAGTTTGGATCCATGGCTATTTCTCTTTGAAAGATGTCCACAGCCAACTCAAGAGAGGTAAAGGAAACTTTTAAAACCTCCCAGAAAGCATTTCCAATCAAAGCTGCTCCAGCCTAGCCAAATTCTGAACAGGTTCGTGGAATTGAACTATTTGAAAGAAAGGAAGAGGTGTTTGTTCACGCCTGCTGATGTCTGCTTTGGTGGCGCTTATGAAATATCTTATATGACACCAGAATCAATGCTTTTTAGCAGCTGTAAGTCACCCATCCAGTCTGAGGCTAAGCCAGTTTTAGCCCCACCAAAGCTCTTGTGAACCTGGTAACATGAATACCTGCCTTACCCTCCTTTTAACATTGGGTAGCAAATCCAGGCAAGCACATCACGCAGGACTAGGTGGCCCTGGCCACGATCAGAAGCTTAACTGCTCCCAGATTCTCTGGGAATTCCATAACCCCATGGCTGTCTGTCCAGAGACCCTCAACAGGCTAAAAGTGACTTGCCTAGGTGTGTACCTATCAGTATGTTCTGTGCTTAAAGATAGAAAAGCCTAAAGAGCAGGATTGACCTTAAAATCAATAAGGCCTTGGGGTGGCTGGGTGGCGCAGTGAATAGAGCACCAGCCCTGGAGTCAGGGGGACCTGAACTCAAATCCGGCCTCAGACACTTGACACACTTACTAGCTGTGTGACCTTGGGCAAGTCACTTAACCCCAATTGCGCTCCAAAAAAAGTTTAAAAAATCAATAAGTCCTCCATGATAAAGGGGTGGATAACCAGAAGATCATTTTTGGGATCCCTCAGAAGCACCTGACCTCTTGATCAGGAGATCTTCTGGGTCATTTTGGGATGTTTGACTAAAATTGGTCAATGGACTCGCTAGGCTAAGAGTAACTGATCTCAAGATGAACGGATCCTTGAGCAATGGGTTACAAGACCTTTGTATCTGGAGGAAAAAAAAAAGACCATATTCACCCTTGTAAGGGTAGAGCTGGACTCTGGCTTCTGTTGGTCAGCAATCTTGGATAAACAACCCCTTTTCTGTGCAGGGAAGGTGAGTACTGAGTGTTCACCTTGGGAGAAACTGGAGGAACCTCAAACTGGGGGACAGAGCATATAAAATTCCTCCATCCCTGAAAAAGCCAACGTTTTGATCTTTTTTGCTAGAGAAATAAAATATGCAAATTATTGGCCAAAATGACTTGGCAAAACTTTTTTCAAAGGATCCCTGTTTAATCTAAGTTAAGAGTGCACTTCATGGACTTTTGGTTGTATAAATGAATGTTCCTCTCAGTGGAAATGTTTCTTGTCTTTTCTGTGAGTCTCTGTTCTACCTGTTCAGTGAGAAGTTGTGCAATCTTTAAACAGAACTGAAGCCAGTTTAAAAGTTTTGTCTCAGGAAGGAAAAAAAATTGTCTCCAAGCAACCTCAACAGCAGAGAAAGAAAAAAAAAAAGTGGGTTTACAGTATGAAATTTCAAAGCCAAGCTTTATCTTATGCTTTAAGAATGGCCTTGCACATACTACCTTACCTCTTCTCTCTAGCTGGAAAAGAAAAAGTCTTGTTTATATCGAGGGAAGGTATTAAGAAATAAGCAAAATTTCATTTTAAGAGTTTGTTAGGGTGGCTAGGTGGTGCAGTGAATAGAGCATCGGCCCTGGAGTCAGGAGGACCCAAGTTCAAATCCAGCCTCAGACACCTAACATTTACTAGCTGTGTGGCCTTGAGCAAGTCACTTAACCCCAATTGTCCTGCCCTCCCCCCCTCCAAAAGGCAAAAAAAAAAAAAAGAGTTTGTCTACCAGATCACATTTTTCAGAATGATTTGGCAGAATTTAATTACCCAGCTAACTTAGAAACAGTCACCTAAAAGGAATTGAAGTACATCGTGCATGCACAGGTTCTTAAGTTAGACACCAAACTGGAAATGTTTTTTTTTAATAGATTTGTTTATTTACTTTTAGTTTACAAGATTCAGTTCCACAATCCCTTGAGTTTCAAATTTTCTCCTCTTCCTCCCTCCCCTCCATGGCAGAATGAAATCAAGTATAGGATCTGCAAATACTTTCACATTGTACAACAGTCTGGTTGTATAGAAGGGTTGTAACCGATAGAGTGAGCGGTGGGAAAGAGGAAACAAAACCAAACATGAAAAAGCACGAGAGCATGTAGTTTGATTCCGTCTGCATTTAAACTCTGTTCTTTCTGGATCTTTCTCTGAGTTTAGGTATCTCCTTCCATCCCGAGGCTTGTAGAGTTGTCTTTAGCTGTGCGTTGTTGAGGATAGTCCAGTTTATCAAGGTTGGTCATCACATGTACGATGTGTCTGTGATTGTGTACAGGTTTTGCCTGGTTCTGCTCTTCTCCCTTAGTATCAGTCCATATAAGCCTCTCCAGGTAATTATGAAGTCCATCCTCTCCCCCTTTCTTTTAGCACAATCGTGTTCTATTACATTCATATACCACAACTTGTTTAGCCATTCCCCCATTGATGGGCATCCCCTCAGTTTCCAAACTGGACGTGTTTTACACAGCAAAATGCAGCACTGCCTATAAACCTGGAAGGGTCAGCTCTGACAGGGCTCGTTGGCACTGGAGGAAACTGAACTGGACACAATTGGAAGCGTGAACTTTCTTTTTTTGAAAAATAAGTTCTTATTGATATTTTCCATTTTGAAACATGAGCTTTCAATCAGAGGAATTTGAGATGAGGGAATTAACATTATTAGAAAGAGAAATGCTGGATCCATGTAAAATGCAATTAGGGTAAATTTGGGCTAATCAGGGTTAGTATTGAAAAATAAATTAGAGATAATTTATAGGGACAGTGTAGACTGGAGGCTCAATTAAAAGGCAGTGAGGGGTGTTTGCTATTTCCGAAAATGGCACTCTGTACACAGTGGTGCTGCCAGGGCAGCAGGCTCAACTCCTGATTCCCCACCAGCACGAAAATGAACTTGTGATTTTTCACTTCAACTAAGACCCATATAAGGCCCCCATTTTTGCTAACTATCAGACTCTCCACTAAGGACCAACTGAAGAAGAAGGGAGAGGAGGAGGAGGAGGAGGAGGAGGAAGAGGAGGAGGAGGAGGAGGAGGAGAAGGAAGAGGAGAAGGAGAAGGACAGGGAGAAGGAGGAGAAGGAGAAGAAGGAGAAGAAGAAAGAGAAGGAGGAGCAGAAGAAGGAGGAGGAGGAGGAAGAGGAGGAGGAGGAAGAGGCCAGGATTTCATAAAGTATTGCAGAAAGATTAATAAAGATTTTTAGACCACACCGAGATAAGAAGAACATAGCAAGGTTGCCATTAAACTGTAAATCCCCATTGGATAAATGCTGATTTCTTCTTTAGGATGTTGGAGATTAGGATTGTTAACAAATTCCAACCTAAATTTTAGGGATAAATAGTATCTGGCCTCAGACACATCCTAGTTATGTGGCTGTTTGCCTCAGTTTCCTCATCTGTAAAATGAGCTGGAGAAGGAAATGGCAAACCTTTCTGGATGTCTGCCAAGAAAACCCCAAATGGGATCGTGAAGAGCTGGACGTAATCGTTGTGGCTGTGATGGAATCAAAGCAGGTAGAATCATACGGCGACCTTCAAAATTGAATGATTTTAAATTTGGGTTTGTATGGGTTTGATTAAGTAATTGGGAAAAATCATAAGTATTATATAAAAATATATAATGTATTATATGTTATCATCATTTACAGCATAATCAATCTATGCTCCAAAAAGTAACTATTGGTACCACATCTTTCTCGCTGTGAAAGCAAAATGAGTAACTACTCTCTTCTGGTTTCTGGATCTACTAGTTTGGGCATTTAACACTAGCTGGTACAGAATACCAAAACTGGTAGAAGAATAGAATGATTTTTTTCATGTGGCCGACTCAGATGCATGCCACATATTGAGACTGACAATAGGTTTTGTGTTCATGTTTTAAGCCCATGAAATTCTTTTATGTTAGGGTTTTTATTTAGGCTTTTTTGCGTTGTGATTTTGGAAAACAAAATAGATTTCAAGAGATTTTAACTTTGGAATGACATACAGTGGGATGTATTTGTAACAGGAAGATAGATATTAAGGTCTGAATGCTATGATTGAGTTGTACACTTGAGCTATTATTTATTAGAGACTTTCGTCTGGAAGACAAAGTGTTCTGATTAATGACTGTCTTAAGTATTCGAATATGCATGCTCTGGTTCAGGGGTGGGGAACCTGCCTGGTTAGCTAAAAATATATATATATCTATATATGTAGTGAATGGAAGTGAGTAAATAGTACAACAGGCTTTGAGAAGTTGGACGTGCTATAAAACGTCAGGCATCCAGCCCACAACTGCCTTAGTCTGTTCAAATAACCTTATCTTTGGCCTGGTTATCCCAGGGCGTTTGTGACTGAGCAGAGCGTAGCCCCAGGCCAACGTCCCAAGAACCCTTCTTAGTGAGGTGAAATGAGATTCCAATATTGGAGAACTGTGAAGGCCCCTCCCGGAGCGAAGGTCAACCTGTTCAGGCCCTAGGGTTGGCACCTTCGTTCGGCAGAATGCCCAAAGCTTTCAAGAAAGGATTTTTCAGAGGCTTCGTTCTGAGACCATCTTGGAACTGACTAGGCAATTTAGAAAGCCAAGCTCTGTGGCCTTTTTTGAGCATCAGAGAGAATACTTCTGCCTTCATTTGATTTTTCCGCCCAGGTTATGTTAGCTGTTCCAGAAGACGGTGCTTTTCTAGAAGGTTTGTTTTGGGTGTTCCTTACCTTTCCCATTAGATTGGGAGGTAGAAATGATCTTTTGCTTCCCTTTGTGTTTATTCTCAGTGTACAGCGCAGGGTCTAGCTCGTGGCTGGTGTTTAATAAATGCTCATTGACTAGCTGACTGGTTGACATAACCCACTTTAATAAAGAAAGGGGAAAATCAGTGTTATTGGTGTTCACTGGTTTTGCTGGGGAGAAAATGGCTGAAATTTACTCTGACAGCCCAACAATATTATTGTACTGACTTCATCTGTCAGGCACATAATGTTGGGAAAACAGTCCAAACCAAAAGGCAGCCAGTGGTCCAGGGGATGCTGAGTTCCAATCCACCCAAAGATGATTGTTAGCTACACGAGCTAGCCTCTCAGCCTCACTTCCTCTGCGGGTGAGATGCAGATAATGACGGCGTCTTCCTTCCAAGGTTGGTAGGAGGGTTAAATTCATAAAGTGCTTTACAAACCCAAAAGGGTTTTAGAATTGCTAGAATATTAGTCATTAAGACAGAGATCTCCATATGGTGGTAGTGGGGTGTTAGTTATCATACAAGTTGATTTTACTCAAATGACTAAATGCTATAAGGATAAATGTGTTCTGGTTTAAAAGTGATGAGGTACAGGCTCTGAGAACCCCCTTGAACTCTGATTAAATCTTCCCATGCATGAGGCCAGAAGCCTTTCACTGTGGCTCTGCCCAAACCTTGGTTACTAGCTTGGCCCTCCATCGTCCATCTACTTCCCACCCTTGAGCCTATCAAAATATCTATACCCAAATCAACTGTGACCTGACCTCATTAGCTCCCCCTGAAGACCCTCCCCAAACTCCTCCTCTAGACAATCCTAGATTCCTCCCACAACCTTTCTGTGTATAAGACCCCACCTTGCCTCCATGTGTGTGAGAGCGCCATAGAATGACCTAGCACAGACTTGCTCTGGCTGGCTTGCCCAATGCAAATGTCAAAATACCGAGGCTCCTTGAGAGTCTACCCAATATGGTGAACTTTTAATAAACTTTACTTTTCTTTGGCTGAGAGAAGACTTGAGTCAATTCATTCAGCAGGACCCAGAGTCTGGCATACAGTAGGCACTTAATTAATGCTTATTGACTAACTAACGCTCTTCAATAACGAGAGATTTCCTAACAGGCTGAAACAACTCAGCAGGACAGAGTAATGCTTCAAGGTTCAGAATTTCTTGAAGACGCAGCTGTGGGCCAAATATCATGACCTCACTCATTCAGGTTGGCCGGACAATTCAAAGAAGCAAGAATTCCTGCTGACCTCCAGCCGTGGAGTTATGCCTGGAAGTTCTCAAGCTAGGAATACAGGACACCCTCTGCCAGTAGTGTATCTCCCATGATTCTGGCTTCATGCAGGGGAGTCTATGCTCCGACCCAGAGACTCTAGGAAGGATGTATGTGGGACAGAGTAGCCCACTGGGATGTGTGGGAGCTCAGCCCCCTCAGGGGAGCCTAGTAAGTACTCCTGGAATAATGTCAGCTATTTGGTCTGGAATAGGGAATTAATGAACTTTCCTTGGAAAAGCCACTTGGAAAGATGGGTGATAGTGAAGGTGTTCCTAAGGCAACTGGAATTCTGCTCACCCCATTCCCCACCCCTCAAGACTCACCACACCCCACCCTTTGTTTCCCCCCCTGGAGAGAAATGATCCCGGAGGCTATGGGATGGGTACATAGTTACTCTGCTCTTCTGGAATTCTAAACCAAGTTGTCTTGTTATATATTGTGATTATCTTCTTCTGGATTGCTTTAAACCAGAGGTAAGGAATCTTTGACCTCGAGGTCACATGTGGCCCTCTAGGTCCTCAAGTGCAGCCCTTTGACTTGAATCCAAACTTCACAGAACAAATTCCCTTAATGAAAGGATTTGTTGTGTAAAACTTGAACTCAGTCAAAAGGCTGCACCCAAGGACCTAGAAGGCCACATGTGGCCTCAAGGCTGCAGGTTCCCCACCCCTGTAAATATTACCTGAAATCCTCTTGCGGCAGAGTCACAAAAGAGGCCACAGGGGACTCTGCCTCTCTTTTTCTGCTAAAAATGCTTCAATGGTAGATTAATAATAATTAATGATTAGAATAATAACATTGTTTGACAGACTTGAGTGTAAAAATTCAGAGCATAATAGTAGCATTAATAGTTGTTTTGCTTTGACAGCTCCAAGTTCTGCGTTAAGTGCAAATGACACAAGAACTGAACCTCTGGCCCTCAAGGAGCCTACACTCTACAAGCTCTGGAAGTATGAGAGAAGGTATTGGCCCAGAACGTCAGAAGAGTCTCCAAACCACTGCATCTACGGTCTGGAAAGGTACTTCAGAAAAGGAACCTGTTTCTTCATCTGTAAAATGAGCTGACTGCAAGAGAAGGCCTCGAAGGTCTCCGACAACTCTAAAGCCTCCCATCCTCCTCTATAAACATAGTCAAGCTGATGTGATTTCTCAAGTCAACAGCCCATGCAGAGGTTTGTTTTTTTTCTCATGCCTGTAAAGCAGAAATGTCCCAGAAGGAACACAGACTGAAGTCAGTCTGCTTCCACACACCTTCCAGTGGTAATTATTTTAATTGAACCAGGGCTATTATTACCACTAATTTGATCCCTTGGCGGAAGCCCCACCCAAATGTACCTGGGTCAATTAGCATGAAAGGTATGCTCAGTTCTTTGAGATAAATTCTGTTTCCAGGAAGAGATTATTTTTGAGACACAAAGCCCCCAGAAACACTGTCCAGTGGAAAAGGGACAAAGATCCCAAGACAGCAAGAGTCCACTGCTAGGAAAGCTGCCACTAGGAGAAGGGTGAGGATGGGGCTGAGCCAGAAAAGGATGGGGTGTAGCCACAGGTGTAGCCACAGGGTAGCCACAGGTGTAGCCACAGGTGGAGAGGGGTGGAATAGGCTCTCTGATAACTTCTAACGAATTCTTCTTGCTATCAGCTCAATCTTTTTTTTTTTTTTTTGCTTTTTGCAGGGAGGAAGGCAGGGCTATTGGAGTTAAGTGACTTGCCCAAGGTCACATGACTAGTAAGTGTTAAGTGTCTGAGGCTGAATTTGAACTCAGGTCCTCCTGACTCCAGGGCTGGTGCTCTATTCATTTCGCTACCTAGCTGCTCCCTGACCATACCCTTTGACCTAAGTCAAAAAGAAAGATCTGATATATTCACAGCTGAATGTTTGTAGTAACAAAAAATTGAAAGCAGGGGGTGGCTAGGTGGCACTGGCCCTGGAGTCAGGAGGACCTGAATTCAAATGCGACCTCAGACACTTAATACTTATTAGCCGTGTGACCTTGGGCAGGTCACTTAACCCCGATTGTCCTGCCTTCCCCCCTCCAAAAAAAAAGGCAAAAACAAAACAAAACAAAAAATTGAAAGCAAAATATTTGTCCACCAATAGCAAAATAGCTGAGCTGAATGAACATCAGCACAATAGAGAATTATTGCTTTGTAAAAAACAATGAACATCAAAAATTCAGGAAAACATGGAAAGATTCGTATGAACTGATGCAGGGCGAAGAAAGTAGACGGTACAGAATGACTCAAATAATGCCAATGAAAACAACACTGAAAAGCAAGAAGATTCATTTCCTTGACCAACTTTTGTCCCTAAAAGTAAATGAGAAACACACTTAGTTTCTCCTCGGTAGAGAGAAGGTGGTGACCCACAGGAGCAGAACGCTGCATACATGGTCAGACAAGGGGATTTTGTCGGTTGCTTTTGTTTGTCCTTGACTTCACGGGGCGGTAACAGCAGGGGAGGGATGCCAGGACGTACGAGGGAGTTGGATTTCAGCGAGGCCGGGCTGTGTAGTCACCGGCCTCACTTTCTCCCCCAGAGCCTTCTGGGTCCAGCGGCCAGATGACACATCAGGACGCCTGGAGATGATCCTGGATGTGGCAGAAGACCTTGCTTTTTAAAGCTAAGATCTTCAGCAGGTGATGGACCTGCTGGACACCCATTCACTCATTAAGGCTAGGTTTAAAAAAAAATCCACCAAGGGAAAAGTTGGACAGGACAAAAGGAAGACTCAGACTCTTGCCAGGGCAACCCTGCATCCACGCTGAGGCACTGTGACAGAGACAGGCGTGAGCTGGGAGCTTTGTTTACCTAACTCTGAGTCATAGATGGGGCAGATTGAGAAGCAGCCTTGTGCAACAGGGCGCAGCCAGGATAGTGGATAGACTGTGGGTCTGGAGTCAGGAAGACTCCTCCTCCTGAGTTCAAATCTAGCCTCAGACGTTCACTGACTGTTTGACCCTGGGCAAGTCACTTAGCCCTGTTTGCTTCAGTTTCCTCATCTGTATAATGAACTGGAGAAGGAAATGGCAAACCACTTCATATCTTTGCTGAGAAAACCCCAAAATGGGGTCATGAAGAGTTGGACATGACTAAAAAGCAGCTGAACTAATCCCTGGGATATGTACTAAGAAAGAGAGGGAAAAGTTCAGAAGCCAGCAGCAGCAGCAGTGGTGATAACAGGACGCCTTGGGGAAATGATTGCATTGTTTGAACCTAACCCTATGTGACTGCCAGACTACTTTCACTTAATGCTTAACTCAAGACATTCAGGTTGTGCTGACCCCAGAATTCCACCAAGGGAGGAGGAGCCCGCTGCCAGGAATGTAGGGAGTTTTCTCCCATTATTCATCTCAAGCACCCAATGCTCTTATCTGGAAACTGCTTCTCGGCTAGCCGGTCATCTTTCCTTTGTTTGAGCTCTGGGTAATGTATAACTTAGAGAGACTGTGGGATCAGGGCCACATCTGGGGTCTCTCCTGGCTGGAGCACGTAATAAATTTCCTTCTAAAGCCTTTCTCACTATTCTCCATCAACAAAGGACAATATATTAGGAAAAGACAATGAGGTAAAAAACCATTAGGTAGAGTAAAACTTTTTTTTAAAGAAAGAACTTTGAATGGCAAGTCAGGAGGCCTATATTCTAATCCTGACTCTGTGATTAATTGTGTGACCTTGGCTAAGTCTCCTGTCTTGCTGAGTCTCAGGATTTTCAAATAACCAAGCAATCCTACGCAGTTTCTGCTACCATCTTGGAAAGGAAAAGCTCCACCCCCAACGTAAGTATTAGTTTCTTTCTCTATAAAATAGGGGTCAGATACAATGACTCTAAGGTCCCTTCTCTAATCCCCCAGTGAAACTTCTGTTGACACCACCGGTCCAAGTTGACAGTTTCTTTATTTAACTAATGGTCCCCCTCTTCAAATGGGGATATTAGCACCAGAAAATGTGTTTGTTGAGTCTAATGAAATGACAAATAATATTTATCTTTTCTCTCTTGTTCCAAAGTCTAGTTACTAGAGTGTTTGTTTTGTTATTCTAAAATCTTTCTCCTCTGTTTGATGTCCTCTGAGGAGGACAGAGATTTGTGTGGTATAGTGTGATAAACACTGAGCTTGGCATTCTGAAACATAGGCTCCAGCGCCAGGATCTGCCACAAACTGGCTCCAGGAAGAGCCTTAATTTGGTTTCATCATCTGTAAAATGGGCATCATATATCCTGGCCCTGCCGTGGATGGGGAAGGCTAGTAGCCTAAAACAGTAGAGGGACCTTCCACACACAGAAGACCCCAAAGAAATGAGACACATGATAAAAAAAGACACAATCCTTGCTCTGGAGGAAATTCTCAGGGATGGGACGGGATGTGTGCACAGAAGAGTGACAAGGACAAAGATTCAGACAAAATCCTTCCGTGTAACACTAGGGGTCATTCCATGATGTCTTAGTGTTCCAACTTTCCCCACACTTTCTGCAACATTTACCATTTTTCTTTTTTGTTGTATTAGTCGATCCGATAGGCATGAGGTGGTATCTCAGAGTTGTTTTAATTTGCATTTCTCTGATCAATAGTGATTTAGAGCATTTTTCCCCATATGATTATAAGTAGCTTTGATTTGTCTGAAAACTGCCCATTCAAATCCTTTATCAGTTGGGGAATAAGTGCTTATGATAGGCATTATTAACCCCATTTTACAGATGAGGAAAACTATACCTAGAGACCATTTAGTGACTTGCCAGTCGTAGTACAACTAATAAGAGGCAGGATTTGAATCTAAGACTCTCTTGAGTGATATTCCCCCCACACCTGAGTCCTCTCTCAGTAAACATTGCGGTCACCAAGGATGAGGACAGAATGAATATTTGCGATAAAGACTAATGCCCCTACATTGCCTTCTATTATTATTACTATCGATTATTTTTGAAAGGCAGCCTGGGAGAGGAGATTTGAGAGATGGCACCAGAGTCAAGGAGGCCTGGAGTCAAAGCCACTTGTTTAATATTTAAGTAACTTGGGCAGTAAATGAGGCAGAGAAGAGAGTAAAAATCACAAGTCCTGACAAAGTAAGTCATTATCACAGCAAGAACGAGAAAGGAAGCGCTGTGTTTTCCCAGTGCTCAGAATCCTGGGTTTCCTTCCGATTCAGCTCAAGCCCCATCTTCTGCAGGAGATCTGCCTGTTCCCCCCAGCTGCTAGAGCTACCCCCTCCAAGCTTACCCTAGCTCCTCTTTGTCTAAGCCTGCTCTTTATGTTGGTGTGGTACAACATTAGGAGACGCCCTGTTTTCCAGAGCTAAGGCCCACCGAACAGGTTGTGCCCTAAGCTTGGCATAACCACAGTCCTTTGTGTGTACTCTCTGGCAAAAGCACACATTTATTGTGTTGCTTTGACTGGCACCAAGTGATCTCTGAGTTTGGATGTACCAGACAAATACCCCTGTTCTGGTCATGAAGCCCTACTATGAACACAACTTGTCTCACTGTTGCTGTTAGCCGTCGTTGTCAGGGCCACAGCTCAGTGTGTACCCGCACTGCCTTGGGTCTCCCATTAGGGGCCGGGCTCCAACATGTATGTCTGGATGTCTTCCTTGCTTCCAAACCATTTCCCTGACTTTGGAATTAAACTTCTGCTTGATTTCTGACTCTCCTGTCTCTGGCCTGCTCTGCTGGGCTCCAGCCACCCACAGGTTGGAGGACAGTTCTGTCAGCTTGATGGCTGACGGTAGATTTGGGAGCAAGCCCACCGGGCTCCATTTTGTGCTGCCGTTTCTGCTCTTAGATTTCTTTTCTTTGTTTTTGGGTGACACTGAATGTAGTGAATGTCTCTTACAGCACCTCCCTTCCTACAATCCCTTTACAGTTACAAAAAAACATTGAATTGTTCCCAAGACTCACCCACTTTTCTTTATTCTAGCTAGTAAGGCAAATGTGACTGAGATAAAGAAGACGGGGTTTCTTTGGTCTGGTATAAAAGGCTCTGCTGCAGGCCTTTCTAGCCTTTTTCTTTTTCTGAGAGTCTTTCTACCTGCCCTATGGGGTCACACTGTACCCCCAAACTGCTTTGCCAGCCTACGGGACCTACCTGATCAAACTCTGGGTCATGTAGCTCAAGAGGAGAGACTACATGTCTATACATATGTGTGTGAGTGTGTGTGTGTACACATATAAATGTTATCCGTGGAATTGTGAGACACACATGCCCATCCCTACTGATCCCCCACAGACAGTCGTGCATCTGTCTGGCTGTATCCTGCACTGGCTTATTCATGCAACAGCTGACAAGGGCATTGTCGACAATTCACTGCCTCTACAGGTTGACTGTAAACTTCTCAAAGGCAGAGGCTATTTTCCTGCTGTCTATGGGTCCCCCCAGCACCTGTTACAATGGCTAGTTGTGGTCTAGTCATTTGTCAATCATGTCTGACTCTTTTGGGGTTTTCTTGGCCAACATCCTGGAGTGGCTTGCCACTTCCTTCTCCAGCTCACTTGATAGATGAGGAAACCGAGGTAGACAGGGTTAAGTGACTTGCCCAAGTTCACTCAACTAACAAGTGTCTGAGACCAGATTTGAATTTAGGAAGATAAGTTGTCTTGACTTCAGGCCTAGCACTCCGTGCACTATGGTGCCCCCTGGCGGCCACGTTAGCTATTATAAAAAGCTCTAGTCACAGTAGTCCTGCTAGTTAGATGGTACAAGCATCATCTCTGTTTTATAGATGAGAAAACTAACACCTTCCTTACCCACAATCACAGACTAACAAGTGTCTGAAAGGTGGCCCAGCCCAAGTGGCTCTGGATTCAGGCAATGCTCTCTCCTCTCTCTCCTCCTCTCTCTCCTTCTCTCTCTCTCTCTCTCTCACTCTCTCTCTCTCCTTCTGTGTCTCTCTCTCTCTGTGTATCTCTCTCTGTCTCTCTCCATCTCTCCTCTCTCTCCTCTCCTTATCTCTCTCTTTGTCTCGCCTTCTCTCTCTCTCCTTCTGTCTCTCTCTCTGTGTCTCTCTCTCTGTCTCTGTCTCTCTCTGTCTCTCCTCCCTCTCTCCTCTCCCTTATCTCTCTCTCTTTGTCTCTCCTTCTCTCTCTCTCTCTTTGTCTCTCCTCTCTCTCTCTCTCTCCCCTCTCTCTCTCTCTCTCTTTCTCTCTCTCTTTCCTTCTCTCTCCTCTCCTTATGTCTCTCTCTCTCTGTCTCTCTCTCTCTCTGTCTGTCTTTCTCTGTCTCTCTTTGTCTCTCTGTCTCTCAGCTATAAAACAGCAGACTGATACTAATGAGAACTAGCATTTCTACAGCGTTTTAAAGCTTTGTAAAGCACTTCACATATATGGTCTTATCTGACCCTCACAACAATCCACTTTTATAGGTGCTGTGATTATCCCCATTTGACAGATGAAGAAGCTGAACCACAGAGAGCTTTCTTGTCCTGCAGCTAGGGTCTGATGTAGGATTTGAACTCAGGTCTTCCTAACTCCAGGACCTGTGCTTTATCCACCGTGCCACCTAGCACCCACCATGTACATTACAATGGATATCTTAATACACCATGTCCAGATCTTCCTTCAAGTCAACAAGCAAGCATTAGCCAGGCTGGCTGGACCAGGAGTCAGGAAGACTCATCTTCATGAGTTTGAATCCAGCCTCAGACATTTACTAGATGTGTGACCCTGGGCAAGTTACTTTACTCTGTTTGCCTCAGTTTCCTCCCTTGTAAAATGAACTGGAGAAAGAAATGTCAGACTGACAGGGGACAAGCTCTGGAAACCTTTTTGAACTCTCCTTGAATCTCTCCACTTGATCTAGCATTCACCTGAGGCCTCCACCCATCCCAGTCAACTGGCCTTTCATTGTCTGCACCCGGCCCCACTCCCCAGACCTCCACTAGAAGAACCTCTCTGAGACCCCATTCTCTTGGTTACTGGCACCTGACATCCAGTCACCCCAGCCTACTGGCTACTCCCATCAAAGTCCTCCTTAGACCCCTCCTACAATCACCCCAGACTACTTGGCTAACCCTAGATCTCTCCCACAGTGTTTCTATATATAAGATCCATCTTGTTTTATGAATGCGCTCAGATACAATCTGGCCCACTTACATTAGCGATACAAATGTTCAGATTTCTTAAGAGTCTGGCCAGTGTGGCAGGTTTTTAGAGTCACCCCTCTAGTTGTTTGGACCAACCTTGTCTTTGGCTGAGAGAAAGCTTGGGGCAAATTCATTTGGGCAGGTCCCATGTGTTGCTATTTCAGGGTCCCAGCACCCCTAAAGCTCAACAAAACCCACTCCAGTATCTCTGCCAACAAAACCCCAAGCGGGGTCACGCACAGTCAGACACAACTGAAGCGACAAAACTACAACAATCTTCCAGGCACAGTGTGAATGATAGAAAGAAAGCAAAACGGGGGAAGCAACCTGCGAACAAGGATCACGTACAAGACGTAAACAGGAGGGGGATGTGGAGACAATACTGGCAGGAAGGCGCTGACAGTGAACCAAGAAGGACTGGGAAGAAACCATAGGGGTCTGACCTATTCAGTTTACAGATGGGGAAACTGAGGCACAGAAAGGCAGTGACCTATCCACAGTCACACAGCTAGAGGTGGAGTTTGGCCTGCCTACTTGTACTGCCTCACAGAATTGTCAGAAAATTCTGTAAATGACAAAGCTCTATGGAAATGTGTACACTTCATTAATATGATTATTAATCAACATCAATGAATTATAAAACCTGAGTTATTATTCAGCCTACAATCACCTATTTCTTTTTTTTTTATTTTGTTGGGGGTTTTTTTGGAGGGGGAAGGGGTTAAGTGACTTGCCCAAGGTCACACAGCTAGTGAGTATCAAGATTCTGGGGTTGGATTTGAACTCGGGCCCTCCTGACTCCAGGGCCAGTGCTCTATTCGCTGCACCACCTAGCCGCCCCACAATTTCTAAAACAGACAGACATACAAGGATAACAGCTTCTTCATTTGTAAAATTGTTGGGGGGGGGTCCCTGGATCCTAAGGCCCCCCTCCAGCTCTGAAGCCTGTGCTCCTAAGACATGACTCCTCTGGTAAGACCTTTGTGGTGGTGGCTGAGGCATTTCAGTCATGTCTGATTCTCCATGACCCCATTTGGGGTTTTCTTGGCAAAGACACTGGAGTAGTTGGCCATTTCCTTCTCCAGCTCATTTTACAGATGAGGAACCGAGGCAATCAGGGTAAAGTGACTTACCCAGGGCCACACAGCTAGTAAATGTCCGAGGTCAAATTTGAACTCAGGTCTCTCTGGCTCCAGGCCAGGAGCTCTCCACGCACTGCACAGCCTAGCTGGTAACCAAAGCACTTCCAAGCCTTTCATCTTTTTTAAGTTATTATTTATATGTATTGATATTTTTATATATAAAATATTATTTATTATTCATTTCACCACAAAACCAAGAGGTCTGAAGGGCAGGGATCATCATCTCCAGTTTACAGATGAGGAAGCAGGGTGGTGGAGGCCGACTTGGGGGGCTGCAGCCCTAGTAAGTGGCAGGCTCCAGACACCTCCGGCAACCAAGTTCAGAAATCACGTGGGAGGGCTGCTTGCTTAGGAGAACACCGGAGTAGCTCCCAAACAGAGCGCTAAAGAATTCCCTGGGATTCTATTTTGCCTTGCAAATTGACAAAAGACAAGTTAATGGACAAGCCCAAGGTCCAGGCTCAATGAGAAGCACGAATGGGTAGGATGGATTGGTTTCTTCTTTCCTTACCCATAAGCTTAAAAATCGGATGTTGCTTTATTCCCTGAGCCTATGAAACTCTGCTTTCAAAATACAAATTGCTGATAGGTTCCAGCTCTTTCTCTTTTCTTCTGGATTTCAATCTTCCCTGCCAGCCCCAAGCCCTAGACCAGACCTTGAGGACCAAGCTGTGCCTAATGATTCCACCACAAGAGGGCATGATCATCTCAGGCATGACACTACTGTGGGCTCCCTCAGGGGATCAGCTGGAAGGATTTCAGAGACCGCATAGTCCAACCCCGTCATTTTACAAAGAGTCAAACCAAGGCACAGAGACGTAAAATGATTTGTCCAAGGTCAATGCAGAGAGTAAGCAACAGAGACGAAATCTGACCTAAGGTCCTTGACGGCAGAACCAGTAGCAAACATTGCTGTCTGCTGTACCACAAAGTCCCTTCCCAACCAAGAAAGTTGCTTGCCCATCAGTCTACAAGTATTTCCTAAGGACTTCTTATGGACACAATTGGGAAAGGCCCCTAGTGGCCATCTAGTCCAGCCCCCTGGCTCCATATAGACCTATATGTATGCCCCAGGGCATTGTCCACCCAACAACCCAAACCTGAGATGAGACCCAACCATCCACCTCACAGTTTCTGCCTTAGCTCCGGGGACTTCGCCAACTGTGCCCTCAAGGGAGGACCTTGAACAATGTATTCACCTATATCCCCTCAATGGACCTCCCTCCAGCTAGCGCCCCTATGCCTGGATTCCTGCCTCAACTCCTACACTCTACACTCTACCTATCCCAGTGGTTCTGAACCCCTGGTTACCAATGTCCAAACCCAAGTCCCCATCCCCAGTGGCCTCCTGCTCCCCTGTTCCATCTTCCTCAACCAAACCTATCAGTATCGGGTTCAAGATTTGACCCTGCCTTCTGCATTGACCTCTGGAATGCCTGCTCCATAAATAACAAACTTCCTTTCATCTTAAAACCTCCTCTTTTTTATTGCTTCCATAGAACCTGACTGATGATGCCATTTCCTTCAACACCCTTTCCAATCTTTGTTGTTGTTCAGTCCCATTGAACTCTTCTTGACCCCTTTTGGATTTTCTTTGCAAAGATACTGGAGTGATTTGCCATTTCCTTCTCCAGCTTACTTTATAGATGAGGAAATTGAGGAGGTAAGTGACTTGCCCAGGGTCACACAGCTAGGAAGTGTCAAAGGGGGGCAGAACCAAGATGGTGGTGTAGAAGCAGGAAAGCTCTGTGAACTCCTCCCATAACCACCTCAATTACTTATACAATATGACTCTAAACAAATTTTAGAGCTCCAGAACCCACAAAGTGACAGAGAGAAACAAATTTCCCACTGAAGGCAGCCTGGCAGGTGAACAGGAAGGGTTCATCACAGAGCAATGGGAGCTGAGCCCAGCCCCAAGTGAGCCCACAGTTTTAGCCCCAGGGTGGCCCCAACCAGCCACTGCAGCAGACTTTGGGAGAGTGGATCACCAGCAGGTCAGTGTAGAACTCTGTTGGAACTGGGGGGAACGGCCCTCTGGAGCTAGAAGTGGCAGAGGTGCAGCAGCCCTGCAGCCACCTCCACCTGGCTGCTTCGTAGCTCCTGGCCTGCAGATCATAGGGGGGCCAAGCAACCATTCAGAGGGTAATCACTCTTGCTTTAACCTGCCTGGATCTGGATCACAGTCTTGGGTGGTGGTCCTCAGGTGTGTGACTAGTGAGCCAGAGTTTATGGGGACTGCAGAGATGAGACCACAGTCTCCTAATAGCTCCAGCAGCTGCGAAAACCCCAGTGATTTGGGACAAAGTTCTCCCCTTGGGAAGCAGAGTTCTACTGTGGCAAAGAGCTCAAAAATCAAGTAATTGACTGGCAACATGAGCAAGCAGAGGAGGCAAAGCAAGCATAGCAATCCAACTTTAGATTCCTTTTTGGGGGACAAAAAGGATCAAAGCATGGAATAGGAGAAAGACAACACAGTCAAAACTCCTGCACCAAAAGTCTCCAAGAAAAATATGAAATAGTTACAGGCCATTGAGGAGCTCAAGAAGGATTTTGAAAATCAAGTAAGAGAAGTGGAGAAAAAATTGGGAAGAGAAATGAGAATGATGCAAGAAAATCATGAAAAGAGAGTCAACAACCTGACTGAAGAAAACAACACCTTAAAAAATAGATCAACTCAAATGGCAAAAGAGGTCCAAAAAGCCAATGAGGAGAAGAGTGCCTTAAAAAGCTGAATTTGCCAGATGGAAAAAGAATTTCAAAAGTTCACTGAAGAGAATAATTCCTTCAGAATTAGATTGGAGCAAATGGAAGCTAATGACTTTATGAGAAATCAAGATACTATTAAACAGATCCAAACAAATGGAAAAATAGAAGGCAATGTGAAATATCTCATTGGAAAAACCACTGACCTGAAAAATAGATCCAAGAGAG
>CM053583.1:20121423-20291832 GCA_028627135.1 Pseudochirops cupreus | reverse complement strand
TCATCTTAGCCAATCTGACTGGTGAGATGTGGTACCTCAAAGTTGTTTTGATTTGCATTTCTCAAATCAATAGTGATTTAGAGCATTTTTCCATATGCTTAAAGATATCTTTAATTTCTGCCTCTGAAAATTGCCTGGAAACAGACCCATTTTCTAGGCATCCTTCCCAAAGTCATTCTTTATTGCCTCATCCCAATGGGAATGCAGGTTGTACCAAGTTGGGTTGATTTCTGTAGGGGCCAGGCAACAGAGAGCGTTCCTGCTCTCCAGTCCTGGCCTGGCTCAGTTCAGAGACAGATTGGCCAGCCATTGGACAGTGAATTATTTTGGCCACAGAAACTCATGAATGCCACTAGATGTGGAGTGGTTGTCACCTGCAGGGAGGGAGAGAGGGAAGGCTCACACCAACGGCGTCATGGCACCTGAAAGCAGTTGTATAAGTAAGATGAGCTATGCATTAGGAGCAGTGTGGTGTGGTAGGGGAAGCCATTGCCTTGGGAGTCGGAGACCTTGGGTTCAAATCCTGGCTCAACCATTTCTCATGTGACCTCGGGCAGGTCATTTCTCTTTGCTCGTCTGTAAAGTGAGGTGGCTGGACTTGGTGCCCCAAGGTCCTCTCCAGCTCTCTAATGGTGATAACTTGTGGCCTTAAGGCAACAATAAAGCCTGAGCAGCCTCTGAAGGCTACATTTAGGAAGAATGTTGAGAGACTGGAGAATGTCCAAAGAAGAGCAGCCCATATAGGCAGGGGCCTGCAGCACATCTGGTCCCTTGAAGGAGATGGGGGTGCTTAGTGTGGAGAGTTGGAAACAGAGCAGTGTGAGGACAAACTTCCTGGCAGTAGGAGTGCCATGGCGGCCCTCCAGCTCTGAGACCCTCCAGAGTGCATAGTGAGCCATTGTGGGGGCACACCCCCCCCACACCCCTTACAGAGTTTCCTTTGTGGTCCTGAAATGTAAAGTCGCCCCATTGCTTCTGGGCTGTCTCTGGGAACCACACCCACTTCAGGTGGCATCAGGTTGTTTACCATGTGCTATCCTTGCTTTTCCTCTGGGCAGAGTAGGAGTGACAAGGAAGCTCGTCATTCCTTTCCGTTTCTTTCCACTTTCCATTGCTGAAGGTGCCAGCTTTTCAGAACACGGCAGCTCACACAGGCTGGGCTTTCATTTCCCACAGGGTGCCATCAGGCCAATTCGATTTCTCCTTAGCCTCTCCCTGGGAGGGTCTCCGACATGATGCTTTGGACCAAACCCTGGAATTAGCCTGTGTAGGAATGTAGGTCTGTGGTGGCCGCCCTGCCTTTTACGTCAGCAACAGCTTTGGGGTTGGTGGTAGCTGGCAGCCGGGAGATCACTGAGTGACTGGCTGTTGGATGCTCCTCCCTCCCACCCCATGGAATGGCATGCTCTGTAGGAGGAGCGGGGTTTTATTATGTAAAGTACGGTGTGGAAGTCTCCACATGCTGAAACTTGAGAAGGAAAGGCAGGGCCCTGATGAGGGAAAATGCCCGTTCTGGCTTTCCTGCCCAGAGGGTAGGCTCTAGGCTCCTTAGAGATGCCTGGACGCTGCAGACCTACCTGTCTTGGTTCCCTTTAAAATACCACAAGTGTTGTGGTTCTTGAAATAGTGGACAGTTGCCTAAAATTGAATAAAGAAGTCCCCAAAGGCCTCCTGATGAAGCCATGACTTGGTTTTCAGGGCAGATGTCAGAAATGTGTAGGGTTAGAACACCCAGAATGTTAATGGTTTAACCACAGCCAGACCTAGGTTTGTCTGAGGAGTAGATTGGAAGTGTCCTGATGCACAGAAACTGCTTGTCAACGTATAGAAAAGGCAAGGGCCAGGGTTGTCTTAGCAGAGGAGCCACAGCGAGTACCCCCTGTAACTCTGGAGGAAAGGCCGCAGAACAGGTGTCTGTTTGACCTGCCAGTCTGGTCGGCACACAGACATGATGCCAAGGCAAGGGGCAGACCGCAGCCCCAGCAGTCAGACGAGCTGGGTGGGGTGGCTTGTAAAGAACACCAGTAGCTTACCAGTGTCTGTGTAGGTGCTTGACATGTCTTACCTCCTTTGATCCTCACAGTAATCCTGTAAAATAAGTGTTTTATGCCCATTTTACAGAGGAGGAAGTGGGCTGAGTAGTTAGGGGACTTGTCCAGGGACCTACCTAATCTCTGAGCTAGGATTCAAACTTAGGTCTTCCTGAGTCCAAGCCTGACACTGTTCACAAAACCTCCAGCAGCTCAGTATGAGAAAATGGAGGCCCAGGGAGATGAAGGCATCGGCCAAGGCTGCACGCACAGCCATTCCACCCTCTGTGCGCACCACCCAATGCGAGGCGGCTGCCACCACCATGCAGCTTGTGCGCCAGCAACGTAGGCCCCTCATTAGGAGAGAGGAAAACAACTGTCATCTCCAAACCTTCTGACCCAAAGATCTCAGCCTAGAAACAAAAGAGAGGCCCATTGGCTGGAGAACGGCCAAATTGTGGTATGTGAGTATAATGAAATATGACTGTGCCAGAAGAAACGGTGAGCTTGAGGAATTCCAAGGGCCTGGGGAGACTTAGACAGACCAATGCCAGCACAAGCACAATGCAAACCAACCCGCAGATGTGTTCTGTGACGTTGGTGACCGACCGTGGCCCCGGAGAAGACTTCCATGGACAGAGCTCCCTCCTTCCTGGCCCAGGTGTGGACAGTGCAGAGACAGCAGGCCGCCTGAGGGGCTGGGAGATTCTGCTGCGTGGCTTTTTTCTTCTTTGGTACAAGGGCGAGAAGGAGGGATGTATTTGGAAGTTAAGGTGCTGTTAAAAAAAAAAGATCTAACCATAAACACTTTTTTGATGAAGAGAATTGCTTTGTTCTATCCCATCACTGACTAATCTTGCTCCGATTGTGCAGGTTCCTCCTTCAGTCCTTGGAAGACTTGGATGTCAGCTTAAGGAAACTGAACTCTCGCCTCTTTGTAGTCCGAGGACAACCGACCGACGTGTTCCCAAGACTCTTCAAGGTGAGGGCCTTGTAGGTGGTGAAAGAGTTTCAGCCTCTGTGTTGACCCAGAGATACTACCCTGGTGCCGCTCATCTGGCTTTCCCAGCTCTCTGGGGGTCCCCACGGACACCACAGGATGCTCAGGGTGTGGGAGAAGTTCATTTGGCCTGGCCTGGGCTAACATGGATGAAGGCCGGGTAAGCTACTCCAAGTTGGAGGGCCAGCATATGGGGAGGGCTGTTGAGGAAGGGTCCCATGAGATGGGTTTCTTGTTAGAAAAGCTTTTCATTTGGCCCAGACGTGGGATGTGGCAAGTCTGACTGACTTTCCAACTCAGACACTAATGGCTTCCTTTCCATATTTCCCTTGGCTCAAGCCGGCAAGACTGAACCAGGATCCTGGCTCTTTCTGCCGCAGGCGTCTCTCTCTAGGATGGGACCCAGGTCTGATTACTGGTAGAGGGTTGGCAGAATATCAGCCTTTAAGTGGGCCATGGCTCCCTCTGTGTTAAGGAGTCAGGCCCACTAATTTCCTACCTTTTTGTTTTGTTTTGTTTTGTTTTCTGGAGGGGAAAAGGCAGGGCAATTGGGGTTATATGAATTGCCCAAGGTCACATGACTAGTGTTAAGTGTCTGAGCCTGGATTTGAACTCAGGTCCTCCTGACTCCAGGGCTTTATTCACTGTGCCACCTAGCCACCCCTATTTCCAACCTTTTAAAAGAGCATCCTTCAATGCTCAGAGAGTAGATCTAGTCCTCAAAGCTAGAGCATTCTGGGATATCCTGTTCTACCCTCCTAAACAACCCAAGCCTGGGTGCATGCCACCTGCTATCCCAGATCCCTTCTTTTGATGCTCCAGGGGTCTCCAGGGGCCAAAGTCTCTCATCAAGACAGACTTTGCAATGACTGTCTTATCTCCCCCAGCAGACTGATTCAGTCAGGGTCCCAGGTTCAGCCACAGCTCTTCTCCGCGGACTGACCCTGACCATGCCCCTTGGTCTCCCTGGTCCTGTTGTCACATCTGTAAAGAGAGGGTAGACCAGCCAGCTTCCGAGTTTCCTTAGGCCTCCTGGTCCAACCTGGGTAGTCCACTTCTTGCCCCAAGAGCTGAGTTTTGGGGAGTTCTCTGAACAGCAATGGCCCTCCCCGTCAGACTTGCTACCCTGGGCCAAGGGCCTGGCAGGAGGCACAGACAGTGCTGGGGACAAAGACCACTATTTTAGGAGGTTGCTTCCAGTGGCAGGTGAGGAGTTCTGTTGGGCTATCGCTGCCAGACAGGCTTGGCTTTGCCAGATCTCCTCAGTGCCCTGTGCAGTGTTCTGGTTGTTGACCCAGCCCTGAAGTCTCCCTAAAAGTATCTCTTCCCCCTGCCCCCATACCCCACCTGAACCTCTCAGGTGCTCATTGCCCAGGTTGGGGAGGGGGCAGAGGCTGTAGGCCAGGATCCCTCCTCCAGAGAGGCAGGGTAGTGTAATGGTCAGTGCACTGCCCTTAGAGTCAGGGGAAACCTGGATTGGAAGACCTTCCCCCTCATGCACCAGCTGTGCGCCTAAGCTGGGCCCCCACCTCTGCCAGCCTCGGTTCTTTATCTGTCTGGTGGGGATGACTGCAGGGGCTGTTAGAGGGGTCAGCCTTCAGGGCTCTGGTCACAGCAGCATCCAGCCAAGGCCTGTCTGCTCTGTTTGTTTGTTTGCCTCTGAGCCAGGAGGTTGCTGTGGAAACCACAAAACTATTTCCCTGCTTAAGTCTGCCAGGGAAAGTAGGGCAGGGTCTGCAGGGCTGTGTCAGCCCAGGGAGCTGCGGAGCTGGGGAATCCTGCACCTCAAAGGCAGCTGCGTGACTTTGGTGGGGCTGGTGGGGCTCCCCAGGGAGGCAGAAACCAACTGAGCAGGGGGCCCCACGTGCCCCCATATCCTGGTTCTCTTTCAGGCACCAGGGCCCCTCTTGTTTGTCCTCAGCCCCGTTCCCTCCTTGGAGGCGGGGGCCGAGTTAGGGCCCCCCATCCCTGGGTCTAGCAGAAACTTTGTCCACAGGAATGGGGCGTGACCCGCCTGACCTTCGAATATGACTCGGAGCCTTTTGGGAAAGAACGGGATGCAGCTATTGTAAAGATGGCCAAGGAGGCCGGTGTGGAAGTGGTCACGGAAAACTCACACACCCTGTATGACCTGGACAGGTGAGGGCCCAGGAGGCTTTGGTGGACACGGGGGATGAGGAGCAGTCAGCACCCCAACCCCAAACCCCGCAGACACGGCTGTGTCTGGCTGCCTTCCTTAGCCCCCTGGCTGGCCTGCCCAGAGCGCTGCTCTGATGGGCCCCTCCCATCTGGGTTTCCAGGCCATGGAGCTAGTTAGCTATGGCGGCTCCTGCAGAGCCACTGGCTTCCCTTGTTCCCAGGCCTTTACAAAGCAGTTTTCAGGGGCAGAAACCCCCTCCCTGATTACCCCAGCTGGAAGCATTGGCTGTCCTGCCCTTCCCAGCCCCAGGACCCCCACCTAGTGGTGACTGGCAGCTAGCTGGGTCACAGGGCCCTACATGTGAGCAGAGCAGCTGGAGCAGGCGGAGCATGGCACCCCTCCCCCTTCCACGTGAGGAGGAGGAGAGGGAGGAGGAAGGGGAGGAAGGGGGCGGGCCAAGGCCACCGCCCACCTGCTGTCTGTGACAAGGGGAAAGCCTGAGAATGAAGGGACCAGTCTGGTCTTGCATAAACCACATAGCCAGCTGCAGTGGCCTCAGTGTTTTTAAGGAGTCCGGCTACCTCCTCACCTTGACAGAGGAGGCTAGCAATGCCCCTTGAGGAGCATTAGTCCTGCTTAGGAAAGAGAATGTCTCCTGATGTAGCCCAGACCTTCCCCCTCCACGAGTGGGGGAATCTAGTGATTGGAGGGTCCCAAGGGGACCACTGTGGGTTGTGGCTGAGCCGGCCTCCCCCCTCCCCTGGCCCCCTGCTGCTGCCTCTTTGGAATTGGGAGCAAGGCCAAGAAGGAGCTAGTTGTCTTTGGGGCTGATCCCCACAGGCCCTGGGGTTCTCTTACCTGTTTTGGGAGGAGGTGTAAGCTGGCCTCGCCCCATCTCCTACTGCCCGGGGGAAAAAGGTGCCACACCCTAAGATTAGGCTAGGGAAGTGGACTCAAAGGGGCTTGAGCTGTTGACCCAGATGATTGAGCAGGGCAGCTGAGGACATGTGGCCAGCTCCTTTTCTTTTGGCAGTTCAGTGTAGAAAGCCAGGAACTGGGAATCCTCTCCTGGGCGCTCAGGATGTGCTTTGGCACATCTGTTTTGCTCCTTGGTGCCTCAGTTTCCCTTTCTGTAAAATGGTGACACAGCCATCTACTTTTTCTCAAGTCAGTGAAATATCACAGGAAATACCATTGTGCATGTTGGGCGGGTTACTTTTAGGGTGAGCAGGCAGGGTCCCCAGCCACAGGCCTTGTGAGTGACGCTGAGTATCCTCTGGGATCTTCAGGATCATTGAACTGAATGGGCAGAAACCACCCCTCACCTACAAGCGCTTTCAGGCCATTATCAGCCGCATGGAGTTACCTAAAAAGCCTGTGAGCTGTGTGACAAGCCAGCAGATGGAGCAATGCCAAGCCGAGATTCAGGAGAACCACGATGATACCTATGGGGTGCCTTCCCTGGAGGAGCTCGGTAAGCTTCTCCCCATGCAGGGCCCATGCTGGGCTCCTTGGCCCTTCCCAAGCTCACATGGAAGGGAACACAGCCCCTCTCCAGTGACCTGCACCCAGGTCCCTGCCAGCCAGGCTGGAGGCCCTGGGGGTCTGGGGATGGCCCCTCCTGTCCAGGGGAGGAACAGTCCCAGGCAGAGGAAAGACTGGGCCCCCTGGAGAGCAGAGACCTCCAAGGGTCCTCAAGGCCTAAATGCTGTTCAGTCCTCGTGTAGCAGAGAAGGCAGGGCAGGTGTGGCGGCCTTTACCCCTCTGACCTGGCTCTCCTCTGCCAGGGTTCCCCACCGACAGCCTCGGCCCAGCTGTTTGGCAAGGAGGAGAGATGGAAGCGCTGGCCCGATTGGACAAGCACTTAGAAAGGAAGGTAGGAACTGCTTGGGGGGAGAAGTGAGCTTGTCCCATGCAAAGGAAGTGCAAGCCCTTGGCTTCCTTCCATCCTTTCCTTTTCAGAGAGCATCACACACATTACCTGGGGGGAGGAGACCCAGCTTCTAGTTTACATTTTACTGGCCAGGTGACTGCCACTACCCAGCCCCAGCTGCCTCCAGGTCCTCCAAGAGAGGAGAAGCGGGTGGATATGGCACTAGAGGGTGAACTCGTAGGTCCCTTACCCTGCTAAGCCTAGGAGTCTGGGCTCAGTACAGGCTTGGCCACTCCCTCCCCTTCCCTCTTTTCTGCCTCTGCTCTGGTGTGCTGCTCCCCAACTCCTGAGCTGAACGAGTAGCCTTGCTGAAGATCCCACCTGTACAGCAATGTAGGCATTGATGAGGGGGAGGAAAGGGCCATCAGAGCCACAGCCTCCTGGGCTGTGCTAGGCACAGGGCCAGAATCAAGAGAGACCACTTGGCTCATGTGCCCAAAGCAGAGGCCATCCAGATCTCCCATGAGATGAGGGCTCTGGGCCTGGTGTGAACATTCTTTGTTCCTAGGTCCTTCCCATGGCCAGCAACTGGCTGACACAGAGTCGATGTTTTGGGCTTAACAGCCTAGGAAGCCAAGAGTTCTGGTTTCTCCCTTCTCTGACATGCTGGAGTGAGACTGTGAGAGGCACCGTCTTGGTCCAAGCCGTTTCCAGTCAGCAGGGCACTTTGGTTAGCAATCAGATGAAGGAAATGGGGACCTCAGATTCCGATAAGACTCCTTATGGGAACACACAGCCCTGGCCTTTTACATAGTTAGCCAGCAGCCTAGCACAATGTGGGAGCTCTGATCCCAGCCAGAGGCCTGTGCTCTCCTTCATGGGACTCTGCCATGTGCTACAGCCAAAAGGTCTGATGCCCAAGGACAGGGAGAGGACAGTCTATCTGTCACAGCTGGATTGGGCAGATTGGACAGAGGGCTGGCCCCCTGGGAACGAAGAAAGATGAAAAAGCCTATGAAATGGCCTAGGAAGGTTTTATCTGATTCTAGAAATAAAACAACAAAGAGAGCAGAAGTCACAGGTCACGTATCTATGGTTCTCTGGAATGATGGTGCTGGTCCCAGCAGAAAGTCCTGAGTTCCTCCTTTTGTGGTCTTGTCCTGTGTAGCATGGAGAGGGGGTGGGGCCCCGTAAATAAAGGCCAGCACAGCTGGAAGTTCAGGGGGACGCTGGTGGCAATAGGGGAGGGTTCTTTGTGCGAGGAATCAGCCTCCCCCTCGGCATTCCCACATCCTCTGAACCCCTTCACATTTGATCTCTGAATCTCTGTGAGAGGTCCTGGATTTGTCAGACAAGCAAGACCCGGAAATATGAAAAAGCTGCTTTTAAAAAATGACACAGCAGGTCAAGGGCCTAAGTCAGGACTGCACCTCCTGACCTTTATCTAGCGGTCTTCCCCTCACCCCGTACTCTCTGCAATCTCTGGCCCCAGGAGAGATGAGGAGCCTCAAGGCAAGCGCTTGACCTGATTAAGGTTGTCAGCCTCAGCGTAGGTGGCTTACATGGCCACTCCCATGGTACCATTAAGGGAGGCCCCCCTCAGCCTGCTTCGGCCCCACTGTTAGAGTCACTCTTTTGAATGAGGTCCAAGAGCTGGGCGCCTGCTTAGCAGACACTGGAGAGTGTCTCCAGCTAACAGGAAGGTGCAGAGCCCAGGGGGAGCCTCTTGAAGGGCATGGGGGGAGAGGAGTTTGAGGCCTGGCCCGGCAGGGCCATTGTGAGCTCTGGCAGTGTGTGGGATGCTTCTTGTTTTGATTCTTTTCTTCCAGGCCTGGGTTGCCAACTACGAGAGACCAAGGATGAACGCCACCTCCCTGCTGGCCAGCCCCACAGGCCTCAGCCCCTATCTGCGTTTTGGCTGCCTCTCCTGCCGGCTCTTCTACTACCGTCTCTGGGAGCTGTATAAAAAGGTGAAGCCAGCATGCTGCTCCATGGCAAGGCCTCTGGCCGCAGAGCCCCTAGCCTGGAGGGCCCTTCTGCAGCTCAGGCTCTCCCTCAGGGAAGGAGGGACTAATGGGCTGGCCAGCCTTGGTCAGTCCATAGCTACCCTGGATTGGGTCTGTCAGAAAACATCCCCACCCTTGGAAACAGAGCAGCAGGGAGCGTGGAGAGTGGAGGGAGCTCTGGCTCTGGAGTCAGGCCTCCCCTCGAGTAATGTCCCCTCACCCCCTTCTCTGGGTCCGACGTCCTCTCAAGGGCTTTCTGACTTTAAAGCCAGTGACTAAAGAAAGCACAGCCAGCCATCGAGGTCAGCATAGAGGGCACAGATTTCTAAGTGTGCTTTTATTTACATTCTGAATTCATTCCCTTGTGTCTTTATCACAGCATCTGATCACAGAGTAACTTAGGTCTGTGTGATTTTGAGTCCTCGGTGCCCACACCCCAAGCTTGTTTTGCCAAGTTCCAGAGGCAGAGCATTATTCATACTTAGAAACAAAGGTTCCTTGGACTGGCTAGATGAGAGAGTGCAGACCAGGGTCTGATCTGGCTCAAGGAGATCTCCTGATGCTCAGGCCCGTTGTGGCTGGTGCTCGATCCCCTCTGATATGGTGCCCCTTTCTTTGCTTGGCATATTCCAGCTGAGAGCTGTGACACCTGCAGCCCGGGTTGGGGCCACTGGTTGCTTTTGGGAAGGGGGCTCCAAGGCTTTGTAAAACCCCAGGATTTAGGGCTAGAAGAGGTGCTTAGAACTCAGCCCTCTCATCTGAAAGAAGGAAAACCAAAGCCAGAAGAATGAAGTCATTTGACCTGGGTCATCACAGGTCATAAGGAACAGAGCTGAGATTTAACCCCAGGTGCTCTTACTCCACTCCAGGGCTCTTTCCATTGTGACACTCCCTGTCCTCAAACTTGCTGTGGCCCCAAACTTCTCCCATAGGAGGGCCTGGGCCTTTCTGATGACCCTCTCACTCTTCTGCCTTCAGGTCAAGAGGAATAATACCCCCCCACTGTCTCTGTATGGGCAGCTCCTTTGGCGAGAGTTTTTCTACACTGCAGCAACCAACAACCCCAAGTTTGACAGAATGGAGGGGAACCCCATCTGCATCCAGATCCCCTGGGACCGTAACCCAGAAGCCCTGGCCAAGTGGGCAGAGGGCAAAACCGGCTTCCCTTGGATTGATGCCATCATGACCCAGCTTCGGCAGGAGGGCTGGATCCACCACCTGGCCAGGCATGCCGTGGCCTGCTTCCTGACCCGCGGAGACCTCTGGGTCAGCTGGGAGAGCGGAGTCCGGGTGAGTGTTTCATGACCAGGGCTAGGCCAATGACCATGATGGGGCAGGGGTTGAGGGTGGGGGGCTTCCTCCTGGAAGGCTTTGGGAAAGTTGTTCCACCCTCCAGACCTCACTTTTCAGAAATGAAATTCTCGGACTCGGTAGGGTTTAGCAGAGCATGGCATCACCCCCAGTGATTCTCCCAATCCCCTTGTCCCTCAGGTGTTTGATGAGCTGCTCCTGGACGCTGATTTCAGTGTGAATGCAGGCAGCTGGATGTGGCTGTCCTGCAGCGCCTTCTTCCAACAGTTCTTCCACTGCTACTGCCCCGTGGGTTTCGGCCGCCGGACAGACCCCAGTGGAGACTATGTCAGGTGGGGAAAGAGCAGGCTGACCCCTTTGAGCTTGCTGACCATTCTGAGGCCCTTGTATAAAAGGGGTAGGTCCTTTATGGGTGTGAGTGTGCCGGGCTTTGTGTAGTGTGAGCCTACAGAGTGTGACTGTACTGAGGGTTCCGTGTAGTGTGAGTGTGTCAAGGGTTCCGTGTAGAGTGTGGCATGCTGAGGGCTCCATGTAGTGCAAACCTACAGAGTGTGAGTGTACCAAGGGTTCTGTGTACTGTGAGTGTGTCAAGGGCTCCATGTAGAGTGTGGTGTGCTGAGGGCTCCATGTAGTGTAAGCCTACAGAGTGTGAGCTTACCGAGGGTTACATGTGAGTGTGCCAAGAGCTCCATGTAGAGTGTGTTGTGCTGAGAATTCCATGTAGTGCGAGCCTACAGAGTGTGAGCGTATCAAGGGTTACGTGTGAGCATGCCAAGGGCTCCGTGTAGAGTGTGGCATGCTGAGGGCTTCCTGTAGTATGAGTGTACTGAGGGCTCTGTGTGCATTGTAGGCGCTACCTGCCACAGCTGAAAGGATTCCCCTCACGTTACATCTATGAGCCCTGGAACGCCCCCGAGTCTGTGCAGAAGGCAGCCAAGTGTATCATCGGGGTAGATTACCCCAAGCCCATTGTCAACCATGCCGAGACCAGCCGGCTCAACATTGAGCGCATGAAGCAGATCTACCAGCAGCTTTCCCGCTATCGGGGCCTCTGTGAGTGTGGAGCCCGGTCTGGCTGGATGCACAGTGGAGTGGGAGGGAGCTGGGGACTCCCCAGATGTAGACCCATCCCTTCCCTCTGAGCCTTTGGTTCCTTCCCCAGTGACCTCCCCCCTCCCAGGGTAGTGGGGAGGAAAGCTATTCATGAACTTGTTCTTATGAGGTCATGGAGGCAGAGAGGAGGGCCACAGTGCCAATTCCAATGCTGCCTCTGTCCTCCCTGGCACACGGATGAGCATGTCCTCACATAACTCATACTATGTAGTAGTGGGGGTGAACAGGCAGAAGGGAAGCTTCAGAATCCTTTCCGGCCTTGTTCCCCTTTCTCTTACTGGTCTCACTGACTCCCCTTCCCTTTTCCTAACCCCACCTTAGGTTTACTGGCCTCTGTCCCATCCTGCATGGAAGACCTCAGCAATCCCATGGCAGAGACCAGTGTGGGCCAGGCCAGCGGTGTTAGCAGCACAGGTGAGCTCTGCTACCCTCCCTGGTCAGTGTGGCAAAGAGGCTACCCTGATGGGCTCTAGATGCTAACCCTCAGAGCATGTGAGGCAGGTGGGGGCCACAGCCCAAAGGCCTGGGCTTGGGGGGCAGGGGGCCTAGACCCTGGCATTGCTGCCAGTACCCAGAGGCGCTCCAAGGCCACCTGTTTGTCCACCCCCTTCTTCCCCTCCCTCTTCCCTTCTCCTTTCTTTTTTTCTAACTCTTCTTCCTTCTCTGTCTCCATCTCTTGATTGCATGTGCACACAGGCACAGGGAGCTTCACTCTACTTTTTTTTTTTACCCAAAACTACATTTATTTATTTATTTTTAGGCTTCAACACTGACTTTATGAGATTTTGAGTTCTAAATTTTCCCCCTTCTCTCCTCTTTCCCCTCCTCAAGATGGGATACAATCTGATAAAAGCTATACATGTATGATCATATTAAACATTTCCACATTAGTCACGTTGTGAAAGAGGAATTAGAACAAAAGGGAAAAACCACAAAGAGAGCAAATAGTCTGCTTCCATCTGCATTCATATTCCATGGTCATTTCTCTGGATGTGGATGGCATTTTCCATCATGGATCTTTTGGAATTGTCTTAGATCCTTGCACTGCTGAGAAGGGCTAAGTCTATCAAAGTTAGTCATCGCACAGTGTGACTGTTACTGTGTACAGTGTTCTCCTGGTTCTGTTCATTTCACTTAGCATCAACTCCTGCGGGTCTTTCCAGGATTTTCTGAATTGACTGTACTTTCATTGCAGGCCCAAAGCCCCTGCCCTGCAGCCCCACATCCCCCAAACGCAAACTGGAAGCTGTGGAGGAGGCCTCTGGAGAGGAGCACAGCAAACGGGCCCGTGTGATGGCGGCATTGCCCGCATCAGAGCTGGCTGGCAAAGTGTGACAGTATGAGACACCAGCTTGAGGGCGTTGGCAGAAGGGACAGGGTGAGTGTTGGCCACTCTTGGCCTTCTCTGGGGAGTCCAACGGGAGCTAGGATAACCAGGGAGATGGCAACACGCCTCGAATCCCAACCCCCAGCCCTTGTTTGCACTTGGGCAGAACCCATATCATCCAGAAGTTGCAGGGTGTTATTTGGGACCCATTTGAAATTGAGCATTTTCAGAAATTTTAATAGAAAAATCAGAATCCTTTCCTCTTCTTGCCAGCTAAGAGAATGTTTCTTTCCCAATCCCTCCTCCACTCAAAGTGAACTGAATCTGTGAAGAAACAGAGGGGTGGGGGAGAGGAGGAAGGAGACAGAGGGGGAGGGAGACAGAGAGAATGAACTCCCGGATGCGAGGCCCTGAGAGACCGCCCAATCAAAGCTGTGCTGCGTTAGCAGACAGGAAGGAGAGGGTTTCTGACGTGTGCACAGGCTTTCTGAGGCAACACTCCTCCCGCTCCCCCTCCCCTTTCCTTCTCTTCCCCTTTCTCCCCGTCTTCCTCTCCCATTCTTCCTCCCTCTTCTCCTTCTTCCTCCTCCCCCTCCCCTCTCCCTATTCCCCCACCTCTTCTTCATCCCTCTCCTCCTCCTCCCTACCTGCCTGTTTCCCAGCACATTGGATTACTTAGACCAGCCAGCAGAGAGCAGCAGTAACCCTTCAGAAGATGCCCAAATGCCCTTTGAATCCTTGTGTTAACAATACTTACTTGTGTGCTAGGCACTCCTCAGTGATACTGGGGAGATTATAGGTATGAAGAAGACCCTGGTCCCTGCCCTCAGGGAGCTGACCAGCCATGCCTAGCTCAGGGCCATCGAGAAACCGACCAGCGCGGGCACACTGTCCCTCATTCCCACCATTGTCCTGGGCATTTATTCTTGTTGACCAGCATCGAGATGACAGAATTAGTCCTCTTCTTAGCAGGAGCTTCCTTCATTCTGGAGAAAAGCTTCTCCCTTTCCTTTGGAGATTCCCATCCAGAGTCCCCTTCTCCCTGGAGGCCCCGTCATGGGAATCTGTTTCCTTGTCTTAGTCTTTCTCTTTCTTTGATTCTTAAGTTGAAGATGCCGTCATCCACACTGCTTGGTGTTTTTCTTTCTGAATCCCTGCTGTCTTCAAGTCTCTGGTGGTCAACTGGTCTTGTTTTTATTTTTAGATTAATTTTCTTCAACAAGGCACTATCAGTTCCACACATGCAGCTACCTGCCCTTTATTCCTTTCCTAAATTCTTTGTTTTTCTTCCTGATGCTAAGGACTACTAAGGTTATCATGCATTGGCCTAGGAGCGTTGAAGACCTCATGAAACTTGTCCTTGTTGTGAGATAGTGAACAGGGACTATTGCCTTTGTTTTCCTACCTGTGGGAGGCAAGCAGGTGTTCTGGATGTGAAAAACCAGAAAGATTGAGTGACTTGCTTGCAGTAAACCAGCAGGTGATTTTCGAGGTGTGACTTGGGGTCCCACATTGTGCTTGGTGCTAGAAGGGTGAAGTCTTACTGGAACGATGCCAAGACATGCCCAGGAAAGAATTACTAAATGGTACAAGACAGTGTGGGCCAAGTACCACGTGAATGGTGCAGGGTACAGGAGTTCAGAGACAGGATTTGTTTAGCTCTTTTAACTATCTAGCTGGTTAGTCTAGAGAAGAGGAGATCCAGGGTCCCTGTGGAAGCTGTCTTCAGGTAGCCATAGGACTGTCTGGAGGAGGAGCGATTATCCTTGTTTTGCTGGACCACAAGAGGACAGAGCCAGGGGCCGTGGGGGAAGGTTGCAAAGAGGCCAGCGTCAGCTCCATGTCAGGACAAGATTCCCCTCAGCTTTCTCCAGACTTAGAATGGGTGGTCTCAGAAGATGGTGGGCTCCCCCCACTGGAGGTCTTCAAGCAAAGAAGTCAGCACTTGCTAGGTCTGTAGTAGAGAGGATTTTTGATCAAGTTAAGATTGGACTCTTAGGGTGGCCTTGGGCATGTCCCTTCTGGCTTTGAGCCTCCATGAAAGGGAAGCTGCCTATCAGCATCAAAGACCTGGTCATGGAGAAAGGAAAACTTACAGATAGGGTTGGGGAATGCTGAAGAACTTCAGTCTACTCCAGAACTGAAGATGGGCTTTTGCAGGTTTAGACTTGCAGGGGAGCGAGGAGGTCACTTGGTCCAGTATCACAATTTTACAGATGGGGATACAGAGTCTCCAAGAGATGAAATGATCTGCCTTATCTTACACAAGAGTCAGAGCTCAGGTATGGACTCAGGTTCTCTGACAGTTGATCCCAGGCTTTTTCCAAAAGAAAAGGAAGCAGAAATGGCCGTGACATGTTTAGGGACAGAGACAAGATGGGTCTGGTGTGAGTGGAAAGTTTGTAAAGGAGATGTCTTGAATGTCCCACAGAGGTGTTTAGACCTTATTCTGAAGCCAGTGGGGAGACGATGAGCGTTTGTTAAGCTGGGGAGAGTGACTCAATCCAAGAAGGGATAGAAAGATTGCTTTGACATTGTGTACTAGTTAGATGGGCAGAAAGGGAGACTCTTGCTGCCCTCCAGGCAGGTGCCAACCTCAAATGGTAACCCTTGGAGTGGAGAGGAAGGGTATGGCCATGGGAGTTGTCCTTTTTTTAAATAATATTTTTCCCAACTGCATGTAAAAACAATTTTTAACATTCATTTTAAAAAGTTTTTGAGTTCCAAATTCTCCACTTCCTACACCTCTTCCCTAAGATGGTAAACGATTTGATATAGGTTATACACGTACCGTTATGCAAAACATATTTCTGTATTAGTCATGTTGTAAAAGAAAACATAACGCCAAAAAATAAAGTGAAAAATAGTATGCGTTGGTCTGTTTTCAGACACTATCAGTTCTTTCTCTGGAGGCTGATAGCATTTTTCATCATGATTCCTTTGTGATTGTATTGGATCATTGTATTTCTGAGAATAGCCAAGTCATTCACAGTTGATCTTTGGACAATATTGCTGTAATGTTCTTCTAAGGCCATATGATGTTCTTCTGGTTCCGCTCACTTCACTCAGTATCAGTTCACTCAGTATAAGTCTTCCTAGATTTTTCTGAAGTCAGCTTGCTCATCATTTCTTATAGCACAATAGTATTCCATTACACTCATATGCCACAGCTTGTTCAGCCATTCCCCAGTTGGTGGGCATTCCCTCAGTTGTCAATTCTTGGCCACCACAAAGAGAGCTGCTGTAAATATTTTTGTACATACGGGTACTTCTCCCTTTGTTTTAAATCTCTTTGTGATAACATACCTAGTAGCAGTGTTGCGGGTCAAAGGGTGTGCACAGTTTTATACTCTTTGGGCACCGTTCCAAATTGTTCTTCCAGAATGGTTGAGCCAATTCACAGCTCCATCAGTAGGGCTTTAGTGTCCCAGTTTTTCCACATCCTCTCCAACACCTGTCTTTGTCCTTTTCTTTCACAGCCAGTCTGATAGGTGTGGGGTGGTACCTCAGAGTTGTTTTAATTTGCATTTCTCTAATCAATGGTAATCTAAAGCATTTCTTCACCTGACTATAGATGACTTCAATTTCTTTCTCTGAAAACTGCCTGTTCATATCCTTTGTTTATCAGTTGGGGAATGCCTTGTATTTCTATAAATTTGACTCAGTTCTCTATATATTTGAGAAATGAGATCTTTATCAAAGACACTTGCTCTAAAAAAAAACTTTTCTGGCTTTCTGCTTTCCTTCTAATCTTGGCTGCATTGGTTTTGTTTGTTTAAAACCCTTTTACTTAATATCAGATTTATGCATTCTATGTCTTGTAATGCCCCGTGAGAGTTGTCTTGAAGAAAGAATTGCCAATGGGACAAGTCTCTCCCTGCCCTTTGCCCAGTGTGTTCCCCATTAGACCACACGGCTGCATTGGCCCCCCGGTGAAAGCTGGAATAGTCATTCACCACTTTCTCAGCACCTTGTTTGGGAAGTGGAGACAATCCATAAGCTGCCTGCCTCTGTGCTTCACAGGGGGGTTGTGCAGGTAAAAGCAGGGCTGTCACAGTGTAGGGGAAGCACTTTGAACCCCCTTTCATACCTCATGCCAGTTTCAGCATTGCTTGCCCCTCAGTCAGACCCCCACCCCCGGCTGGATAAGCAGACAGTGCGGCTGATGTGTGACAAGAGTGTGGAGTCATGGGGGCCTAGTCACTGGGGCTCTCCCTCATTCTAGGACTCTTTGTCTCTCTGGCCTCACCTTGACCAGCTCTCCCTTGGAGACAATTTGGGCCTGAATCAGCCAGCGCTTGAGGACCCTCCAGCTCCCAGATCTGGGAATCTGGTACCTCTAGCTCTCGGCTGTGGCCATGCATAGGATGGCTGATGGGGGGCAGTTTAAATCAGTCTTGCGAGAGGATGTTTCCTGAAACCACCAGATCAAACCCTTCTCCAGAGTTGGTGCCCACGGCTCCCTCTTCTCTGGGGTAGCTTTCAGGGCGCTCTGCCCACTGAACCAAAAGAACAGGCGATCATTCCAGCTGGTTCCCTGTAATCCCTGAAGCTGCTTACTGTCCCCATTCCATTATACTAGGGTTCTTTGCAGATTTTTCTCATTATTTGTCTAATTATTTGCCATTTGGGGAGAGCGAGAGCACGTGTTTGCCTCCTTCTGTCTGCAGAGCAGCTCCATTAAATGCTATGGGGCTGCAGGGAGCCTCCTGTCCCATCCCTCCTTCCAGCTTCCTTCTCCCCACTCTCTGGAGCTTTTCTGACCTGTTGTCTCACTACTTTTTAACTTATTCTTTGGCTGCTCTTTCCCTGCGTGGGATGGGGACCAACAGCATTAACGTTTCATAGCATCTTTTGGACAAGACTTGTGTGACCACATGGTCCTAGCACGTCTGAAACTTACAGGGCATTCTGGTCACAGAGTTTGGAGGTGGCCAGGACCTTGGGGATCATCTCATCCAGCCCCCTCGTTTTACTGAGGCCCAAAGAGAAGAGACTCAGTCATCTTAGGAGCAGGGTGGTCAGGGCAGAGCCCTGGTCTTCTGACTCCCATTCCAATGCCTGCCCCTGTGGGGGTTGCCTCCTGCTGGAGGCACAGAGCGCCTTTGGACCTCCCCACAGAAGACTCTGGAGTAGGCACCAAAGCCCTTCCCTTCCCCTGTGCCCCACCCTCCCTCTCCCCTACTGCAACTTCTGGACCAAGACTCTCCAGCTCCTTTAGCTCTGGGCCCCCTTCCTCTGTCTCACCTGCCCCAGCCTCAGCAGACCCAGCTTGGGAGGTGAGCCAGGACCTGGGGAGAGCTCTGGGGTTCTTGTTTAGGGAATAGAAAATGCTGTGTGTGCAAAGTTGTCCAGCATGTTTCATCCCATGGTGGGAGCTTAAACAAAAGAAACAGGTAGTCTTAACTCTCTTGTGTCCAGTCTCCTGTCCCCCTTGTGCTAAGGTCACATTGAAAGGAGCCAGATACCTGACAGATGGATTTTTCAGCCCATGCTTTCTCTCAGTGGGGTTTTCCCCCCTCACCTCTTCTCTTGGCTGTGAGGTTTCATTGGATTCTCCCTGCCCCACCCACCCATTTTCTGCTGACTCACCCCTCTACTGATAACAAGACTAGGGCAAGGGCTCACAGGAATCGTTCTTTCCCCAGTCCCACGTATCTCCAAACTTAGGGAGCAGTAGGTTTTACCCAGCCCCGTCAGAAAGCAAGATCGGTCACCTACTGGCTAGTTAGCAAATATTTGTCAGCAGCCTTGACCTGGCAGGTGTGAGGAGTGCTGGGCCAGGCCCTGGGGGAGCAAGGCCCTCTCTGCCTCTGGACTATTCTTGTCTTCTCTGATCTGGTCCTGGACTTCTTGGTGCTAGAGGTGTGGGCCCACTCATGCCTCCCAGCTCAGCCCCAACCTTCTATAGGAGGCTTTTCCTGGTGCCCCCGTCGGAGCATGCCTCCTACCCACTTGCTTGTAGCACAGCTAGACCTTCTTAGGATGGGAACCCCCAGAGAGCAGGGGCTCTGGTTTCTTTCTTTATTCCCAGTCCTTCGCACAGTGTCTGGGATATTGTGAGCATGCAAATGCTTGTTGATGTACTGATGGTTATGTGCATACCTATATATTAAACCCATCGAGGGTGTTTTCGTGAAATGAAAGAGGCTTTAACAACCTGTAGTTATTGATGATGTAATTATTTATCATGAAAATTGGGATCTAGGGCATAGTCTAAGGAAGTATGCCTTCCCAATGCGCACGTTGTAAGGTCCAGCCGCCTGGCCTGGCCATCCTGCCCCATCCCAGGCAGATCTGAGCTTATGTAGCCATTTGAAATCTCCATGTGTTCGGATTTTGCCTTGAGTTACAGCCTCCAATGTCTTTGTACCCCAGATGTTCTTCATTTGTAAAAAATGTTGGAAACTACCCCCACCCCGGAGATTGAGCTCTGCCCATCAGACCCAGCGCCACCTTTTGGAATGTCTTCCTTCCATTAGTGTGATCACTGACGCCAACCAGTAGTCTTTCCCCATAGCATTCTGGGTGGGGCCATTGCCTTCTGCTAGGAACAAGCAGTTGGACTCAGTGTCCCAGGCCCCTTCCTTTCACTCCCTACAAGAGATGAGACTCTTCTGCTTGGCCCGCAGAGAAAACAATGCAGGGGAAGTTCTAACAGAGCTGACAGAGAATGGATGTACTGCTTCCTCAGCTAGTGAGTCCCCTCTCATGAGAAGTGTTCAAGCAGAGGCTGTTGAGGATGGTGTAGAGGGGATTCCTTCACAGATACAAACCAGGGAACTGGAGCTAGCCTGCGGTGGGTGGGGCTCTTGACCTGCCATCCTTTCCCGGCCTCGGCTATCCCTTCACCCTTTTCCTGAGGCTATCATCCCCCGTCCTGGACTACATTCCTGCCAGGGCCAAGCAAGCTCCTGGGTCTGTGCCTGTGGGTTATCCACCTCCCTGGGAAATTCTACCCCGGCTCTCCCCTATGGCAGCTTTCTCCTCTCTTCCTTCTGTATTGCTGTGGAGCAGGAGGCTCCATCTCATCTCCCTCCCCCCCCCCCCCCGCCCTCACCCACCTCTCAGTGTCTTCAGCCTTGAACAAGACAACTCCCTCCCCCGCCCAAGCTTCCTCCCAGGTCTCCTTCCTGCTCCTCTGAGTGCTTCCTCTCTTCTTCCTGACCCTTCCTGTGTTCAGTGAATCCTGACTTTCTCCTCATGTCCAGTCTCTTGGCCTCCTCTCCAGGGCGAGGCCACTCCCTCCCCATCCCCCAAGCATTGATCAGCCACCCACCCATTGACAGGCCACCCAGATTCCCTGTGCCATCATTCGGCAGCTGCTTCCCCCCTTCAGAGTCCACTCCAGCCTGGTGCTGTCTTTGCCCCCAGATGGCAGCCAGCTTCCCTGGGTTCTTCAGCCTTCTCAGTCCAGTGCCCTTTGCCTTCAGGATCCCACTCCCTTACACTTTCAGGCACGCACACACGGACATGCCTGAATCTGCCCATTTGACAGAACTCACAATTTTGTTTCAGGGACACTCTATAGACAAGCCCAGGCTTTCACGGAGAGCTGTTTCCAGTCAGATTCCTCCCTCTGCTCACAGCCAAGGGATGTCCTCATTTTCCTGAGTTGGTCCCCTTGCTTGCCTTCCCATCCTGACCTGTGTGTGTTGGGTAGGGCCACAAGCACAGAGGCCACTCAGCTCCTTCCCCTTCAGAGTTACTGGTTCAGAACAGCCTTGCGGCCAGCTCCAGTGCCTTGGTGCCGAGGCCCTGTCCTGAGCACTCATTCTCTCCTGTCTGGGCATGTCCTTTGAGTATCTGACGCCCTTGGAGTTTTCCCTGTTACCACTGGCTTGTCCTCAGTAGAGTGAGGTCCCCCTGGATTTCAGTGTGGCTGGGCCATCCGTTCTCCACAGACAGAGAGCACTGCCCTTGGCAGGAGCCCCCACATCTGTTGTCCCCTAGCCCCGGATGAGCAGGGGAGGGGGGAGTGTGCTCATCGGGTTCAGGATGTCAGCTGACTGTTGCTTTTGAACGTTTTCCCTTCCAGCTGCAGAGCTGAGCAGATGCAGAAAGATGGGCGCAGGGTGGCCGCAATGCCAGCAGACCACAGACTGCAGGGAAAATGAGTTCCCTGAGAAGAGAGTGTATGTGTGTGCCTGTGTGTGTGCCCGCATGTGGGAGGAGCCTGAGGAGGGGCGTGACAGCCTCCACTCCTGGAGACACCCTTGCACCCTTGAGGCCCGCAGCTCTCCAGCCCCACACAAGCCCAGAGGTCGGCCCCAGTGGGGACCCCAAGGGGCCTTGTCTCTCCCTTTCCTTGTATCAGGGGGATAGGTCCATGCTTCTGCTCCCATTGGGGCCATGATGCTGTAGCTGGGGCAGCAGGGCTCGATCCCAGGCTCTGCCCTTGCCCAGCTTTTCCCAGACCCCAGCCCTCCAGTGCTAAGCCCTGCTGCTGTCTTAGGGTAGAGCCTGAGCATCTTCTCGATTGAGGGAGCCTTCAGAGAACAGGACCAAGCATCCTGGCTGGGCGTGGCATCTTGCACGGGCTGTTGGAAGACCCCTCTTAGGAACCTGCCACAGCCTGCTCTGCCTCGCCCTGCTTCCCAGGGACACGGCGCCTTAGGTCAGATGCAGATACTAAACTATTATGGAGACCTTTCATAGCATCTTAGCTTAAAGATGGGCCTTGGAGGAGGAATCTCCCTCAGCCAGCTGCAGGTTGAATTCTTAATGGAGTTCTTATGGTGGCACCTCTCCCTTCTCCCACCCATGCCACCTGCTGAGGAGAGGCTGCCAGCCCAGCCCCAGGGCGTCATGCCCTGCTGCTTTGGACACCAAGGCCTGGGAGCTGGTCAGTGTACTGGGATGGCCAGGAGTAGTCAGCTGAGGGGAGGCCCGAATTCCAGGGGTGTCTAGTGACCTCCTGCTTCCATCGTTGCCTCCTCTCCCCTGCCTCCTTTTTCTCCCATACAGGGGTGAAGGCCTGCCTTGGGCTGAGTCAGAAACCAGCACAGAATAAAACTTGAAGTAGACCGAAGTAAAATGGAACCATCTGGAGAAGTCTTCCTTCCCACTCCAGCCTCTCATGGGGCTGCAGAAAGACTGTGTGTGTGTGTGTGTGTGTGTGTGTGTGTGTGTGTGTGTGTGTGTGTGTGTGTGTGTGTGTGTGTGTGTGTGTGTGTGTGTGTGTGTGTGTCTGTGTGTGTGTGTGTCTGTGTGTGTGTGTGTGGTGTGTTTGTTTTCTGGTCCTGTGACACTCAGCTGGTCCCAGGGCCTTGTGTCTCTTCCAACCTCCGTGTAACCAGAAGCTATGTACTCTCCTTGATTCCATACACTGTCCTCTTCTGGCCTATCCATCCACAGCTTTTGGCCACCTTCTTCCTGAGACCTCCCCCAACTCTTGTCCAAAGAGCTACCCTCACCTTTCAGCTGTTACCTTGCTTGTTTCCTCTAGGAATACACTTTGCCTGTGCCAGAGTGGGTCCTGAGTGTAAGGAGCAGTGGGAAGTAGGGTTTAATAGAACATGGCCCTAAGCTCCCTGCTGAGTGGGGGCTGTTGCCGCTGATGGGACACAGATTGGCCTGTGTGGACCATGAAGAATGTGCAAGGGGGGGCAGCAGCCTCAGAGTGGGGGTCCAAGTCAGATAGCTCTGCTGGTTCCCTCTCCCTGTCTCATTCAGTGGTTAGGCCGTCCGGTCCCCTCCCCCCCCCAAAAAAAGAAAGCAAAAGCTCCAGTCCACCCCTACCCCTCCTTAATTTATTGGCAGTTGCAACCTGTTCCCAGGCTGACCTGCAGATAGAGCAGGACAAACCTTCTCTAGGCCTGGATTCATTCTCCTCCCTTCCCTACCTTAGACTGGCCTCTGGGGCCCACTGCCCCAAGCTTCTCCCCAGTGCAGTCCTAAGGGAACCGTGGGGATTGGCAGCAATGGGCCCATGCCCTTTGTACAGAGACTTCAGAAGCTGCTTTCTCTTGTTTGAAAGGTATGGCGTTTCTCTCGTGTTCTGCCTGTAAAATATATTTTTGTTTTATAAACGTTTGACCTTGCCTGTGCTGTGACTGTACCATCTGTCCCATCGGCCGCCAGGGGCGGGGGTGGGCAAGACTGTCACTGCTCTGATGGAGGAAGCTATTCTCCAGACTCTGAGGATCAGGGGAGGCAAATCCTGCTTAGCCGCAAGCCCAGATCCAGGGTGGGATGCCTTAGTAGAGCCATAGCACCCTCGAGGGGCCGGACGAGGGTTCTGAAACCCCCCAGCTATTTCTGCAGCCTGAGACCCTTGAATTCAGCAGCTCCATAGGGAATGGTGGGGTCCTGGCATGCTTCTGTACTGGCCTTTGGCCTGGTACATGCATTGCCGAAGCCTTGTTGGTATACCTGCTGCGAAACCATGAGGAAAAGTTTCCCAAACACCTGCCTGGAGAGCCCTCCAGCCACCATTAAGACAGCATACTTTGGGTCTTGGTCCAGTGGTGCCATGGCACAGTGCTCTGGCAACCCAACCTTCAGCTTCCTAGTCATTGTGATAAGTTGGCTTGGCCACACACTGGTCCTTAGATGCCAACCAAGCCCAGTGGCGAAGATGGTGTCCCTCCTCCATCTTGGAACTGCTTATGGGCAGTAACCCTTGCTCAGCTAGCCTTGGGTCAGCTTTCCTTTCATCTGTATCTGCAATGGATTCTAGAACATAAGGACCAGTTTAGACCTTAAATGAGTTGGAGGAATGGAGCTGGAAGGGAAGGAAATCCTCACCTCCCCATTTCCTCCAAGAGGCCTCACAGGGTCCAGATTCCAGGATGGGGACAGGCCCCATATACCTCCAGAAATAATCATTGACAGCCATGATTCCCACAGAGGGAACTGCGCTACAGAGGCTAGGAAGGACCAAAGGAAAAGGGCATGATACTCTAGCAGCAATGCAACAATAAGGATCTCTCACCGAAGCTTTCAGGAGGGAGGAGAGAGGAGTGGACAACCCAGCCTGTTGAATTCTAGGGACACTCCCTACAGATGCTGTTGGTCTGACTGCTCTTAGCAATGTGCCATCCATGGAGCCAGGGTCTGTAGGGATTTGTACCAAGCAACCAATTCAACAAATGTTTATTAAGCACCAATTATTATATACAAGGGACTAAGCCAGGGCTGCATAAAGTGAGATGGGTAAGGCTGCTGAAGGAGCTCGCAGAGCCCACAGTCAGAGGGTGGAAAGGACAAGAACCCAAATGACAAAGATAAAGGACAATGCACTGAGAGATTTTAGTAGAGTTCTGGGGAGGAAAGCGCAACACTTGAGTTAGCCCAGACAGACAGTCCATTGTGGGTGTGAGACCATGAGAGAAAGCACGGACAGAGACCGGAGGGATGTAGACTGGCAGCTTGGGGAGGATTTTGGATGCTGGGACCGACTAGGCGATGGGGAGCCTAACAGACACCCTCACTCCCTCATTTATGAAGCAGCACCCATTTGGTAGATGCAAGGTTGGGTAAGGGAGTGTGCTTGCTCCATCATCTCTCTCTAGGTGTCAGAAGGAAGAGATGAGAAGGTTACGACGTCCCAGTCCTACAGAAGTCCTAGGTTTAGGGGTGGAAAGAACCTCTTAGTCTAGCCCTCTCACTTTACCAAGGCCCAGAGAGATGTAGTTACTTGTCTAAGGCCATAGAAATGAGCAGCAAAGGCAAGATTAGGAACCAGTTCTGACTTCCAATCCCAGTGTTCATTGCAGTCCTTAGCAGGGGCCTGTTGGGGTGGAATTCTAGGGAAGATGCTTTCTGGGCCAGACTCTTGAAACCTGAGAAAGCAGGAGGCTGTTTTGGGGTGAATGAGGGAGTGGAGGTATGGGTACTGAGATGGCAGATCCAAATATATAATCCTTGGGTCAAGACACCCCCATCAACCCTGGGACTGGAGCCTGTTACAAGTTCCAGGGGCCCTGGTCTTTGCCAGCATCCACAGTGATAAGCTGGCTCATTAGGCAAATTTCCATAGGAAGCTCATCAAGGGGACATTAGCAGCTCTAGGGGCCCAAACGGCATAGGCACCAGTCTCTGGAGAGGGGAGGGCCAAGGTAGGCATGCCAGGAAGGAGCTACTTTGCCTAGACTTTGTGTCGGTGGAGGCCTCAAAGAAGAAGAAAAATAACTCAGAAAAAATCTCAAATGGCTAAGAGGTAGGAGAACTCTAGAGACTGAAATGAAACTCAAAAAGTCATGAAATTAATGGGTGGATATTCAGGAGGCAGAGCCTGTTCCCTGGCAGAAAAGAGAGTTTGTTAGCCTTGAGAAAAGCCCTTTACAAAAAGCAAAAGCTATCAAGGTGCTAAGAGAGAGTCCTTGAGGTGAGAAAATCAGAGACAACTGCTGATAGCCATGGGGGTGGGGAAGTCTGAGGAGACTTGAATTAGGAAAGAAAGGATACAGTGGCCCTAGTCTGGAGCTGGTCTGGGCTAGGAGGTGGGAAAGGGCCAGGACTGGGAAGGGGGCTTCAGAGGCCAGGAGAGCAAGCTCCAGGAGAGGGCAAGAGGCAGTTTGATGTAGTGGAGAGAGCATTGTCCTTGAAATCAAGACACCTGGGTTCAACTCAACCCTGCCACCCCATGAACTGTGAGACCTTGCAAGTTCTACAGCTCGAGGGCCTTTCCAGACCCACATTTTTCTGTAAAGTGGGGGCAGTTGGACTTGATTTCTACGGTGCTTTCCAACCTCTAACATTCAAGCCTATAATGGAGTCCAGATTTCTGGGACCAAAGGTTATCCAAGGTATTCGAGGAAGAAATGGGTCTGAGTTGGAAGACATGAATGCAGATGACTTTCTCCATCTCCCTCCCCGCTTTCCTCATTTTGTCTGTACAGCCCCCAAAGTGAAGGGGCCTTAAGAGAACGTGTACTGCAACCCTCTCGTCTTATATGTGAAGAAACTGAGGCCTAGGCCAGGAAAGGGACCTATCTCGGGTCTCACGGAGAGTAAATGGCAGAGACGAGGTTCCAGACCTGGGAGGGGGGGGCGGTCTTTCCACTCCACCTGAGTGGTAGGAGACTGTGAAGGTCCCACATAAACAACGGGCTTTTGAATGTCAGTAATTCTGCATTTTTCCAGGGAAGGGAATAATCTGAGATATTCTGAGGCTTGACAACTCCCCCAAAATATGGTGGACAAGGTAGGGGTGGGGCAGGACTCAGGATGGCCGGTAACCACAGAAAGGGAGACTTCAGCACCTTGGAGAGCGGCGGCGGGGGTCACTACCCTGCGGTATTGGAGGAGGCGAGGGTGCGGAGGAGGAGAGGAGGTGTTCCCTCTCTTCGTCCTCGGTGTCCCTCCCACCCGGCCAGTTCCGACGCTGGGACCCATTCCCGCCCCTGCTTCCACCAAGTGCCCGGCCGCCCCAGGCTGCCCCTGCGCTACCTGATTGCAGATGCCCAGCCCCAGGACTAGGGAACCCGAGGCTGTAGGTGTGGCGGAGCCCATCGCAGGTGCGCCCCGCCCCTTTCTCCTCCCCCTCCCCTCCCGGTGCCTGGTGGCTCCAGCGGCAGCTTCTCCGCCCCTCTCCTCTCCCTCCTCCTCCTGCCCCTCTTCCTCCCCCTCCCTTTCCTCATCCCCCTCCTCCTCTTCCTTTCCCTCCTCCCCCTCCTCCACCTTCTTTTCCTCCTTCTCCCCCACCTCTTCTCCCTCCTCCTCCTCCTTCTCCTTTTCCTCCTCTTCCTCCTCCTCCTCCTCCTCCTCCTCCTCCTCCTCCTTCTCCTGCTTTCCCTTCTCCTCCTCCTCTCTGGCTTGCTCCGCCCGCCCGGATGGCCTGGGCTGCGCCGGGAGAATGGCGGAGCGAGAAAGCGGCGGGCGCGCCGGGGGCGGGGGCGCCGCGTCCACGCCCGTGGCCTCCCCGTTCCTGGGATTGCATATCGTGTCGCCTCCCAATTTCAGGTGAGAAGCGCGAGGGGCCCAGGGCTCGCATCCCCGCCATGCACTCTCCCCTCCTCGATCTATCCCGGGGGAACTAGAGATCCCCTTCTTCCCTATCCAGAGCAGCGGCCTTTACCCCAACCCCAGGAGCAAGCCCTTCCCTCCTTGGAGCTGGACCGGACGGGGAGGGGGTCGGTATTCGGGGAGGGAGGCTTGGGAACCTAGGAGGAGGAAGAGGGTGCCGGATGCCATTTCCCAGACTCGCTCTGGGTCCCCCTTCCCCTCCGCCAGAATTGGAGGTGGGGTCAGTGGGCGGAGGTCTTCAGCCTTGATGGGGAGGACAGGGATTCTGGGCCAGTGATCCCGATCGACAGCTCACGGTTAGGGTCCGCTATCCCTTGATTGGTGGTTACAGGACTTCCAAGGTGGAAAATGCCTTCCCAACCCAAAGAGAAAGCTCTGGGCCGGTGCTTGGCCCTCAGAATGAAGGGGCTTCAGAGCCACGTGTCCTTGTCTCTCTCCACCACCACCATTGGGAGGATGAGTCTGTGCTAGGCAAAGCGGGTCTCTGTCTGACCGTATATGAGGTGATGGAAGATTAAGCTAGACATACTTGGGGGGGGGGGGGCATTGAATCTGGAGTAAGAAAACCTAGGCTTAAACCCAGCTCTGCATTTTTATTGTGTGTGGCCGTGGGCAAGTCACTTTCCCTGAATTTCAGCTTCTTCATCAATCAAGATTGGACTAAAGGATTTCTGATAGCTTCCAGTTCTAAATCTTAGGAGCCTATAATAATGGGGACGGGGGGGCTAGGAGAGTAGAGAGAGAGCCCTAGATCTAATCTCCTTGACTAATCTCTGAGATGCTCTGAGGTCTGACAACTCCCCCAAATGGGTCAGACAGAATCGGGAGCCAGGATGATGGACGATCATACAAAAGACGGTATGAGCACCTTGGAGAGCGACAGGCGCCTCTTTGACCGGCTTTCTCTCCAACCCCTCCAAGAGAAAGCAAGTGAGGTCAGAGTAGCCTCTGGACCCCCTTTGCACTGGTTTCTATCCTAGCTCTTCTTACTTGGACCCACACCTAGGAATCTCTCCCACGTGGGCTGAGCACTGTCCCTTGGCAGACATTTCATCTGGGGAGGACAGTCAGAGAAAGAGGAAGAAGGAGAGAGAAGGCTATTTTCTCTCTCTCCCCTATCCCCATCATAGACAGCTCCAAGCAGTCCTGGGAAGGTAGTTCAGAATCAGAAGAGTTAAGTTGTTTTCAGAGATTTTTTTCTTTTCTTTTTTTGCTCAGCCTGAACTGAGTCTGGAAGACTCTTATAAAGGACCCTTATCTCTGGACCTTCTTTCCCTCTCGGACCTAGAACAGATCCATCTCCGTACACGGTATAGGTCAAGGGGGAAACAGGAAATAGGAAATGTATGTGTGTTCAGATAAGTGGGAGGCGTGAATTCTAGTCCATGAATAATGTCATTCCTCCATTACCACACCCTGCCCCCAACCCCAACCCCAGGAGTTTTATGAGGCTGAGAATGTCGACAAAGTGCTTGGAGATCCTTGGAGAAGGAGATTCAAATAAACATCATTGTTCTTTCTTCTGCTAATAATCTTTCCCTTCTCCCAAGACGTTAGCTCCTCCCACTCCCCTGCCTGGCAGTCTGATCCCAGCTGGGGCCCAGTGCCTGAAGGTTCCTGTGTCTGTGTCTGCGTCCTCCTGTTAGTACAAACCAGAGAATGAAGGCCCCTGGAGGGTCACTAATGGTGCCTTCCAGCCACAGGGACCCTTGAGACTTCCAGTCTGGAGAAGGGAATGGGAGTGGGGAGGAGGGCCTGAGCCACAGTGGCCGTCTGAGATGGGGAACTCACTGCTAATGAGACTGAGGTCATGGGGTGGATCCCTGCAGGGTCCCCAGATAGCACCCTCTAAGGCAGTTGCCTATCTAGGGTCCTGAGAGAAAGACTGTAGATGGACCATCTCCACTGGGGGGGTGGGGTACAGACGGCTGAGTGTAAGGACTATGATCTACCAAGTTTTAAAGAGGAAGATTCTTGCTTCAAGGCATCAGCCACACTCTGTGCTTCAGCTATTTCCCTCTCCTCTCTATCCCCTCCACCATCCCTTTACTCTCACTTCCCAAATCCTCTCAACTTCTTTCTCCCTGACCCTCTTCCTCCCCCATCCTCATCCCTACAGTGAACAAAGATGATAATCCCAGTGGCTCTGATACCAGGCTCTTCCAGTCCATAGAGTATTTCCTTCACAGCTCTGTGAGGTAGGAGGAGCAAGTATTGTCGCCCCAATTTTCACTTAGGAAGTTGAGACTCAAGACTTCATGGCATTGTGGTGTAGATTTGGGTTAGGAGCCCTAAGTTCAAATTCCAGCTCAACCAATTACTGGTGTGACCTTGGGCTCTCTGAGGCTCAGTTTCCTCATCTGTAAAATTGGAATGATACTTGCATTTTTTCCCTAATGAATAGACTTCTATAGATCCGTAGACCTATAGAAATAGGTTGTTTCTTTAAATTACTTGTCCACAGTCACAGAGTTGGTAAGTGGAAGATTTAGGTTTTGAACCAAAATCTCCTGCTACTAAGTTACCTTCTCTTTTCACAACTACTTCTGAAAATGTATTGGAGAATATCAGGGCATTAGGGTATTGGAAGACACTAGAACAATCATCTGGTTTAACTCTCTCAATTTTAGAGATGAGGAAATAAAGGCTAATTGACTTGCCCAAAGCTGCATAGTGAGTTAGTGGAAGAGAGCCTAGACTTTCCCAAAGGTCACTGGTCCAACATCCATGCCATGGTCAGAGTTGTGGAGGGGAGAGGAGAGGAGAGAAAGTCATTGTGGGGAGGCCTGTGTGTAGGGGTCAGGAGAAAGAAAGAAGAGTGTGAGGGTTGAAGAAGCTCCCTGTTCCCAGAGAGGTAAGAAAGCGCCACCTGCCCCAAGGCCATTGCTTCCTTCCTCTTAAAACATCGGGGGAGAGAATAGAGAGGAATTCCCCATTTCAAAGATGGAAAGCCCTAGAGACCCAGGATTGGGGAGAGAGGCCCCTATAAAGATTAGATTTAACCTCTGAAGGAGTTATGGAGGAGGGAAGGTGGGAACTGGAACCCAAAAGAAGCAAAGGCTACAAAGGTCTTCTAAGGGAGAAAATGGGAGGTCAGTCAATGAGCATATATACAGCTCCTACTATGTGCCAGGCATGGTGCCTGGGTGATGCAAAGGGTAGAAAAAGCAAGGCCCCTCACCTGAAGAAGCAGACATATGAATGACTTTGTACAGACAAGATATAGATAGATGGAGAGGAGAGAGAAAGAGAGAGAAAGGAGAGAGGGCGGGGGGGCAGAGAGAGAGAGACAGAGACAGACAGAAAGAGAAAAAGGAGAGAGACAGACAGAGAGAGAGACAAAGAAAGAGACAGAGACAGAGAGAGAGAAAAAGGAAAGAGACAGACAAAGAGAAGGAGAGAGACAGAGATAGACAGAAACAGAGACAGAGAGACAGACAGAGACAGAGACAGAGACATAGAGACAGAGAGGAGAGAGAAAAAGGAGAGAGACACAGAGAGAGAGAGAAGGAGAGAGGCAGAGAGAGAGACAGAGACAGAGAGAGAGGAGAGAGACAGACAGAGATATAGAAAGAGACAGAGACAGAGAGAGGAGACAAAAAAAGGAGAGACAGAGACAGAGAGAAGGAAAGAGGCAGAGACATAGAGAGAGACAGAGACAGAGACAGAGAGGAGAGAGAGATAGAGAAAGAGACAGAGACAGAGAGGAGAGAGACAGACACAGAGAGACAGAGACATAGAGACAGAGACAGAGAGATAGAGACAGGGAGGAGAGAGAAAAAGGAGAGACAGAGAGACAGAGAAAGACAGACTCAGAGAGAGAGAGAGAGAGTCATTATAGGGTAATCTGCAACTGTAAAGTATTTCTAGCTGGGGGGACTAGGAGAGGGTTACTGCAGAAGATGAGTCTTGATTGAAGCCAGAGATGCTAGATAGAGCTGAGGAGGGAATACATATCAGTGAAAAGGCATAGATATGTGAGATGATGGAGTGACATGTTTAGGGAATTACAAGTAGGTCAGTGTCATGGATTATAGAATGTGAGTATGTGGAAAACTAGAAGGCTGGAAAAGATAGGCGGGGGCCAAGTTATAGAAGGGCTCTAAGTGATAAAAAATTTTATGTTTGATGCAGGAGAACATAGGGAGCCCTTGAAATTTATTAAGTGGGGAGAGGGGGCATGGTTAGACTTGTGCTTTAGAAATGTCACATCGGTAGCTGAATGGAGAATGCATTATGGTGGGGAAGAAATTGGAGGCAGGCAGACCATGTAGAGGCTATTGCAATATACCAAGCAAAAGATGGTGAAGGTCTGGACTTAGGAGGTGACTGTGTCAGTGGGAAGAAGGTGACGTATGTGAAAGATATTGCTTAGGTTGGAGAAGCGTGGGGAAAGAATGAGGAGCTGAAGATGATGTTGAGGTTGTGACCTTGGATGATTGGGGTGCCCTCCACAGTAGCAGGGAAGTGTGGTGGGCTACTGGTGCCAAATAAGGTATACATTATCAGAGTGGTCAGTGGATTGTTTTATTTCATTGTAATTCCAGTTCTAATGGTGGATGGTACTGGGAAATGGTAGCTACTTTTCACAAAATTATCGATTAAAAATATGTGTTCAGTTGTGTCCCATTCTTTGTGATCCTACTTGGGGTTTTCTTGGCAAAGATACTAGAGAGTTTGCCATTTCCTTCTCCAGGTCATTTTACACATGAGGAAACTAAGGCAAACAGGGCTAAATGACTTGCCCAAGGTCACACAACTAGGAAGTGTCTGAGACAAGTCTTCCTGACTCCAGGTCCAGGGCTTTGTCCACTGTACCACCTAACTGCCCTTTTTAATATGACTTTTTCATAAATACACATTTTTAATACTAGGAATCTCTGTTCCCAATGACCCATTTTATTTTGTGGCAAATCTTGTTGAGAAAGAATCTGGGGTAATGGACACAGCACTGACCTCGGGGCTGGCTGACCCATGTTTGAGTTTCACCTCTGACATGTCCTGGCCAAGTAGATCTGCAAGTTACTTGACCTCTCAGGGTCCCAGGCAATTCCCTGTCATTATGAGTGGCCAGACAGTTGGTGATCTGCATTGGTAGAGAGAGTTACTCCACTGGGAGCTCCCTATACCAATGAAACCCCAGATCTCTTCACTCCCACCCACCCCCATTCAAGGGATGTGCCTTTGGGCCCCCTCTGGGCTCCTACTCATGGGTGAAGCTGCAGCAACAGTGTGAGCCTTTCTTGGGTGCCTGCTCCCCCTTTTTCTGTTCCCCTTCTCTGTTATAGTGCTATCTCCCTAGCCTCCACCTCTGAGAGCTAAGGAACCTGGGTTCCCTCCTATGGGAAACAACCCTTGTAGAAGGCAACCTCTCAATGGAATAAACATCATCTTTGGAGTCAAAGAAGCTAGCACTGCTATTTAAAGTTTGGAACAAGTCCTTACATGACTTGGGAAAATTCCCTAGTCTCTGTGGACCTTGGTCTCTTCTTCTGTAAAATGAGAAGGTTGGTTCATTTTAAAGTATCACACTTACTACAATAGACTGGAGGCTACCTGGGGTAGCCAGGATAGGGTGGGATGTAGACTCTGACATGTGTGGGTCATTTTTAAAATTATAATCTGTATTTCAGTTTTCAACATTCACTTTTATAAGATTTGAGTTCCAAACTTTTTTCCTTCCCTCACCCCCCAAGATGGTGGCAATCTGATATAAGCTATACATGTACAATCATATTAAACATATTTCCGTATTACTCATGTTGTGAAAGAAGAATCAGAACAAAAAGGAAAAACCACAAGAAAAAAAAAAGCAAAAACCAACAAAAGCAAGAGAAAAGAGTATGCTTTGATCTGCATTCAGACTCCATAGCTCTTTCTCTGGATGTGGATGGCATTTTCCATCATGAGTCCTTTGGAATTATCTTGGATCACTGTATTGCTGAGAAGAGCTAAGTCTAGCAAGAGCTGACCATCAAACAGTGTTGTCATTTTTGTGTACAATGTTCTGCTGGTTCTGCTCACTTCACTCAGCATCAGTTCATGTAAATCTTTCCAGAGTTTACTGAAATCATCCTGCTCATCATTTCTTATACCACAATAGTATTCCATTACACTCATATACCACAACTTGTTCAACCATTCCCTGATTAATGGGCATCCTCTCAATTTCTAATTCTTGGCCACCACAAAAAAAAAAGCTGCTATAAATATTTTTGTACATGTGGCTCCTTTTCCAATTTTTATGATCTCTTTGGGATACAGACATAGTTATGATATTGCTGGGTCAGAGGGTCATAGTTTTATAGCTCTTTGAGCATAGTTCCAAATTGTTCTCCTGAATGGTTTGGTCAGGTCACAACTCCACCAACAATGCATCAGTATACCAATTTCCCCCACATCTTCTCCACCATTTATCATTTTCTTTTTTTGTCATATTAATCAATCTGATAGGTGTGAAGTGGTACCTCAGAGACATTTTAATTTGCATTTTCTCTAATCAGTAGTACTTTAGAATATTTTTTCATTTGGCTATAGATAATGTATGGGTCATTTAAAGGAAAGGGCATGGCTAGCCTGAGAGAGAGAACACTCAGGGGAGGACATCAGAGCTGTCTTAGAGTATTGGAAAGGCTGGCCCTGTTGAAGAGAGTTAGACTAATTCTGCTTGGCCCCAGGACGAAGAACGGGAGCAGTGATTAGAAGTTAGAGACAGGCAGAGTTTGGCTTGAGGTAACAAAAAACTTCCTGACAATTGTATCTATCCCCAAATGGAATGGATTGCCTCAAGAGGTGGTGAGCTCCCCGTCACCTGATGTCTCCAAGAAGGGGCTGGATGACCACTTGTTGTTGAGGATATTATAGAGGAATTGCTGTTTAGGTGAGGGGCTTGGGTTGGATGACCCCTGACACCCCTTCCGGCTCTCCATTCTGTGAGTTCTTTCATTCTGTCGACACAGGAGGGACTGTGTGACCTGCATTCATTCAATAGTTCCTCACTGAAGGTCCTCTCCAAGGCCAGCCCTGAGCCAGGGCCTCAAGAGCCCATCACCTGGGCATGGAGATAAGACACCTTCATAGAACAGGACTGGAAGACAACTAGGAAGAGTTAGAATAGGCCAGCTGGGTGGTGCAGTGGATAAAACACTAGGCCTGGAGTCAGGAAGACCCGAGTTCAAATCCAGCCTCAGATATTTAGCTGTTTGACCCTGGGCAAGTCACTTAACTCTGTTTGCCTCAGTTTCCTCATGTGTAAAATGAGCTGGAGAAGGAAATGGCAAACAATTCCGGTGTCCTTGCTAAGAAAACCCCAAATTGAGTCAGAAAGAGCCGGACATGGTTGAAAAACAACTGAACAGTGTCAAATGGAAATAATGCACATTTCATTGTCTCTCTCAATTGTGAGGAAAGTGCTTTATAAACATTAAAAGTACTATAGTGTTTTGAGTTATTATTCTTTATAATAAACAAATATTTCATGTATTAGCGACATAATTGTTATATTATATTATTATATATAATTATTATTTATTATTTTGTAGTTGAGCACATAGGAAAGAGAAGGTGAGCCACTTCCCTTAGGTCGCAGGGCTGGCAACTGTGGAGCCAAGACCGGAAGCCAGGTCTCCTGATTCTTGGCCCAGGACCTTTTTCTGTCATACCAGATGGTGCCAAGCCCTCATTCAGAGACTGATAATAGATGCATTTACGTCACTTGCTATGTGCCAGGCATCGTGCTGAGCACTTTCTATTTTAATTTTTTTTTTTGCAGGGGGGAGGGCAGGGCAGTTGGAGTTAAGTGACTTGCCCAAGGTCATAGGGCTAGAAAGTATTAAGTGTCTGGGGCCGGATTTGAACTCAGGTCCTCCTGACTCCAGGGCTGGCACTCTATTCATTGCACCACCTAGCTGCCCCAAAGCACTTTCTAATTATTATTTGATCCTCACAACCTCATTTTACAAACAAAGACACTTAGGCAAACAGAGGTTAAGTGACTTGTCCAAGGTCACCCAGTTAGTAAGAATCTAGGACCATTTGAACTCAGGTCCTCCTGACTCCAGGCCTGGCGCTGTCCACTGCACTATCTTGCTGCCTGGACTGACTGTTATTTTAGAGGAGTCTAGTTATTTGGTCTCCCAAACCAAAGCAAATCAGAAGCAGAGAATGAGGAGGGGAGGCTGACATCCTGATGGTGGGGAGCAGCTACTGCTAACAGCGGAGGAGGCAGATAGACAAACTATGACAAGAAGACAGAAGAATAGGGGTGGCTAGGTGGTGCAGTGAATAGAGCACTGGCCCTGGAGTCAGGAGGACCTGAGTTCAAATCCTGCCTCAGACACTTAACACTTACTAGCTGTGTGACCTTGGGCAAGTCACTTAAACCTCAAATGCCCTGCCTTCCCCCCTTCAAAAAGAAAAAAATAAGAAGACAAAGAACTAACATGAAAACCCAAAGAGCTAATGCATCTTAACCTGTGTGAAAAGAGATGTGGCATCCAGGAGCAGCAGTAATAACAGTAGCTAGAATTCATATGGGCATTTAAGATTCTTTGTGTACATTATCTCATTTTTTCTTCACAAGCAGGGGAGGTGGGTACTATTATGATCCCCATTTTACAGATATGGAAACTGAGGCAGAAGAAGTTAAATGACTTGGCCAGGGTCACACAGATAGGAAGCATGTGAGGCTGGATTTGAAGAGACAAGAGTCCCCTTTGTCCTCTGCCCTGGTCAGAGCACATGCAGAGTATTACCTTCAGTTCTGGGCGCCGTGGTTTACTTCATTTTTTTCTACTTTTTTTCTTTAAGGAAAAAATAAAAGCTTAATCGATGTCTTTTGTTTTTCATATCCCAGTGACTGGGGTGTGAATCATAGCCCCCAACAGTGAGTCAGGGGGCATAGCAGATAGAGAATCAGCCTTGGAGTAAGGAAGACCTCAGCTGGAGTCCCTTCTGTGCCTGTAACCCTGGGCACATCACTTAACCTTTCAATGCCCACAGGCACCTCTCTGAGGTTTAAAATCACAGAAGAGTTGCTAACCTGCAATAGTAGGGGCACAGGGGCAGTTTCATCTCCCAGGAGTTTCATACACCAATGAAATCATAGGTCTGGATAAAATAGTCACTTTTCAATTTACCACATTTCTCCCCCAACCACCCTCCCCCACACACACCCTGAACTCTGCCTTAGAACAAAGGAAACAGAGAAACAAAACCAACCAAGACAGAGTGTCCATTCATGACTTCACATGCACCATTCAGCACCTGGAGATCCCCACTTCTGCCAAGGGAAGGGAAATGTATGTCATCCCCTCTCCTCTGGAGCCAGGATTGGTCACTGCATCAAATCAGTGTCCTTCTGTCTTTGAGCATGGCTTTCATTTACATTATTGTAGTCACGGTATGTAGACTCTTCCTTAGGGATGCTTTCTTTGCTTGGAATCCGTTCGGACCCATGTTCCCATGTGTTTTATGAATTTGTCATATTCATTGTTTCTTATGTTGCAATAGTCCATTATGTTCTCATGCCAGGATCTGATTTGCTCTTTCCCAAGTGATGGGCACCTCCTTTGTTTCCTATTTTTGCTCCAACATCAACAACAAAAAAAGGGCACCATGTTTTGAGAAATATATTGATAAACTGGAAAAAGCATAGAAGATAATAAGAATGGTGAATGACCTTGAGATCAGCCCAGATCCACGAAGGATCTGGGAATGTTTTAAGCCTGAGGAAGAAAAGACTGGGGGGGGGGGGGGTAGCATTCTAGCTGTCTTCAAACTATCTGAAGAACTGTTCCAAAAAAGAGGACTGGATGAGATGTAAGGCCAGATCTAGCAACAATGCATGGAAACTCCCTAATGATGAGAGCTGCCCAAAGTTATGGGCTCCCCCAAGAAGTGGTGAGTTCCCCATCAGTGGAACATTTCAAGTGGGAGCTGGATGTTACAAAGGAAACACTTGATCAGGCCAGGGTTGGATTAGATGCCTTTTGAGGACTTTTCTAGCTCTGAGATTCTGTAAATAAAAGTCTCCCCTACCGTGATCTGGGCCTCTTTGGTTCAGGGACAAACAATCCCACATAGGGGCGGCTAGGTGGCACAGTGAATAGAGCACTGGCCCTGGAGTCAGGAGGACCTGAGTTCAAACCCAGCCTCAGACACTTAACACAAAACCTAGCCATGTGACCTTGGGCAAGTCACTTAACCCCAATTGCCCTCCAGCGGAAAAAAAGCAAAAAAAAAAAAACAATCCCACCTACTTCAGAGGTCCTGAGAATATCTGGATATTAAAACCCAAGACAATGATTAGTCTGCAAAATGATGGTCCTGAGCCACAAAGCAAAGATTAAATGATGCTCATTCCCCTCTATTTAAGAAGGGGGAGGATATGTCTAATGTAGTTTAGAAAAATATCACCCCAAGAGGTTTAACATTTTAAAACAGTCTAGTGTATAAAGGGGTGAATTTCGGTTGTTTAGAAAATTGATTTATATGGGAAAATAGCTCATTCATGGATGAGAAAGGAGGTGCTTATAAATTGATGCTCAATTTTAAGGTACAGTCTGTAAGAATATCATAGGATGTAGAGTTGAAAAGGATATAGATGGTACTTGACCAACCAGTAGCGTGCTGGTTTGCAAATGTTTAACAACTGGCTCTCAACATATTCATAACATATGTTTGATATGCATTATTAATGTTTTTATCCAATAATTAAGTCTGGATGATTAACAACACAACAAATCAAGTTCTGATTTGTAACATTTGCTGCTGATTTCAGAGAGATAAATGCTCCCACCAGAAATTTAATTCTGGAGAGCCAGCTGACACGAGCACACCTCTGAGTCCAGCCCTGCTATTTCATAGTTGAGGGAATGAAAACCTAAAGAGACTCTCCCAAGGCTTTCCAAACCAAATGACCACTACCTTCTGCTGGCATTTCATGAGGACACAAATAATACTGCCAGAAAGAATCCAGAGAACATTGCTAAGAAGTTATTGGGCAAGGAACTAAAGCCCTTAGGAACAGAGGTGATGTTTTATCCCTATGACCAGTGATGGAAGGCAAAGGGCTTCAGAAGAGAAAGGCAGATTCAGGAATGAAAAGTTGATTGAGAAGATGGCAGCTGAGAATTGGATTGGCTTTCTGGACCACAGCTCAAAACATAGAAATGGCAGATTCCTGTCCAGGAATGGAGTTCATCTAACAAGACCTCATAAGGAGGCATTTGCTGGAATCTTGCATATCTCCTGGAACCCAAGCAATCACGATTTATAATTGAGAAAATGTAAAATTACCTGACTCATTATACCTAATGGGTCCTAAACCAGATGATGCTAACCATTCCACCTAGTCATCTACCCAAGCCATCTTTCCAATAGTACCACCCTCCTTTCCTCTTCTTGTTCTGGGCACAGTAGTCCCATTAATACTGCTACCTCTAGAAAGGGGCGTGTCAGATGACTGTCCGATGAAATTCACCACCCTTGTGACTCTCCAGACCAAAATTCTCTTCCCTGGCCACCACTCCCACACACACTTACAGGCACACACACACACACACACACACACACACACTTACAGGCACACGCACATCTTCATGTATTAGAATGTAAGCTTCCTGAGAGCAAGGACCTTTCTCACTTTTGAATTTGTTTTTCCAGTATTCAGCACACTGCCTAGAACATAACAAGTGCATAATAAATGCCTTTTCATTCTTCATTCATCCAAAATTGCAAGGGAAAATGGAGATGATTGCCTATGTATAGCCACCATGCTATAAAATACCACAGAATGACTCAAGATACCCAGATATTCCTAGAAAACAAAACCCAAGAAAAGAGCCAGTAATAAAAGCCATGACCTCAAATGTTTGTATACAAATATACAAAGAATGGATAAAAAGCAAACTGAACAGGAGAGCCTAGTATAAGGAAACAAATTTGACGTCAAAATTATCATTGAGATTTGGTAGAACAACACTCAAGACTTGATAGAAAGCTGGTTCACATTCTAATAACTCAGGTATATGTGACATGCTTCTGGAAGGATACGCTTTATTTAAAAGGAGCAGAATAGGGAAAGTGTGTGTGTGTGTGTGTGTGTGTGTGTGTGTGTGTGTGTGTGTGTGTGTGTGTGTTGAAGCGGGAAGGGGCAGGGTTGTTATAGTATTGACTTCAATGACATCCTCATAAGGACATCCAGGAACCAGGGGGTGTAAGTATGATGGCAAGTATTTGGAAGAGGACCCACAGAGATAGAAAGAAAAGCATATGAATGGGAAGAAAATTAGATGAGAAATTTGGGAATCAGGTCACAAGCCTGGCATGGAAGCACGAAACTGTAGCATTGCGTGGCTACAAATAGCAGACATCTACAGAGAGTTCCCTCTGCCTGAAACAGCACAGCCAATAACTTGGCTTCCTTTAATAAATTCATCCTTCAAAAGGTGGAGGAGCTAACAGGGGGAAGATTCTCCTCTGGATCTGATTCTCGATAACAAGGAGAAGTTATTGCATTAAAAATTATGAGAAGAATTGGCCGATTGGGAAGAAAAGACCAATCCATCTTAGAATTTGATGTTGAAGAAGAAAGTCAAGAAGAGTCTGACACGCACTCTGGATTTGGGAACAGTAGATTTCAAAGGGTTCAGAGAAAGCATAGCTAAGTCCCTTTGGAAGTCAACCCAGGAAGGAAGAGAAGCTCTCACAACTAAAATTTTGAAGTGGAAAAGGGCAACAATAAAATCTCTTTTTTAAAAATATATAACGAAATTCTTGAAGACACCAAGAAAAATTATTGGGATTAAGAGGAAGAGGGAGAATTGCACAGGGAACATGTTAATAAAAAAAAATGGAAAGAATACGGAAGCAAGAACAGATAACACAATGTAGCTACAAAAGCACAGGATTGTCTTGTAAAATAAGTATCCAGGATACAAAATCTCAGAGGGAGCTGAGGCTGTTGAGATAAACTGGGGACAACTGGAAGGGATTTTAGCTATATTGGGGCAAAAGGGAGAATCGAAGAAGAGACAGGACCAGCACCATTATGGGACAGTGATAATAGACAGATATAGCTGCTCAACTCCTATTTGGTTTCTTTGTTCTTTGTCAAGGAGAATGTTGTTTGGATTTGAAAAGGACAGAACCAGGGTGGCTAGGTGGCACAGTGAATAGAGCACCATGCCTGGAGTCCAGAGGACCTGAGTTCAAATGTGACCTGAGGCATTTAACATGTACTAGCCATGTGACCTTGGGCAAGTCACTTAACCCCAATTGTCCTGCCTTCTCCCCTCCAAAAAGCAAGGAAAAAAAGAAAGAAAGAAAAGGACAGAACCAAATTGATTAATAGGAAGTCAACACCCAAGACAAATAAGAAACCAGTAAGGTAGCACCTAGCTGCCTTTAATGAGTGCAAGACACCAAGTTCAGATGAAAAGTGGGAAAGACAATTGCTGAGTCACTTGTCCATGATCTTTTATGGATAAGGGGAGAGGGACTGTAAGACTGGAGAAGAACAAAATGCCAATTTTCAAGGACAAGAATTGAATTTTTAAACTATAGACCAATGAGCTTGACATTGATTCTATGGGGTGTCCCTAAAGTGTGGACACATAGGAAATCTCATTATCTTTTTTTTTTTTTTTTTTTTTTTTTTGCTTTTTGGAGGAGGGAAGGTAGGGCAATTGGGGTTAAGTGACTTGCCCAAGGTCACACGGCTAGTTTTGTGTTAAGTGTCTGAGGCCGCATTTGAACTCAGGTCCTCCTGACTCCAGGGCCAGTGCTGTTTTCACTGTGCCCCTCATTATGCATATTTTCAAGAAATGAAATGAATGAACTTTTCAACAACATTTTATTTAATTAGCAAGAGTTTTATCCGTGACAATTTCATATGGAATAAAAGTTTTCATTAGCTATTGGAGGCTATTTTTCCATATTAATGAGATTAATTAATCGATGAGGTTTCCTATATGTCTCCTATGCCTCCCTATGAAATCTCATTTATGCTAATTAAATAAAATTGTTGAAAATCTCATTCATTTCATTTCTTGAAAATATGCAGGTAATGAGATATCCTATGTGTCCAGACTTTAGGGACACTCTGTATAATTTATTTTATGAAGGGGATGGCTAGTGGATCTCTAGAAATGAGAGCAGTGATCACTCCAAGGGCCTTCCCTAGCTTCATCAAAGACATGTTATAGCTAAAAGCTATTTTTTAATAGGTAAGTGGTTAAAGGATATAACCACACAGTACAAAAAAATGGTCTATCTTATTGTAAAGGATAGAAAATTGGTGATTAATTTCTGCTAATACTTCCATAATGTATCCCTTCTTTTGAGTTACTCATTTAAGAGTTTGGTCTTTATTATTGAATTTGTTTAAGCTCACAATTTAAAAAGTCTGAGTTTTCATGAGTATGCTTGTATTTTTTATGATTTTCATGTTAAAACAGAAATCTTGTCAGATGTAAGTGTTTAAACAACCATTGATTTATTTTTAAAATTTTATTAAGCACTTCCTGTGTGTAAGACATAGAAGAAAATAAGAGGATAAATAAGCCATCTACAACAATGATCAGAGTTTTACCATAGGGAATAAATAATTTTACATAGAAAAAAGCTATCAACAGTCATATGAAAACATGTTCCAAGTCCCTAAAAAGAAAAGAAATATAGATGAGAACTCAGGTTTCACCTCAAATTCTTCAAATGGATAAATGTAACAAGAGATGGAAATAAGTCAATGTTGGAGGGACTGTGGGAAGATAGGCATATGGGTACAGTTTATGAAACTGTTCATTGGAAAACATTTTGGAACTATGGGAGAAAAGTGACTTAACTCTGCATATCCTTTGATACAGCAACCCATTACTGGGTATATATACCCCCAAAAAGGGCAATGGCAGAAACATCCCATCTATACCAAAATATGCATAACAGCATTTTCTGTAATATAAAAAAAACTGGGCACTCCTTGAATAAGAACTGGATAAGCAATTTGGGGCATATGAATGTAATTAAATATTATTAGACCATAAGAAATGGTGAAAATGGGAAAGTTGGGGAAAAAAACCTCCAAGAGATTTGTATGAATTGATGCGAAAGATAGAAAGTAAAATCAAGACAACAACATATACAATAACTACAATAAAGAAATTATTATCCAGTGCTTGGCACATCACACCTGGCATTTAATAGATGCTTAATAAATGCTTGTTGACTTTAAATGGAAGAAAAGTCTAAAAGACATCAGAGTTCAGTTTCAGTGCAATGGCCAGCTAGTCTTGTTTCTAGAGGCAAGGTGGTAAATCTCATTTACATTCTTTTGGTAGAGGTCAGGAATTACAATTGCTCAGAATGTTGCACATGCTATTGGATGTGGGTGCTTTGTTGTGACTCTTTGTTACGAGGATTCTTTGGGGGAGGGAGTTAATTGTTAAGTGACTGACATTGAAAACAGAAAGTATCCATTAAACATAAAAAAGCACAGGTTATGCCAGACTAACCTAATTTTCTTTTTTGATAGGGTTACTAGACTGGTAGAAAAGTAGAGTGCTATTTATGTAGTTTACTTAGCTATTAGGAATACATTGGACAGCGTTCTGTGCTATTCTTGTGGCAGAGATAGAATGATGTGAGGTAAACAACAGTATGGTTAAGTGAATTATTTACCAGTTGAATTGTCAGACCCATTAGGATAGTCTTCCATGGTCTAATATCTACTCAGAAGGTCTCTAATGGTGTACCCTTCAGAGCTGTCCTTGGTCCTGTACAGTCTAACATTTTTGTTAATGACTAGACAAATCTGCAAATGATAAAAAGCTGGGAGGGGCAGCTAACACTTTGGATGATGGAATCAGGATCCAAAAAAACCATGATGGGAGAACATTGAGCCAAATTTAATAAGATGAGATATAATAGGGATATACACATATATTATTACACTTGGGTGGGTGCAAAGAAAATCAACATCACAAATAAAAGATGGGGGAGGTGGTGCTAGGTAACAGTTCCTCTAAAAAGATCTGGGGATCTTTTGGATGATAAACTCCACTATACATCCAAAGAAGCTAATTTGATTTTAATCTTTGTTAAGAGAGGTTTAGTTCAGGACAAGGCAAGTGAATGAGAATCCTGCTATACTTTGTTCCGGTTAGACCACTTCTGGAGTGTTCGCATGTCTGGTATGGTCACCCTAGACAGGAGAGGGTCCAGAGGAAGGTGAGTAGGACAGAAAAGGGCCATCTCAGCTATGCCTTATGAGAATTTGTTGAAGAAGCTGAGAATATTTCACTTGTTGAAGAGGTTTGGTTGTGAAGGGAACATGAAAGCTGTCTTCGAGTGTATGAAGGGCTGAATTGAGATTAGACTTGTTTTGCTTGACCTCGAATGGCAGAACCAGGAGCAGAGGGTCAAAGTTGCAAACAGGCCAATCTAGCTTAGATGTCAGACAAATTTTGTAGCAATCAGAGCTGTCCAGATATGGAAAGGGCTGTCTCAGGAGGTGGTGTTTGTCCTCATTGGAGGTCTTTGACCTCTTGTCTTTCATACTAAAGAGGGGATTCCTTTTTTGCTCTTGGTTGAACATGATGACTCTGAACTTGGAAGTCCCTTCCATCAAATATTCTGTGAGCCTCTGCCCAAAACCATGTCTTCATACAACCCTAACTACAGTTAAACCCACATATGACTTGCTGAACTTGTAGGGTCTACTGTTGGTGTTCTCCAAGAATATGTCTCCATGTCTAACATGGCAGCTAAGTGGAGGAGTAGATAGAGCTCTGAACCTGGAGTCACGAAGAGCTGAGTTCAAATCTTTACTAGATGAGTGACTCTGGGCAAGTCACTTAACCTTTGTCTGCCTCAGTTTCTTCCTCTGTAAAATAGTGGTAATCATAGCACTTTGTTGTGAGGATCAAATGAAATAATATTTTAAATTATTTGCAAACCTTAAAAGCACTATTTAAGTGCTAGTTATTACATGAGGAAAGTGTGGGAGGCACTGGAGAGCAAGGAAGCATCAGAGAGCCCAAAATCCGCTTACAGTATCCTGTTTCTGTAGTGATATCAGCTGGATCACACATCACAGCTGGACCTTGCCTTCAGGGGCCAAGAAAATCATTCCTTTTCCTATTTACGGGGGAGGCATTTGATACTTTTGAGAATGCAAATTGTCTGCGCTTGGCTCTAGGTGCCTGGACAAATCAGCATTAGTGAACATTAATGTATTAAAGGCTTGCTACATGCCAAGCACTGTGCTAAGTGTTGGAGATACAAAGAAAAACAAAAACAGTCACTGCCCTCAAGGAGCTGACCATCCACTCTTTCCCATTAGGAAACAGCTATGAGCACATAAATCTATGCAGGACAGAGGCAAAGGGAGAAGAAGAGATCGCAGGTGGGGAGCTTATGGTGGCAACAGTCACCCCAACTCCTCAAGCTCAATGTGCCTAAAGGCAAGCTCACTTTCTTTCCCACTAACCTGGGATCCCGCTGTGGTTTGGAGGGTGCCCCGCTAGGCTGGCAGGAGGATTAATCATAGGATTTAGAACTAGAGGGACCTTAGAGATAGCCAGTCCATCCCCTTCATTTTAGAGGCTCCAGAACCCAGCTCCCCTTGCTCTAAATCTAGGGCTCTTCCCACTGGCTTGCATTTCCTAAAGCTCTTCTCAAGAGGTCTTTCCTCTCATTCCAGGTGGGCTTCAGGGTCAACCCAGTTCCCAGGTCTAGGGAACAGAGAGCATATGATCCCACGTCTCTATCACATTCTAAGGTTTGCAAAGTACTTTCTGTACAATCCTCTTGTGAAGTAGGTGCTATAAATATTTTCATTCTCATTTTACAGATGGATTAAGCTGAGTCTCAGAGGCTAGCTCAGTTGCTCTATCTCTTGCCCCCAGTCGAGGCACCCCCTACCCCTATCAGTTTGAGAGTAAGGAAAGGGCTAAAGAGGACTGGATCGAGTCCAAACCCCTCCATGTTACAGAATAGAAAACAGGCCCAGGAGACTCAAGTTTATACAGCAAAGTTGTCCTCTGACCACTTCCTACTAACCCCACGCTGCCTCTTAAGGGAGGAGAGGAGCAGATGGGTGTGGAAGATCTCCCTATAGCATCATAAAGAAAAGCTCTGTTGGTAAGGTTTGGGGACTAGGGAACAGGCAAGCTATGTTTTGGGCTGCGTCAGCCCAGAAACTTCTGCCAGACCTGGGTGGGGGAGAAGGGACTCTCCCAGCTGAGGGATCAGCTCTGCCCTCCTCTGATCCAGGTGGTCCCTGGTGCTGGTCTTTTAAAAAGGATTTGGGCTTGGGGAAAGGGAGAGGCCAGAGGAAGCAAGATTTCTGCTGTCTGTATGTGGGGCCTTCTGGGGAGGGGAGGGCAGGGACCCTCAGCCCCCACAGGGGCACAGGAAGGACAGGTGGAGCCGGTAACATCGATTGAAGTAACCTGACTCCGATGGTGGGGGAGGAGGAGGACGAGGATGCGGAGGACTGGGGGAGGGATCCGCAGCCTCCTCAAAGGGAAGGCAGCCGGGCATCACCAGAGCTGGGAGCCGGGCCGAGGCAAAGACAGCCGCTGCCTCCTCTCGCTGGGCCCATCTATTTTTAATGAACTCCCCATAGCTTCTGCAGTGAGCAGCGAGCAGGCAAACAGTTCGGGCAGCAGGGGGAGGGGGGGGAGAGGCCCAGTCCCTGCTCCGACCTCCAGCTCTTTACTCCTCGACCCCCCCCTCCCTCCCGGGCATGAGGACACTGTTCTGTGGCCCTGAAGCCCCCAGGACGGGGAGGCCTCCCCATGCCTCTGGTGATGGAGATGGAGTCAAGCCCAGATAATAACAGCTGGCTGGAAGATCAGTGGGAACGCTGGTAGGGAGATGGGGAATGGGAGAGGGAGGTGGGAGGGAGTCCTGGGGGGGGGTCACCTGGGGCTGTGGAGGGGTCTTTGGACTAGGTAGACCTTGCTGGGGTGAGAGGATGAGAACCAGGCTTCTTGAATCATCCTGGAAGTTTGGCCATTGGTGCTGCTGTTAATACCTGTGTGACCTTGGCCAAGACACATTCCTCCTCTAGGTGCTGGGTTTTTCAAATACAAAATGAGTTTGGACTGGATGACCTCTAAGGCCCATTTCAGCTCTAAATCCTGTGATCTGTGGTCTGCTAGGATCCCCTTTGTGACCTTGAAAGAGCAGGTCTTTTCAACTTTATGGCTCAGCCTCTATTAGACCCAAGAGTTGGAGCTAGTCTGAAAACACCCTCCAATCCCTTGCCTGTATTCTACCCTGCCTTATCAGTATGGCTCCAGGCTGAAACTGCCCAAAGTCTGTGGTGTGGGGGGGTCTATGGGCATAAATTCTGCCAGGGTGTGGCTGGTACCGCAGAATCTTCTGCATTTGGGGGCGGGCAAAATAGGTCATTCAGCCCTTGGTACCAAAGGATGCCCTCCAAATATCTCTCCCCATTGGAGCCACCCCCTAGAATCCATGAGTTGACTGTCCCATATGCCCCTGGGAAAGAGGGGCAACCTCAAGGACCTCTGGGGAACTGAAGGTCTTCTTGGCCCCCTGGACATGAATTTCCCATCTCCTCTCTTTGCCCTCCAGCTCTTCTCTAGACCTGTAAGGAGGGGAAGGGGGTCTGGCATGGGTGGTGGGGTACAATGAGGCATGAAGACCAGACCCTTAGCCCTGGCCTAAACTGTTGCATCATTCTGGATTTTCTGTTTCATCCTGATCCCAAGGACTTAGAAGGGTCAAGGGAGAAATTTCAACCTCTTGATGTTGTGGGGAAGAGGGTATCTTCTTGGCCAACCAGATGTCTCACCTTTTTTTTCCTAGTCAGCAGGGCATCGTTTGCGGGGTGGGACCCCCAGAGCTTGAGATTTTTGTGACCTAGTCTCTTTAGGCTTCCCAACTGACCCCCACATCTCACGACAGATGGTGCAGGCACTGTCCAGCCCACAGGAAAGCTTGGGCTGGGCCCTGGTTCCCCATCTTAACCCTGCCAGGAGCTTAGCAAAAACACTGCTCTAAAATCTCTCACTTGGGCCTCTTGCAGGCCATGGGGCTTCACTTTGGGACCTTGGGTGAGTAGCAAAGACCTGAAATGACTCTCTTGCACCCATCTGTGTGGAGTCTGAGAGTTGGTTTTATCTATCTTCTGAAGACAGATGCCTAGGCATGTCCTCAACAGCTTCTGCATTGGCACAGGCCTATCTTCTATCAGTATGGACAAGCCCTACCCAAGAGGTCACCCAGGGTCTTCTTCTGCTGCCCTGGTGGTGGCCTCATCTGGCCTCCTGCCTGGCCATATCCCCACCCCTCCTAAAGTAACACTGGGTCCTTGTCTCTGCCAGGCTCACCCATGACATCAGCCTAGAAGAATTTGAGGATGAGGACCTCTCAGAGATCACAGATGAGTGTGGCATCAGCCTGCATTGCAAGGACACCCTAGCCCTACGGGTAGGTGAAGGACTGGGGAAAGGCCATTGGGTTGAGAGGGCAGAGAAATACTAGAGAACACAGAAAGATCCAGAAAGAGCTGGGTTTGGTTTTCAAGAGGCAGTGGAGGTCGGGGGTGCAGGGTAGAAGAACAAAGTCTCCAGTGGTGGGGTTATTTTCACCTGGTGTGTGTGTGTGTGTGTGTGTGTGTGTGTGTGTGTGTGTGTGTGTGTGTGTGTGTGTGTGTGTGTGTGATGAGGGTATGGCATCCAGGGGCTCAGACAGTAATCTCAGAGGGCAGAGAAGGGGCACCCTGGCTTCTGGAGTCTTCATGCTCGTCCATCATGTAGCCTCAAAACAGGAAGGTTCTAACCATCACAGGATGCTGAGGAACCCCCCAAGGAACCTGAAATGCAGGCCAGAAGCTAGAGAAACTCAAGTCCCAAACCCCTAAAATGAGCCCTATCCCAGAATGTCTCCAGCAGCAGGGCCGGTCAGCAGGGGAGGGTAGAGCCCGGCATGCTCTGGGGCTCCAATGGCAGGCCCCAGGTTGCTCCAGCCAGGATGCTCCAGCTGGGCTGTTTGCCTTGGCTTGGGCCTGGCTCGGGCTGGGCAGAACCTGCTCTCCCAGGCCACCTCTAGGAGACCTCTGCTCAGGCCAAGGCAGCTTGCCCACTGAGGGTTGAAGTTTCCAAGGAGATGGAGCTCTCTCCAAAGCATTCCAGGGCTGAGGCAGGGCTTGGGAGGTTGGCGCTTGTGCAGCTCAGGGGCCGCTGCCCTTCGGCCGGGCCCCAGACCCCCGGAACCCGTGGCAAAGATGCTTGCGTCCAGGTGGGGGCGTGGAGGGGATCACCTGTCCAAAATTCATTTCATTCCTCAGGCCTTCCTCCAGCTCCCCTCGCAAAGGCTGCTGGGCTTCATCCTAGGAAAGAGGCGGCTGTGAGGGAGAGGGGCAGGCGTCCCCAGAGACAGGCAGGATCTCCCTCCCAGTGGGTGCAGAGAGAATCCCCCAAGGAACCACCTCTCCTGTCCCACACCCCACCATCCCCAGCAAGCAGGCTAGGGCAGGAAGGGCGCCTGAGCTGGAGGCAAGGACAATGACCCCGGGGCCGCTGACCTTCCGAGGCATGCTTCCGCGTCCGGGCCCTTATCCTGAAGCCGCAGCCCTAGGGAAGCCCCCAAGGGGAGCGCCCAGGGGGTCCCCAGGCCCGGTCTACCTTCTTGGCTGTAAGAAAACCTTCCCATGGAGGGCCCTGAGCCTGGGGCCGCGGAGGCAGGAGCCAGCCCAGCCCAGCGGGGCACTCGTGCGCTTCATGGCGCTGATGATCTTCCCTGTCCTCTGCTCAGGACCTTCCAACTCATTGTCCAGAGCCCCCACCTTGACAGCCCCCTCCCTGCAGCCCCCCTTTCCTCAGCCCCTCCCCCAGGCCCCCTCCCTGTACCCCTTGCAGTCCCCCTCATAGCCTCCCTCCCCCAGTCTATTCCGGTGACGTAGCGGAGGACTGTGCATTTGGAGTCTGAAAGACCCGAGTTCAAATGCTGCTTCTGATACTTATTAGCTGGGTGACCCTGGACAAATCACTCAATCGCTCTGTGCCTCTGTTTCCCCTTTTGTAAACTGAGGGAAGCACAGCACCGACTTCCCTGAGGTGTTGTGAGGATCCATATATATGTGTAGTGGTAGCTAGATCTTATTATCGCCGTATTGCGCCCACCTCGCCCCTCCCTTTCCACCTCCTGTCCCCTGCCGTCTCCATTGCGCAGGCGCAGGCTGCAGGTCTAGCCGAGCCCGCCAGGGGGCAGCTCCGGCCTCTTCTGCGATCTTCTCAGCGGGAGCTCGGAGCCCAGCCCAGCCCCGGCCCAGCGGGACCCGTCGGTCCTCGCACCAACCCCCAGAGGGGCCCCCACGTCTCCATGGCAACAGAGGTGACCTCACTCCCCCGCTCGGCTTAAAGCCCGGGTGAGGTCATCGGCTGTTACCACGGAAACGACAGGGTGTAGGGGAGGGGAGTTTGGCGGGCTAGGAGAGGAGGGTGGAGAGGGATGAATGGGAGCGTGCGACCAATGGCGCGGGGCGGAGCGAGGGGTCGGGCGCAGGCGGACCCCGGGCAGAGAGGCAGACCGGGCGACCCACCTCGGGAGCGAGGAGGGCTTAGACGCTGCTTCTCGGAGCGCGGTGCGCACGGCTACCTCCAAACCCCTGCCGCTGGCGGCCTAGTGGACTCGCCCGGAGGCGCGGCGGGGGATTGGCTGCTTGCGCGTGGCCTCGCCCCCTGCCTGCCGGTCCCGCCCCTGCCATCCAAGCCCCGCCCCAGGTAGGCCAGCCCCGCCCCCGCTGACGCCCCGCCCCTTGCCTGCCGGCCCCCAGCCCCAGCGCGGCGGACTAGTGCCGGGAGGTGGCGGCTGCGGGGGAGCGGGCAGCCGGCTGCAGGCCGAGATGCTGCAGATGGACCTGATCGACGCGGCCGGGGACACGCCCGGAGCCGAGGAGGAGGAGGAGGACGAGGACGAGGACGAGGACGAGGACGAGGAGGAAGAGCGGCGGGGGCGGCCCCGGGGCCCCGGGCAGCAGCAGCAGTCGCCGCCGCCGCCGCAGCCTCCGCAGCTTCCACAGCCTCAGCAGCAGCAGCGCGGGCCGGGGGTCGGCGGGGGCCCGGCGCCCGAGCCCGGCCAGGACACGGCGCCGCGAAGCCTCGGCGGGGACACCTACCGGCCCAAGCGGCCCACCACCCTCAACCTCTTCCCGCAGGTGCCGCGTACGCAGGTGAGGCCCGGGGCGGGGAGAAGGGGGGTAGTTCTCGCTGCGACCCCCTGCCCATCGTCAGTACCATCCCAGACCTCCATCACAGTCCCAGCCTCCCAGCACCATCCCAGACCTCCAGCACAGTCCCAGCCCCTCAGCACCGTCCCAGACCTCCAGCACAGTCTCAGGCCTCCAGCACAATCCCAGGCTTCCAGCCCCGGCCCAGCACAGCCCCAGCACAGTCTCAGCCCGGCAGCACCGTCCCAGACCTCTAGCACAGTCCTAGGCCTCCAGCACCGTCCCAACTCCCTTCTCATCATGTCATCCCAGTCCCCATTAGCCCCCACCCCATCCTCACATCAGCCCCTGGCCATCTCTCCACCCTTGTTTTTGGCTCCTCTCCTCTCTCTCTGTATCAGCCCCTCCATCTCCATCCCCTCGTCTCATCTTAGTCCCTCCCCCATCACAGGCGGCTTCATCTCATCCCTTCCCAATGCTCTCAGTTCCCCTCTTAGGTCCTTTTCCTGCCTATCTCATCAACCCCCCACATCACCCACATATACACTGGCTCACCCTCCTCACAGAGGAAGGAGCTGGGGGGGGGGGGAGTTGGAGAATGGGGTTTTTGGAGGGAAATGCAGAAGAATGGGGGAGGGGAAGGTCCGGAATGTAAGGGAAAGGGAGGAGTTTGGCTATGGGGAGATTCCGGTCAAAAAGAGGCTTGGGGATGGAATCTGAAAGACAGGTGAGGGAATGACCCCCAGAGTCGAGTACAATGAGTTAGGAAAGTCTCTTCTAGCTCTACCACTGTGAGCCTTATGGGAGTTGGAAGGATTGTGGGACAAAGTTCTGGGAGGAGAGGGGGAGGGGAGTTGGCAATGCTGGAGGTGGGCTAGAGTTAAAGAGGGGAGAGAGGCTTAGGGGTAGGGGGTCTTGGCAATGAGATGGGCATGGAGCCCAGGATGTGGTAGGGTGGCCAACACAGGATGTGGGAGTCCTCGACATGGGCACTGAAGGAGGGGGCAGGTGTCAGGAGTGTATCGGGCTGGTTGGCTCCAAAGGTACCAAGCAATGGCACAAGAGGGTCCTACTTGATGCTAAGGAGGTCTGAATGGGCAAGGGTTGTATATCTGGGGTTGGAGACTGCCTAGGGGAAGCACTGGCAATATTCTCTTCTCAGTGCCAGAGAAGGCTGGTTTGGGAAATTGGGGAGAGAGGACAATGTTGGTACCAAAGGGAATGGGCTGGAGTCTGGGGATCCTTTCCCTGGCTCCTCTGACAGTGAGTGAGAATGACTCTGTGAGCTGCTGGGATGGGGACTGAGGAAAGGGGGGGCTCAAGTGTTTATTCAAGCAAAAGAGAGGAGCTCTGGAATGTAGGTGGGAGTGGAAGAGAGGGCCAAGGGACTATGAGAGCATGGGCAGTACAGGGGATTTGGGAAGGCGAGCAGCTGAGTTACAAAGCCTCTTCCATCATTCCTCAATCATGCGCTGCTGTGGTAAGAAATTCTGGGAGGCGGTGGAGGAGGCTCAGAGAACTGGAAGGGACCTTGGGGAGAACATGGTGGGTAAGGGAGGTGGGGGGTGGGGAGAGAGGAAAGGTCCAGAAGGATGGAGGGGAGGGGGATCAGACTGTGGATGAGTCACCTGGATGAGTCATCCCTAGCCTCCCCCCTCCAATGTTGAGTGCCCGAGACCCTTTCTCCAGCAGCCAGCTTGAGCTAGGACCCTGTGCCAATGCCAGCCAGCGTTCCAACACCCCCTACCTCTTCTCAGGGATCTCAGGAGGGAGGCTGTGGGGTCCAGGCTTCCCACAGCTGTGTGGGGACTGAGTTGGGGGTGAAATGTCCCCGGAGGTTTGGGAGGGTGGCACCTTCATCAAGGGGGTGGGTAGGCGGGTAGGGCCAGGGCCTTCCTGTGCCCGGCACTGTCAACAGCTCCAGCCACAAGGGCGCTTTGTTTGTTCCCATACACAGGACACCCTGAATAACAACTCCCTGGGCAAAAAGCACAGCTGGCAGGAGCGAGTGTCCCGATCCTCTTCTCCGCTGAAGACAGGTGAGCCAGGCCCCCACCCTTCCCCCTGCTTTGGGGCGTGCCCCTCCTGTGACTAGTTCTCCCCACGTAGGGCTCAGGGCCCCCAAAGTGTGCTCCCATCCCCCATCCTGGGCTGGGCCAGCAGCTGGGGGCTGAGGTCAGCCTATGCCTGTGTCAGCTGCCTAGTCTTGGAGCTCATTGTGGGCACCATGCCAAGGAACACTTTGGCTCAGATCTGAGGGGTCGAAATTCCTCATGGGCGGCATCAGGGAAGTCCCTGGGAAAGGATGGGTAACAGACCACACCCTAAGGTGGCATCTGGGAGCTGTTGGGATTCCTCACATCTCCCCACACACACACCTCTGGGGCATAGAGAATAGCAAGATTCCCCTACCCAGGGAACTGACATACATTCCTTCCTAGGTGAGCAGACCCCTCCTCATGAACATGTCTGCTTGAGTGATGAGCTACCGCCCCAGAACAGTCCTGCATCCACCAAGGACCGGGGTACCTCCACAGATAGTCCCTGCCGCAGAAGCACTGCCACCCAAATGGCCCCTCCCGGTGGCGGCCCCCCAGCCTCTCGGGGCTCTGACAAGGCTCCGGCTCCCTCTGGAGGCCGAGTCCACCCACACCGCGATCGGATTCACTACCAGACCGACGTGCGGCTAGAGGCCACGGAAGAGATCTACTTGACCCCAGTGCAGCGGCCCCCCGATCCCCCAGAGGCCAATCCAGCCTTCCTCCCCCCGGCCGAGAGCCGCATGTCAGTCAGCTCTGACCCTGACCCCACTGGCTATCCACCAGCCCCCGACCGGCCCCATCCCTCCATCAGCGAGGAGGATGAGGGCTTTGACTGCCTGTCGTCCCCCGAGAGGGGCGAACCCCCCGGGGGGGACTGGCAGGACAGCCGGGCGGAGCTGCCCCGGGCCTCACTGAGCTCAGACACCAGTGCCCTGTCCTATGACTCGGTCAAATACACCCTGGTGGTGGACGAGCACGCCCAGCTGGAGCTGGTGAGTCTTCGGCAATGCTACTCGGGCTACAGCGACGAGAGCGACTCGGCCACCGTCTATGACAACTGCGTCTCGTCCCCATACGAGTCGGCCATCGGGGAGGAGTATGAGGAGGCGCCGCGGCCGCGGCCGGCAGTCTGCCTCTCTGAGGACTCCTCTCCAGATGGGCCCGACGTCCACTTCTCCAAGAAGTTCCTCAACGTCTTCATGAGCGGCCGCTCTCGCTCCTCCAGTGAGTGGAGGGAAGGCGGGGGTGGGCATTAAGGGGCTTGGGCCCAGGGCATCTCTGCCACACAAGGGGCGTGCGGGGGCATGACACCCCGTCTCCTCCGGAACCCCGGGGTGAACCAGCTCCTACAAACCCTCCCTTCCAGGCGCCGAGTCTTTCGGACTGTTCTCCTGCACCATTAATGGGGAGGAGCAAGAGCAGACGCACCGGGCTGTATTCAGGTGAGAGCCTGGGAGAGGGAGCAGGGGGACTAGTCTCGGACGCGGCGCCCGCCTGCTCAGGGCAGAGGGGCACAGAGCTGGGAGGAGGGGTAGTGTCGGCAAGCGTTGGGGAGAGCCAGGGACAGAGCTGGGGACAGAACCGGGGCGCGCCGGGGGAGAGCGGCTTTTGAGACTTCCTGGCTTGAGGCAGGTTTGTGCCCCGGCACGAGGATGAGCTGGAGCTGGAGGTGGACGACCCACTCTTGGTGGAGCTGCAGGCAGATGATTATTGGTACGAAGCCTATAACATGCGCACCGGCGCTCGAGGAGCCTTCCCCGCCTACTACGCCATCGAGGTCACCAAGGAGCCTGAGACCGTGACAGGTAGCAGCCGATTCTCTGGGAGAAGCTGCCCCGCACTGGGAGGGGCCTGGACCTGATTGGTCCGTGCTGGTTACCGCCCTCATTAGAACGAGAGCAAGGGAATAATTCAGTGGAACATTGTTGGTGTTTAATACTGATTGGAGATCAATTTTACAAGAAACCGGGTCATCCTGGCTTGAGCTTGTCATTCCTGCCCAATTTGTCACCAGTTTGCTGTGTAACCTTGGGCAAGACACTTGGCCCACCTGTGCCTCAGTTTCCCCTAGCTAAAAGGAGAGAACTGGCCTAGTTGAAATCTGGGTTCTCTTTCTGGGAGGATCACTCTCCTGCTGGTTCTGATGACTATAAGCACCATTAGTGATTTGGACCTTCCACCTTTGGCCCTGCCAACCCCAAATAGTCCACCTTCCCCTGACTCTGCTCTTGCTTTCCAGCCCTGGCCAAAAACAGTGACTGGGTGGACCAGTTCCGGGTGAAGTTCCTGGGTTCTGTCCAGGTTCCATATCATAAGGGCAACGACGTTCTCTGTGCTGCTATGCAAAAGGTGCCAGACTCCTCTCCAGTGTCCACTTCTGCTGCCCAGACTCGACCCAGCCTCTTCCTGGCCTAGTCCTCCCCTCCCCCAGCAGCAGCTGACCCATCCCAGAGCCCTGCTCTCTCCCCACTCCCCAGCAGCAGCCCCCTTTGTACCCCCCATCCCAAGCTGTCACCTACCTGCTCACTGCCCACTCCCTCCACTCCCTGGCCCCTACATGGGTGGGAAAGGGAAGCAGTTTCCCAGAGGCCCCAGGAGTCAGGGGAACAGAGCCCAGGACCCTGAGTGGAGGGGTGAGGAGAAGATGGGCCTGCCTCAGGTCCCTCTCACCTGGCACCCACCCTGCAGATTGCCACCACCCGCCGGCTCACGGTGCACTTTAACCCGCCCTCCAGCTGTGTCCTTGAGATCAACGTTCAAGGAGTAAAGATTGTGGTTAAGGCAGAGGACTCCCAGGAGCATAAGGTGACTGGTGTCCCCAGGCTGTCCCCCTTCTCCAAGACCTTCCACAAGGGTTCTCCGTGTCCCCTCCAGGATTTGCCCCCAACCACTTAGCTGTGAAGGAGTCTAGCCTCAGTCAAGCTCCAGAGTCCCTTATCCTCCAGCGTATAATCCTGGCTTGACCCCCGGTTCCCAGGATGTGGACAACCTTGGCGAGTGGAGGGCAGGCTTACTGTCCTGGGGGCTCTTCAGAGCTAGCACTTACAGTAGAGGACAAAACACATTCCTAGTATTACCTCCTTGGACTGAGGGGTGGCATGGACTGCCTGCCCTTTCTCCAGAGGTCTCCAAGATCCTTTGGCCCACAGAGACCCCTTGATTTTTCTTCCCAGCCTGGGCCTCAGTCTCTTCATCTATAAAATGGTTTAGCTGTGTTTCACCTCACATCACTGGGGTGTTGGGAGAGAGGGTGGGCATGAAGTGTTAGGTGAGGAGTCACATAACGTCCTAGGCACCCAGTAACACATTTCTGTTATCTCACTGGACTCTTCCGTGGTGACAGGTAGTCAGCTGGACATAGAAGAAGTGGGGGGAAGAGGGTTGAACCTGGCCTAATGAGACCTAGGCTTGAACCTTGGCTCTGCCCCTTCTACCTGAGTGTCCTTGGGCAAATGTCTGGCTCATTGAGGACTGAGCCTTGGCTCTCCTCTTCTCTAGTCCCTCTAAATCCCTTGACCTGAGGCTCAGAGTGGGCGGAAGGTCTTCAGGTCACTCCCTAGAGTAGAGAAGGAGGGAGCAGGGACCTGATGGCCTGGTGCCCTTGGGGATGCCCACCAGGAGCCCCCACCCCATTTTCCCATCAAACTGCTCTCTCTGCCAGCTGGAGCTCTGTGTAAGCACCATTCCTGACTCCTTTCTCCTGCAGGGGAATAAATGTAGTCACTTTTTCCAACTGAAGAATATCTCTTTCTGTGGATACCACCCAAAGAACAACAAGTGAGTGGGACCAGGAAGGCCTTGGGGCAGATGAGGGAGGGCCCAGCTCTGGCTCCGCTCACTGCCCTCTGCATGCCCACAGGTACTTTGGGTTCATCACCAAACACCCCGCCGACCACCGGTTTGCCTGCCATGTCTTTGTGTCCGAGGAATCCACGAAGGCTCTGGCTGAGTCTGTCGGGTGAGCCTCCCCTCCACCATACTTCCTCACTCCACCTGGCCTTCAATACCATGAACCCTGCCCAAGCCTGCTCCCTGGGAGGGTTCCCCTAACCAAGCCAATGCCTGTCCCTCTGCCCCCAGGAGAGCCTTCCAACAGTTCTACAAGCAATTTGTGGAGTACACATGCCCCACGGAGGACATATACTTGGAGTAGCAGCGCTGCCCCCAGCCCCTCTCCCTGGACGTGCCCTGGGCTGCCCGCCCCAGACTGAAGGAGGTGCCTGCCAGACCAGAGGCATCTATCAACACCATCTCTCCTCTGCAGGAAGCCCCCTGGGGCAGGATTGGGGAGGGGGGAGGACTAGCCAAGGGTGGGGGCCCATGGGGGAGGGTGGACCAAGGGGTTAGGGGAGAGGCAAATGCAGTTTATTGTAAAATACAGGATTAGATGATTCTATGAATGAACAGGAGATGCTGCTTTAGAAGGTGGGAGGGATAGGGGAGAGAGATGGGCTAAGAGCCAATGGGCCAGGCCACTTCTGTCCTCCATGTCCTGCAGCCTTCCCCCGGGAGCACTGGCTGTGCCCTCCCCTGGCTCCCTGCTTCCCCCGCCTGGGCCTTGGCTAATGGTTCCTGCCTTTACTCAGCCAGCACCACCTGTGCCCACTGACCTCTGTACCCCTGACCTTTGCTCAGGGCCTTGCTGGGCTGGCCCCTTGAGGACTTTTTCAGTGAAGAAATAGCAGCAGGTGCAGCCCATGTGAGCCACTTGCCCTAGGTCCTTCAGGGCTTTCTCTACACCTGTAGCCTTCCATGGCACAAGGGGAAGTTTATCCTACTCCCTGGCAGGCAGGTCCCTCGACAGGGTTAGGGCACCTGAGGCTCTGGGGTGGCATGGGTAGCCCAGGGCCTCTTGTGTTGGCAGGAGGATGGCAGCTTGGGCCCCCCTTGGCCTGGGCAGGGAGAAGTGGGCAAAACCATCTCCTCCAGGCCCCTTCAGGGCCTTCTTGCAGCTGCATCTTGGCCCATCTGGCAACCATTATTAAAGTGCCATTTCCTGTAGGGCCTGCTTGGTGTCTTGGCGGTGGGGTGTCTGTACATCTGTGTGTCTGTGTACACGCACTCGAGTGTGGCTGGGTGTGTGGACACCCTCAACCCAAGAAGCTCAAGCCTCAAGTCAGTCTAGACAATAATTTTATAGGGTTTTCTCATCACTGGGGAGCTTCAAAGTAGTACTCAGACAAATCCGGCCCATCCCGCTTGCGCTTCTGAATTCTGGAGAGAAAGGAGCGCACATGTCGATGTCCTGGGTGCTTGGGAAGGATCCCATAATCTGGAGGGAGAGGGAAGGAGGTAGCAGGGAGCTAGGGGCAGCTGGTTTGGGCTCAGGTAGAATTACAGAGTTTAGCACTAAAAAGAAAGACCCATAGAAGTCCCCTAGATGAGGCCCAGAGAGGGAAGTGACTTGCCTCAAGGTCCTACAGGTCACAGAGTCAAGCCAGAATTCAAACCCAGAGCCTCTGACCTCAGACCCTTCTTTCTCATTCACTATGTCCTGATGCCTCTTAATGAGGAGGAGGCTGGAGTCGGGTATCCTCATCCCTTCAGGGGCACTTCTACCTCACCCTGGAAAACACATCCCAAGATCTGACAGAAGAGAAATGAGATCCTACCATCCACCAGGCCATTGGGGAGTTCCATGGTGTCTAACTCTTCAGGCATGGGGGAGAGTTGATACCTGTGAGATGAGCAAGGAATGAAGGAAGGCCCCAGGATGGAGAAAAGACAAATCCCCCAGGGAAACCGAGCCCCCCACCCAACCTACAAACTCAGGCCTTGCCCTTCAAGTTGAGAACAAGAGGTCAACCCTAACTAGCATTGCTTGCTGGTATCAAGAAACTGGGCAGAAGGGTCCAGGACCTCTACCCTGAGGAGAGGCTGACTTGAACCATGTTCCAGGAGCTTACTCCTGGAGTCCTGTCTGAGAACACCCAAATCTGGAGCTAAAGCCTGCTGTTGCCCCATAGTGCAGCCCACCCTACCCCAGGGGTACCTCTGAGGCTGAGCACATGCAGCTACCAGGATGAGGAAAAAGAGCCCCAGCCCAGTCTTAGGGCCCGGGAACCCTAGCATGGTGAGAACAGTCTCCCCAGTACTCAGATCTGCCAGCCTCTTCTCCCAGGAGAGTTATGGAATGCACATGGATAGGATGACCTCACAAAGGAAGTAGTTCTATGGCCCTGCCCCAACCCTGTTCTATTGGCTCAGGTTTCTATAGTACTTACTTAACAGTTGGCAAAGCATCTTCCAATAAACCTGTGAATTTATCAGGCTGTAATTAGAGTGAGACAACCAGAGCTCCCACACACACATCAAAATTTAGAGGGCCCTCCCCCTGGCCAGAGGAAACAGCTACAAGTATGGAAGAAGTAGGACCTCTCCAGGAGTGACTTCCCTTGGAGTTTGGGGAAGGTGGAGCCAGGCATCTCTTCTCCCTGTTGGATACACTAGGTTCCTGAACACAGGAGGTGAGATAAGCATAGAATTTTTTGCCCACCACTAAGCATCAGACTTCGCTGGGATTATCACTGCTCTATGCTGGTCTAGGACCTGCCCTTGTGGAAAAGAAACTAGGTTTGGGCTTTAGGGTCAAGGAGGAAGGAGTGACCAGACCTGGAAGACTAGGGGAACTGGGAGGGATCTAAACTGAATCAGGGTGCCCCACTGTTGGAAGTTCCCACCCTTTCTTGCCCATAAGCATCCTGAGCTACCTTCCCCCCCCCCCCCCCCCGCCATCCCCATCCCCATCCCCAACACTGGGCCTTCCCAAAGAAGAGCTGTCACATAAGGGTATTAGGGGACTTTAACTTCTTTCCCCACAGACGTAAAATGCCCAAGTCAAGACATCACCCTTGGGATGTCACTGGTCCTCATCGAGAAGGCAAAATTCCTTTCATACGTTGTCACCCCCAGCTTGTGGCTGGGCCTAACCTACCACACTGAGGAAAAGGAACTAATGCCTGGGGTCATATCTTTGTGAGAGGTGAAGAGAAAGGAAGGTGTCAGACCCCCTCCCCCCAATTAGGACTACCATCCTTGGGATTATAAGCGTTTAATATCTAGTTAGCAAAAATAATTAGGAGGCTAACCACTGGACCCCTCAAGGGACCTTTATGAACCTCTTGCCCCAGAGTTAGAAAACTGCTCCTTCTGGCTCTGGAGAAGGCATCTCTTCTCATGAGACAACACAAGGATCTGTTTCCATTTTACACGAGGACAGTGACTCACCCAAAGTGCCACAGCAAAGTCAGGTGGTAGAGTCAGTGAGGCAGGATTCAAATCCAGAGCTCTGGACTCCAAACCCCACCAGACTGACTCTCCTGTGCCAACTTGAGAGACATTGTGCCCAACACATAGGATGTTTGGGGCTATTTTCTGGAAATTTAGGGCAGCAAATTCCCAGAAATTCAGACACCAAACAGTTATTTCATCAGCAATTTTCAGAGGGTGGCCCAGAGTCAGCCAGCTCCAATCCCTACATTCCCCTCTCCTCTCTGCCCAGAAGGGAACCAATCCAGGAGAAAAGATGGTTCTCCCCCTGCAGGAGCAGGATTTTCCCCTCCCTCTGAACAATCCTACAACTTCCTCTCTCTTCTCCTTATATCTCAACTGTGTCACCGGAAGGCACCTTCATCTCAGAAGGCCACCATCCCCCCTGGGGTGTTCTTTGTCTTTTTTATAGCACAGACCCTCTGGCATTCTAGTGAAACCTATGATCTCCTCAGAAAGTTTTAAATTTATAATTAAAGAAAATGCCAAATTTCAGTTAGCAGTTGAAGTGTTTTTTTGTTTTGTCTTGGTTTTGGATTTTGGCAGGGTGGGGCATCCAAGATTAAAAATCTCTAGTTTCTGGGCAAATCCAGATCTTTGCAAATCTTTCAATCCAAAACTTTCAAGCTGGTAAGAGATTCTTGTCTTCCACCCTTCCCTTCTGAGCCATTTCAGCATCTTTTCCAAGAAAGGGCACATAGTTTGTCAGAAGAGAATCCTCAAAGGCTTCCCCCATTCTTGTCCTACCTGCAGAAGGTAGTGGATGCTGTCTGCACATGTCGTGCCATTTGGCCAATGAAGGGGGACCAGAACAGAAATGGGACTGGGCATCATGGCAGAGGCAGAACTGGAGATGGTCAGCTTGAAGAGAAAATTTAGCTGGATGTGGAGAACATGAGATTATCTCAAATATCTGAATGTGAATGGAATTCATGGTGGCAAGGGCTTCCGAGATTAGAACTAGGACTAGCAAGTGGTAGCTATAGGGAAAGATTGGGGTAAGGCAGGTACACTAAAAGCATTGTTGGGGTACTGATGTACTGATTCAACCTTTAAGGCAAACAGTGTGGAATTACATGAGAAAAACTGATAAACTACATGTCCAGTAATGGGCAGATATGCCAAAGAGCTCAGTATCAGGAAGACAAAAAAAGGCCTCCTAGGAGCACGCTTTGCAGCAGCAAAAACTGGGAAACAAAGAGAATGCTTGCCTTCATGTTAGCCAAGCAATAGTTCCTCTTCCTAAAGTAGTCAGACCAGGTCACTGGCTGCCATGGTGTCCCCCTAGTAACCACCCCATTCAATAAACTCCAGGTCCCTATGACCTCCAGGATCAAATGTAAAATCCAGTTTGGCCTTCAAAGCCCTTCCTAACCTACCTCCCCACTCACCAAACATCTTTCCAGTCCCCTCCAGTGTACTCTGGATCCAGTGACACTGGCCTCCTTGTTGCTTCTTGAATCCAATCTCCTGACTCAGGGCATTCCCACTGGCCATTCCCCATGCTTACAGTACTGTCCCTCCTCATGGCTGCCTTCTGCAGGAAGCCTTTGCAGATGCCCTAGTGCTAGTGCCTTCGCTGTTAGTGATTTGTTGCCCTGTGTGGAGCCTGCTTCCTTCCTGTTAGGCTGGGAGCTCCCCAAGAGTGAGGACTTTGGCCCTTCTTTGTAGCCTCAGTGTTTAGCACAGTGCCTGGCACAGGGCTGATGATAAAGAAATGGCTTTTGACTGAAATCTGTATGTGGTTTTTGTGAACAACTTCTGCACATGAATGTAATGGAAAATCACTGCATCACAAAACCAAATGGATATGGGAAATACAGAGAAGTACAGGACTTGGATGAAGTGACGAAGTTAAAAACACTCAAAACTGTGAGAACGACCCTATCCTGGAGAACTTATAAGGAAACATAATAATAGCTAACATGTAAAAAGGGCCTACTATGTGCCAGGCACTGAGCTAAGCACTTTACAATTCTCTCATTTGGTCCTCAAACCAACCCTGGGAGGCGGGTGATTATTATCTTGTCTGGGTGGGTCACGGGCCGGGGAGGAGGCAGATGTTGACTCATTATTTTAAAAGGACTTCCACACACCTAGAACTGCCTGAAAAAGAAAGGAGTAATGAGCTCCCTAGCACTGGATGAGGATGAGCCCTCCTTGGAAAAGCTGCATGAGAATTGTGGGAGCTGAGTGACCCACACCAACTCCATCTTGTGACTCAATTCTGGCTCTGGTTCAGTTCCCTTTCTGTCCAGTTGCGGGTCTGCTCCAATTTCTGCCTTGTGAGAAGACTTTATTGCATTGTTTGAACCTGCTGTGCATGGCTAGAAAGTCAAACCACTTCCACCTGCTGTTCAGAGACTACTGACTCAGGACCTCAGTCAACCCAACCAGAAACCCGACCAGATCCAAAGACTGAGGCAAGGGACTTTCTCACAATTGTAAATCTCTTCTCTGAAAAGTGGCCTAGTACTGCTTATTAGTCATTGTTTCCATGGTCCTTTATTTACATACGATCCAGGCAAATGGGACCCCTCTTTTTCTGATTTCACTCTCCCTCTCCCAACTTGGAAAGCCGCTAATCTTTCTTCCCATTAGAAATCAGATGACCTTATCTTGTATCCCAGTTTTTATACTGTTCACTGTTTGCTTTTAGTACAAAAAAGTCTATCTCTCTCCCTGCATTTGGGGTCCGGTACCAAGCTGATGAGGCCTGGTCCCAATTTGTTATGCTATTGGCCTACACTGATTAATAAATCGATATTCTCAAAAGCTCAAATCTGCTCCTCAATTATTTCAGATTTTACCTATCAGACGGAGAAGAGATTCGAGCAGGCAGGTCTTCCAGGGTCAGCTGTGCCCTCCTGATGCCTCTCTGGAACATACCTGAGCTAAATGTTTCTCCTATACTTAAAACTGTGGGACCCATCAAAAAGCAAGAGAAACCCCTTATGTCCTGCCCCACTGTCTGACTACATTCTTCAAAAGGCTTTCCAGGCCTTGTTCTCAACCCCCCTGCTATGTGGCAGCCTGGTATAATGAGGGACATTAGACTCAAAGGCAAGTCTGTGACCTCAGCTTCCCCCATGCCGCTGGGCAAGGCACCCAAACCTGGGCGTAGAGGAGGGGGCCTGCTGAGGCAGAGGGAGTTTCCCCACTAGTGAAATCCCAGGCCCTGCACCTTTTGGTTTTACACATACTTATGAATGTACATGGTGTCTCCTGGTCTCATCTTAGCATTTCTATCACCAGTACCTAAAACAGTGCTTGGCATACAGGAAACAGTTAATGGTCCTTTGAATTGAACTAAATTTTGACTGCTATCACACACTGTTGATTCATGCTCATGTGGTCATTCCCTGAAACCCCCAGATGTTTCACAGGAACTCTACTCACCCCCCAATCCTGAATACACTTCCCTTATCTTCTATCATTCCTTCTCATACTCTTTCCATCTTATTGCACTCAAGGAAACTTGGCTCTCTGTGGAAGACACTGCCACTGCTTTCCAGCGCTGGTTCCTCCTCATGAGTCCCTTGGCAAATGAAGTGTACTCTGCCATCCTCTGAGGGTCACTCCATTGTGGATGTCATCTGGTCCATGGTCCTTGTTGTGGTAAGCTCTGTCCTCCAAGACATCCCTCCTCTTTTCTCCACGTAAATGTCTCATTCACAGTCTCTCCTTACAACCCAAATCCATCTCTCTTGAGGTCTTCAGTCTTCCTCAGATAGTGTATTCATCAACCACCTTAAGATCCTAAGACCTGCAATTTCATCATGAGCACCCATAAAATTGTGCCATATCTCTCCAGCATTTGGCACTCTGAAATGCCCATCACAATCACCCCTCCTCCTAAACCCTTCCTCACCACAACCTCTGCTCCTGCTCAGGCATGATTTTTCTATCAACATCAGAGACTGAGAGGCTTTTACCACTGGAGATGCTCTGCAGACTAAGGCCCATGGGGCATTTCCATCTGAGCCCCTCAAGCCTAGGGACTGACTTCTCTCTCTGCATCCCCACTGCCTAGCTCAGGGCTCATCCACGCTCTTTCCAGCCTTGACCCCAGGGCTGACCCCTTCAACTACAATGTACTCCACACTTGACTCCCTTGTCTCGCCATCTGCCTTCTCTGATCAGACTCCCCAGATGACTGGAAAAAGACACAACACCTAGCTGACCAGGTCCACGACAATCAAATCTCCACTGGAGATTGCTTCATGGTACCATGTCACTTCCACATTTTCTCTCTCTTTCCCAAGCCCCGGTCCTCCTCTCAGCATATATATTCACTTCCTACTTTATCTGACAGGAGTCCCCTCCTTACTCCCACCTTGGAGGAAATGGTCATTCTCCTTGCCAAGGCTACCCTCTCTTCATTCCTTCAATGCTATCCTTCCTCAACTCCTGTAGGGCTCACCCTATTAATCAGGCCCTCTCTCTCACCCTCAATCTACCTCAGTGGTTCTCAACCTTCCTAATGTTGAGACCCTTTAATACAGTTCCTCGTGTTGTGGTGACCCCCAACCATAAAATTCTTTTTGTAGCTACTTCATAACTGTAATTTTGCTACTGTTATGAATGGTAATGTAAATACCCGATACGTAGGGTGTATTTTCATTGTTACAAATTGAACATAACCCACAAGTTGAGAACCGCTAATCTGTTTGCTGCCTCCTTCCTTGGTTCCCAGGAACACATTCAGGTCCATTCTTAGGAGCCCAATATAGGGCACTGTGGACTTGACCTTCACACTACCAATCTCCAAGCATTTAGCAAAGCGCTTACATTTGATTTTTAACATGTGGTGACTCTCCCCCCTTTCATAGCCAAGCTCCTTGACGGAATAGTTTAATCCTAGAATCTACTAATGCTCTCTAGCACATTTCCACCCACTCATCCCTGCCCTCTGCTGGCTGGTTCCAGATACCATCACTTGACTGAAGCCACCAATGAGCTCAAGGTCTAAATTAAGTCTTACTCAGTCACCAATGCCATCTTCTTGGACACTCTTTGCTTGGTTCCCATGATTCTCCTAGTTCTGTACATTTGATGGCTCTTTAGTCTCTGGCTTGAACATCACCAATCTCAGGCCCCCTTTGTGTGGTTCTTCCCCAGGGCTGTCCCAGGCTCCTTTCTCTCTATACTCTTATCCTTGAAGATCTCAGCAACTGCCATGGGTTCTAGTATGCCCAGGAAAGTACTTCCCAATGCCATAAAGCCTTTCAACTTAATCATGTACTACTCGTCAACTGCCTGCTGTACACATCTTACCTCCCAAACAGAACACATTATCTTTTCTTAACCCACCTCTGCTCCTTTCCTATTCCTGCTGAAGGAGGCTCTAATCTGTAGCTACCCAGGTTTACAGCCTCGAAGGCATCCCCTACTTTCCCCTCCTTTCTCTTCTCTGTCCAATCAGCTGCTCACTCTGCCCATCTTACCTCCACATCTTACAATGATGCCTTTACATTCACTTACAGACCCGAAAGCTGAGGGGATCAGGCCTCACCATCTCTTGCCTGGATCATTTTAAAAATTCCCAATGAATCTCCATACATCTCAGCCTTTCCCCTTCCTAAGCCAAACTCAAAGGCAGAGATCTGGTCATGCCATTTCTCTGTTCAAAACCCTTCTGTGCTGCCCCCACCCACCCAGTGTCAGCAGGAGCCATAAGCTTAAGCCTGAAGGCCCTGCCTTCCCAATCCTTTCACAAACTGTGTTCCAGCAAAGCCCCTCTGCCTTCCATCTCTCTGCACTTGACCCAGGCATTCTTTAGCCATTGGTTTTGCTGGAGGATTTTCTCCTAATCAGTTCATTCCTCTAGGAGAATGGAAGCTGTTTCTATCCCTGGACCTTCCAATATGTTTTCTCATCTGCAAAATGAAGAGGGTGGCCCAGGCTCTGAGGTCTCCCTCCCAAATGCTTCATGAATCATCTCTGACACGAGTTATCTATAGAGATGCCTGTTTGTGCCACCGATTCTCAGAACCCAAGCATTAGACTTTATACCTAATCTCATTAAAGGTCATCTTAGAATTTGGCCCAAGTTCTTGAGCTAGCTTAGATTCCGATTGGCAAACAGGTTAGCTACTCTTCTCAGTTTTGTCATCTGCAAATGAGGTAAGCATCCCACCTACACTTCATATAAGCCATTGATAACAATTAGCAGTCAAAAGTGTTCATTGTGAAAGTGAAGCCTTTTCTTATTTTTGAGTTGGGGAAGAAAGATTAAAGATTTGGACAGGGAAGAGCCTAGAGGCCCAAGGCCTCCTCTGACCATATTCCAGCTCTACCAAGGGCCTCTCTATTTACCTTCGACAGGAAACCCTGGCCAATGGTGGGTGGTCCTGAGGCTGGAAGGGAAACAGTTCTACTTTCCAGGGATTAGAAGCTTCTCAATTTTGAACAAAGCTGATTGCACATGATGGAGCCTCATTCGAAGGTTTGTTAAGAGAGGCGGCACTGTAGTGTAGAGCAGGCCCAGGAGCTGTGCTGAGTAGAACAGGTAGCCATTCATTATGGAGCCCCAGTGAGCTCAGTGGTTCCGGTTCCCCAGAGGACTGGCTGGGTTTGGATTCTCTGTAGGGCCCTGGGCTCCCCCCACTGTGGTGGGCACAGAGGGGACACGCTTAGGAGCATCACTAGGGGCCAGTTTTATTAGAGGACAGAGGAGCTGAGGGGCTGAAGGGATGGGCTCCTGATCCTGCAGCAGATCATGCCCCCCACATCCCCCACCCTCTCAGCAGCCCTCCTCCTCAGCCCTGGATGGCCTGTCAGCCCCAATTGTAGAAATAAATTTTCTGCCAAGCAGGCAAGTAGTCCATCAGTGGCCCTGAAAGGAGAGGGAAAGAATGAGGGGGGTCAAGGCCTGGAGGGTGCTGACATCATTCCAGGCCCCTTCCCCTGCCCTCCATGGCTACCCCCTACAACTTAGTTCATTCCATCTCTACCCTGCTACTCTCCAGCCACCAGAGGCCCACCAACTCCTGGTCTCTCAACAGCCACCTGGGGGCCGTTAGCAGATCCAGACTCAAGGAGTCCCTCATTTCAGCTCTAGCTCATCAGAATCCTTGAACCCAACAGGAACACCCAGCTGCTGGGAGCCATCAGGCTAGGTTCTCTCTCACCACTTGTCCCAATACTTACGGGTGACCAAGCCAACACCAGGAACATAATCAGCTAACAGCCGCAGCAGAAAGAGGATCCTGTCCCTGGATGGAAAGACAGCGAGGGAAGAGGCTGAAGGGGACTGTGTTAGTAAATGCTTGAGTCAAGGAGGCCCCTAACTCTGAAGGTACAAAGTGACTTTGGGGAACATAACACAATGGGACCTGCTGAAGGAAGAAGAGGGATTCTGCTGGGGGCTGGGGAGGGAGGTACAGTGAGAACAGGACCTTGGCTTTGGCTTAATCCCTCCAGAACTTTACTCCACTGCCCAGTCATTAGTTTTCAACTTTGCCTTTTATATCCACTAGCAAGTGTGCTGCCAGCACTCCTTTCTTCAAAGGGATAAGCCAAAGCAAAGGATGGAGGAAAGCCTCCTATCCAGAGCAGCCGGCCTCTCTGTCGTTTCCTACTCGGTCTTCCATATCTGTGTCTTTGCATAGGCAAGAGCGATCAGATTAAAATGGAACTGGGAATGATTTAACAAAATATTAAAAATACACTACAACAGGTAATCTTGCATTTGAAAACTATGTTAGGAAGCAGTCTTCTGCATGGATCTGAAACCCCCTCCTACTGCTCAGAACCCTTCTTGTCCTTCCTACAGGACTGCCCTGGGGACTCCTCTTGGTTGCTGGTGCATCTCCCTCCAATCACCTCACATTCATTCATTCATGATCTGTTCCGTCTCATGTGCACATATGTATTTGCACTTATATATTTATAATCTGTGTAGATATTTCTATAGACTGATAGAGTTCTCTGTTTTCATGAAGTATTTCCCCAGTAGAACAGAAGCTCTTTGAAGGCAGGTACTGATTTTCATTTTGTCTCTCTCCCACTGTGCCTTGCACGACAGGCTATTGATAAATGCCTGTCTGGTGAAGTTGGACTCAGATTCAGTGGGACAAGACAGTAGCTTCCTAGACCAAGGCTTCCTGTCCCCTCACCTGTTCCTGCTCCTGTTCTGCTGTGGCTCCCACACCTCTCCCCATACCCCTGCACCTCTAGGGTTCACCCCAATTCCTGCCCTTTGAGGGAAATGTGGGATTCTGGATTCTCCCATGAGGTATAGACTCTCTAAAGCCCAGGTACACAAGTTACCAGGGTATTGGAGCACTTGCCAGTGTGTGAGCACCCCTGCAGGAAAACCATTCCAAGCACCTGAAGCCACCCCACAAGAATTGTGTGAGGGAGGGACAGGGATTACAGTCTTCATGTCACAGAAGAGGCACAGAAGAGGCTGAGAGGTCGCTCAAGGTCAGTGAGTGGCAGAGCTGACCATGTTCCCCACTGTATCATGGGGGCTTCATCTCTAGGCACACAGTGCCAGACTGGGAGAGCCAGAGGGAAGGAACCCGAAAGGCCACTGGCTAAGGCTAGCCCACATGGGAGATTGGTCATCGTGCGACCAGCAGAAGGAAAGCTCCACCCCTGCCCCGAGTCATCTGGGAGCTCCGCTCTCTCCTTGTGACACAGGTCAGACCGAGGGTCTCCCCCTTTTCTTATTGGTCACACAGTAGGTACTTCAGAAATGCTCACTGACTATGGCCACAGCAGCCCATGAGCCAGAACAGAACTGAACTCAGAACCACAGAATTTCAGCACTAGAAAGGGCCTCAGGGACCACTGACTTCCAGCCCCTACCCCCATAACCATCACAACTGTAACAAACACAAGTGGTCATCCAGTCTCTGCCTCCAAGCCTCTAACGAGGGCACATCCAATAGCTCAGAGGCACTCGACTCCACTCAGGGCTGGCTTTACTCGCTGGGCAGTTCTCCCTGAAATCCAGCTTCACAGGCCTCTCTGTCACTTCCAATCAATAGCTCTTGGGCCAGCCCTCTGGAGCCAAGCAGGACAGATCTATTTGCTCTTGCACATGACATCCCTTCACACACATCCTCCCAAGGCTCTCCCCATTCTGGCCACTGTCCACTCTGTCCACATCCTTCACCCCATCTCTCCATTTGCCAGGTTCCTCTTCTCCTTTGGGGAACACCTGCCTATTAATTCTGATCAGATGCTTTCTAGGTGGTGTCCATCTTAACAACAACAGTCATGACCACCCTCGGAAGCACTGGTCATCATAACCTATTCTAGTATTCAAGAGTCATGGATACTTTTAGTGTGGGCACAACCTCCACTGATGCAGATGGCATCCCCTTGACGAACTGGCAGATGGTCTTTGAGTGTTGCTGCAGTGGCCAAAAAATCCAACATTCTGTGGTCAATAAGGTGACGAGATCCTCCCAATTTAGCAAGGCCACTCTGTGGACAGCAGGCCCAGGGATCCCTCCCCACCATCTCTGATGGGAGTCTGTCCCTTCCATCATTCCTCCCTCATCAATCTTTGATCTTCCATCTGTTGGCTTCTCCCCGGCTGTCTTCTAATATGCTCAAAGCGCCTTCATCTCCGAAAAACTTTCATTTAAGCCTGCCTTCAATCCATGGTCTCTTTTCTCTCTCCTCCGCTTCCCAGCCAAACTAGAAAACACCACCAAAGCTCATCACCTCCTGCTCACACCTTAACCCCTTGCAGTCTAGATTCTGACAGCTCTGCTCAGCCCGGGGTCACCTGCAGACATCCTGATCGAAGCTTGGCCCCTGGACCCACATGGCTCGGGAGGAAAGAGTGAGGCTGGCGACTCTGCACAGCCCTGCCTCACTTAAATCCAATTCCCTTGCAAGTCATGGCATCACCTCCCTGGTGTCCTAGTCCTCTTCCAGAAGGACAAACAACAACAGCTCAGTCCAAACTGCTTTTTCCAAAGTTTCCACTGTCTTAATTACTAAAGCCAAAGAACTCTTCTTAGTCTTCATCCTTCCTGAGAAACCGATGGGAGGCAGTGTGGTCCATGGGAATGAGCACTGGATCTGAAGTCATTTACTACTGCTATCTACCATATGCTATTTATTTACATTTACTGTGTGCTACTTATTACTGACACGAGCTCTGTGAAATGAGGGAATTGGACTAAGGACTCACAAGGGTCTTTCTGGCTCCAAGTTCCTTCTCCTGGTTCTCCCACCAATCTGACCTCCTGCTCATTCTCCTCTGGTGGGTCACAGTACATGCCTCACGTCTCCAGGACCTGTCTTGGGCCATCTTCTCTGTCTACACCCTCTCACCTGGTGATCTCATCCACTCCCAGGGGTTCAATGATCATCTCGATGCAGAAGACAACCAGAGCTACCCAAAGCCTCCCCACCCTCTCCCGAGCTCCAGACCCACATCTTTGTCTGCTGAGCATACCCACCTGTCAGCTCCCACAGGCATCTCAAACTCACTGGGCCCCAAACGCAGCTCATTATCTTCCCCCACAGCTACTTCTCTGCCTAGATTCCTTGTTTCTGTCAAGTTAAATCTCCAAGTCAGCTCTGACTCTGCCCTCTCCTTCACCCCTATGTGCCATCAGCTGCAGAATTTTCTCACTTCAGCCTTTCCAGCATCACTCGTGGCATCCCCTTCTCTGCACCCTGGTTCAGGCCTTCTTCACCTCTCACCTGAACCCATGACAAAGCCTCCTGGTCTCCAATGCATCCTCCATTCGGCTGCCACTGGATCTCCTTAAAGCTTAAGTCTGCCCATGCCGCTGCTGCTCAGGAAGACTCAGTGGCTCCCGCGTGCCGCCAGGATACAAGTGAAACTCTCCTGTCTGGCGTTAAATCTTTCACAATCTAGTTCTGGTGTGTCATTCCAAACTTATTTCCCCATTCCTCTGGCTTATTGTTCCATCTCCTACCCCCACACCTTTGCACAGGCAGTCCCTCCTGCCTGAAATGCCTTCCTCCTCACTCCCACCGTTACACTTTCCAGATCCCTTCCAGGCCTAGCTGCTGTGCTGCCTCCTAGCCCAGGTTCTTCCTGATTCTCTCTCATTAGGGAAAGGCAACTGGCAAATCACTTTGCATCTATTTTCTATTTAATTATCTACATAAAGATAGGACCTTTCAACGGAAAGGTCCTAAAGGGAAGGAACTATTTCATTTTAAAATTTGTAATCAATCAATTAACAAGTATTTATTAAACACCTACATGTGCTAAGTACTGTGCACAAACAGGACAGCTGTGGCCCTCAAGGAGCTCGTGTGCTAGCTGGGCACATGCACACACACCCAGAAGCACTATGAAGCACAGACAGGACCACTGGGGCAGGGAAGGCACCAAAGCCACTGCGGGGACGGTGCCTCCCAGGGTAGGCCGGTCAGTCCCAAGAGCATCATGAAGAGTCGGTGCTCAATCGATGCCTGTGTAATCACAGGACTGACCTTAGGCCTGGGCTAACAGCCCTTCTGGCTCAGCAGGGCTATCCAGGGTGGGGCTGAGGGAACCACTGGAGCGGGAACAATGACCACAGCCACACTTACACGGATTCTCCTGACTACCTGGAGATACAGGGAGCACCGGGACTATCAGCACTCTTAGTTCACTGTGAAGAAATTGAGACTCAGAGTAATAACAATAAAAACAAGGGGGAAAAGCACTGTGCTATGCCCAGGGCTGTACAGAGAGCAGACAGCCCAGAGGGGCCTCGAACCTAGGCCAGGGGACTTCTTGGCACACTATGCTGTTACCAAAATTCTTTTGACAACGTCCTCTGTGGAACCTGGCTCTGCAATGGATAAACGCTGCCTGCTTTAGCCACTGAAGAAAGGAGGGAAAGAAAGGAATCGCAGAGTTTCAGAGCGGGAAGGGAGGTCCGGGGCCATTTTGCCCAACATCCCCTCCACATAACCCACTTAGTGGCTGCCCATCCTCTCCTGGAAGGCCTCCAAGGAGGGGAGCCCAGGCCCTCGGCTCATGCCAAGACAGCTCTCACTGTTAGGTGGCTCCTTCTCCCAAACCCTTTCTACTCACTGCTCCTAGTTCTCCCTTCTGGACCAAGCAGAACGAATCTCATTCCTCCTCCATGGGACAGCCTTTCAGATACACCAGGACAATTAGCAGTTCACCCTGGGGCTGGGCTGAGCTTCAACTGGTCCTTACTGAGCAGGGACCCCTAGTCCTCCACCAGACTGGCTGCTGTCCTCTGGGCTCTCATCTTCTTCAACCGAGGCCAAGACCTGACCAGCTCTCGGGATGGGATCTGACCCATCAGCTGGGAATATGATGGGCCTGTCACCTCCTTCTGCCTGGAAGTGAGCTGTCTCTGGGTGCGGTTCATGATTATGGGAGCTCTGTAGGATACCTGTGGACTATGATGAGGCCGTCTCACTAAAGCCCCAAGATCTTCAGACAAACTATCTGCCCGGCCATTCTGTCTTTGTGAGATTGATGCCTGGAGTCCAAGTGTGAGACTTGGCTTTTCTGCTTCCTCAACGGCCTTACCTACAGAGACATTTTCCGATCTGGTCTATGAACTACTGCTCTCTAGCTCCTAGCAATTCTAGCTCTGAGTCACTGGCAGGTCTGGACACCTGAGCCTTGACAAGTGGGCCACTGAGCCATGAGCCATCTCTGAGTTCAGCAAAGAGCCCAGTTCTCAGTGGCTCTATCTGTGCTGTCACATGGGATGTTTGCACAAGGACAGCAGGAAGAGCCTAGCCCTCCTGAATGAGAGGCGGGTCAATGATGGAGTTCTCCAGATCCAGCCTGCCCTCCTGGGCTCTTTAAAAGGTTCTAGAATTCTGCCAGTCAAATCTAGCTCACTGGCCTCCAGCCGAGACTGTCTTCTCTTCATTTTAAATAAATGCTGCCCATGCCCAAGCCTGCAGCACCTGGACTGTTCTTTGGGATTGTTCAAGGGCTCAGCGGCCACACCCGGCCTGGGAAGGATGTGGTTCCTCTGGTTCCTCCTGCGGTAAATTCCCCCAGGACAGCAGGAGGCTCTTTTTTTGGTATCAGCTCCCTACTTAGCCTCTTTGGGCCTGTCCTTTCCAACACAAAGGTCATCTTCCTTGACAGAGAAAGCAATGGAAATGAGACCTGAGCAGCTCTGACTTTGCAATGTCCTGCACACACCGAGCAATGATCCTCCCCTTTCCTCCTCCCCTCCTTCTCTTTTCCAACTGGGCTTGAAAACGAAAGCCCTCAGCCACCTCGCTTCCTTCTGCTCCTGCCCCTGCCCCCACAGTCCCCTTGTGTCCCCTGCACTGGCTTCCTCCTCCTGGACATCAATTCTTTACAAATCTAGGCTGGTGGATCTGTTCTCTGTGGGTGCACACTGGTCCCTCAGGGTGACTTACATTACCCGGCCCCACCGGCCCACCCCAAGAATCCCTTACTCAGAGAAACGGTCGTAGAAGGGGGAGCGCAGCAGGTAGTAAAGCAGCAGGATGGTCCGTCGCCGGAGCTCCAGGCGTTCTCTCCGAGTCAGCCCTTTTTTGTCACTTAGTAGACTAAGGCTGCGGATGGAAGGAAACAAGAAGGCAGGGTCAGGTCTGAAATACTGGAGTCTGGGAACCTATGCATTCAAAGAGGCTATCCTTTATATTAATACACATCTTTTGCTTATCTCCAATGGCCAAAAGCCTCTTTTCTTTCAATCAATAAACAAACATTTATTAATTGCCACTGTGCTAAGCAAATACCAAGAATGAACCAAGCCCTCCTCTCTCAACGCTTGTAATATACTGGCTCATGTCAGGAGCGGTCTCCTCTGTGAAGCTCGTGCTGACCCCCCACTCTTCTGGAGGCTCCCTGAAGGCACAAGCCTCTTTCATTTGTGTCTCTGTGTGTGCCTGGCACATGGAGGCTCTCCACTTCTGTCTGCATTTCTTTATCTCCAAACAGTCTCTCACTCACTGCATTTCCCTCTTTACCCTCTCCCATATGGCCCTCTCCCCATTCCATTATGGCCAAGGACTCTACTTTTCCCCTATGTCTCTAATGCCTACCCAGAGCCCAGTTCAGAGCAGGCATTCAGTAAGCATTTGCTGACGTGAATGAAGACTCCCCACAAATAGTGTTGGGGAAGGGAAGAGGCAGCCAAGGCAGGTTCACTGAGAGCCCTCCAAGTGTTTATAAAGCACTGACCCTGGGACAACACAGCAGCCCTAAGGTCATTAATGCATGCGCTATGAACTCCATTTTGTGGATGAGGAAACTGAGGCTCAGGAGAGGTTAGAGGACTTGCCCGTGGTCACACCGAGAGTCATCTTAAGTGCCTGAATTAGAACCCAGGTTGTAAGACTCCCATTCACAGACTGAGAGCTCGGAGGAACCTCACAGAGCACCCTTAACTGAAAGATGATGAAACTGAGCCCAGAGGGTTTATGAAAGGGCCTTGTCCCAGGACACTCAGGCAGTGCTAGAGCCGGGAGGCTGAGCCCCAGTCTGCAGCCCCACCCTGGGCATGTGCCCTCCGCTGCACCACTCCCTGCACTAACTCTCCTTGACAAGAGAGGCTCTCCTCGTTCGACTGCATGGCCAGAGTGGTCCACTCCCCCAGGGCCTTGACCTCATGGGCGTCTACCCTCCCTGCCCACATGGAATCCCAGACAAGTCTGGAGCTGTCAAAGGAGAACTAGGTTTGTGGCCTGGCCCCAAGGGCTGCGCAAAATGTGATGGTAAGAAGCTGTACAGAGGAAGACTGAGGCGTGCAGGAAAAAAAGCCCTCCCACCAGCTAGAGATGCCTCCCCCTCACCAAAAGCCCTGAAAGGAAGGCTCTACGGCCCCATGTGGAGTGGGGGCCAGAAAGGGTCCTTGGACAAAAGCAGCATGCACAGTGAGGGGAGGGGAAAGGAACAAGCATCCACAGGGCGCCTGCTTCGTGCACAGACACTGTTAAGCACTTCGCACTCACTCTCTCCTTTCATCCTCACAACTCTGGGAGGCTGTCCTCTCCATTTTGCAGATGAGGCAAACAGAGGTGAAGTTGGCTTGCCAAGGGTGACAGAGGAAGCATCTGAGGCTGGATTTGAATTCAGGTCTTCCTGACTTGTACCCAGTGAGCCACCACCATGGAAGCTGCCACCCCAGTCACACACACTTACCTGGTCACGTCCAAGATGGCAGAGAGGAGCCAAGGCTTCCAAGACCGCTGACCCCACAGGCCCAAACTCAGCACTGACAGTGAAAGGGTCAAGGTCCTCTTGAACAGAGTGGCCCTCCCCCTCAACCCCCCTCCATCCTCAGCCTCTCCTCCCCCGACCACAGCCTGGGCTCCAGCAGATACAGTGCAGCAAGGGTCGGGCTATGTACACTGACTCAGCAATGGTCTCCTGCAGCCCCAGGGGGGTTGGGCCAGCTTCCAGATCCTCCCCTCGGTGGTGTGTACGCCCTTCCTGCTGCCGGGGGGCACCCCAGTGCCTTGAGTGCAAGGATGGTGCTGGAACACAGAGTCATACTCATAAGAAGGGAGGGTTTCCAGGTGGGCACCTGGGGGTGGGTGGTGGCGGGGTGCCATGGAACTAAAGCCCAAGTGACCCCACGTCCCTCCCCACTGCGGCTTCCCCGCTTACTGCTCTGTAGGGATCGCACCACCCGGTTGGACCGCTTCCCCACGTAGGGCCGGTCTTGGCTGCCCACACTGCGCTCACCACCTACAGAGGAAAAGAGGCCAAGGGAGCAGTGTGGTTGGTGTCCTGGAGGGAGAAGTCACATGGTATCACACCACGGAGTCTTTAGCAGGACCATCCCAGCCCCATACTCCAGAGACACCTTGTCAGCTCCAGAATCAATGATAAAACCCTCTTGGACATTTCGAGCCCTTCCTAGCCTGGCCCCTTCTTACGTTTCCAGGCTATTTCTGCTAGGATTCTCTTCTCTGCTCACCCTGGCCAGCCTCAACTACAATGCCCCCTTCTGCAGGAGGCCCCAGACCAGAAGCCATCTATGGCCCACTCCTGGGTTCCCTTCCATCCACTCTGTATATATTTGGTCCATACCTAGTTACTTCTGTGTTGTCTCCCTCCTTAGATGGTAAGCTCCTAGAGGGCAGACTGCTTTAGTCTTTCTTAGCACCCCCAGTACTTAGCACAGAGCAAGCCGCATACACAGTATGCCCTTAATCAATGTGTGAAGATCAACAGAGAACAAAAAACGCATGCTCTGCCACTGTCTGAGAACTAGCCCCAACTCTCCACAAGGACACATAGGGCACCAGAAATATGAAGGGAGAGTGTCCACTGGATGCCAGCTGATTCCAACAACTCAGTGCTTTGGGGAAGAGCTAAAAGACTCCCATCCTACAGATCCGCAAGGCTGACAGCGCCTGCTCGCCCACAGCCTAGGCTGGGGGAAGCACACTGCCACAGGAAGGACCCCGGGAATGAAAATTCTCCAGGGGAAATCAGTCCAGGTGAGATGAAACCGTCTCTAGCATGAACTTCCCAAGACATAAGGAAATCCTTCCAAGGAGAAAGAAAAAAGATGGGAGTTGTCTCAAGAAGCTGATGTGGATCAGGGACGTCACCAACCAACCAAGACTTGAGTTTAGGGTTCAAGGAATATGCCGAAGAGGGAATCAAGGACAGATAAAAGAAGACGAGGGTGAGGACACAGCCCGGCCAGCAGCAGCTGAGGAAGGTAGGGGGAGGGAAGGATGATGGAGAGAGCTTGGGTTTTGTTTCCAGGGGTCCTTGTATTCTGATGGAGGTGGGAGGCCCCAGAAGGGTCAAGGATGATGCTCCACATGGGTGGCCACAGCCAGGGAGGAGCTACCTGGCCCAGCCTTTGCTTCTGTTTTCCTGCGCAGAAGGTCACCTGTCTGACAGGTGTCAATGCTTGGGCTCCAAGCTAGGTCCCTGGCTCCACTCAGCATGGTCTTCATGCTACTGCCTGCACTAATTATCAGGAAGGGCAGCCATTCAGCTATCTGCCAGGGAACCCATTTTCTTATGCTAAGGGCTGGGAGAGGAATGGCAGTGATCCACTGTCCCTAGAAACTCTGTCTACCACACATAACCTTGGGTTTCCACCAAGAGGTGACATGAGTGTTGCAGGGGATGGAATGCTGCTCTGGAGTCAGGCAGACTTGAGTTCAAATCTGCCCTCAGATGCTTCCTGGCTGTGTGACCTAGGCAAGTCCTTTGACCTGTTTGCCTCAGTTTCCTCAACCATAAAATGGGGATAATAATAGAACTGACTTCCCAGGGTTGCTGTGAAGATGAATCACAAAAGAACTGTCAAGTGCCCAGTGCAGTGCCTGGACACAGACAGTGCTCTATAAATGTGAGCTATTTTTATTATTAAACGCTTGCTGCCATCAACCTCTCAGGGGCCTTGTTGGAAAAAAGCAGGAATGGAGATTTCTTAGGAAATGAAAGCTCTCCATAGCCATGAGTAATCGTGTTGCACAACCCTAAAGCTTTCAGGTCCAAAGTTCCAACATCATGACTATGGGGGAGAAGCCAGAAGAGGTCAGGAGGGGTCAGGAGGGCTATGGCAAAGTAAGGCCCAGAAGCCAGATATCCCATGTCAGGGCTTGCTGCTGCTCAGAGCCCAAAGCCTCATTGGGTGTGCAGAGGCTATCTGCACACGTACAGCCACCTGCTTAAACCAGGGGTCCAAGGATGACCCCCATCTTAGAGAGAGAGAGACTGATCTGACCCAAATCCCCTGGCTGGCAAGTGAGAGAGCCAGAACTTGAACTTGGATTCTGAGGCACCATGGAGTCTAAGAAGGCGGACAGCCCCCACTCTAAGGGTCCTTCAAGTCCCTCCGCCAGGCAACTGGACCAAGGGTCCCCCAAGGTCACACTTCGGGGAAACAGGGCAGGGAGAAAGAGAAGTCTCACCTTGGGGGTGAAGCTGCATTTCCCGATCAAGCGGAACGATGGGAGGTGAGGTCTGGAGGCCAGCCTTGTACCAGAGCAGCAGCAGGACTCGAAGCACGGCCCTGTGGGGACAGAAGCCTTGGTGGGGAGCGGTGGGCGGCTGGGAGAAGAGAGCCTCACAGGGAGGATAGAGGCCCTACCCCAGGAGGGCTCCCCCTCTGCCCCCGCTCCTCAAACGTACTTGGCCAGCTGGATGAGGACGATGACGAGCCAGCGGCCCATCTCCCCCCACACCTTGGCGGCCCCCATCTCCATGAACACTTCCACGCACTCGAGCACACTCAGCCATGTTAGCAGCTTCTGCTGGGACAGCGACTGCAGGAGGAGAGGGGCGTCAGAGGGGCGGGGCGCGGGGCTCCCCCCGCTGCCAGGGCCCCTCCCCGGCCCCTTACCACGGGCAGGCTCTGCCTGAGCTCCTTCCGCAGGATGCCGTCGTTCAGGAGCACCAGCAGGTTGGAGGCGGAGTACACTGGGGAGCGCCAGGGGCAGCCAGTGAGGAAACCCTCTCCTCACCTTCAGCCCGGAGCCATGAGCAGCGCCAGGCGCGGGCAGACCGACCTGTTCCTCCACCTCCCACATCCCCACGGGGCAGGCTGAGCAGGGGAGGGGGGGGCTCCCTAACCGCCCACAATCCCAACCCCAGGCCTCCCCCTCCAGGCAAAGCCCCAGCTCACCCCGTGGGGCCACCCCCAGTATACGCACCCAGCTCTGACAGCTCGTGGGAATCCGCGAAGCGACCTAGGAGAGACAAGGCAGGGTTGGAGGGGGGGCAGACCACGAGGACCCGACGGCAAGGGGCTGGTGCAAGGTCACCCTGCACCCACAGGCTCTCGCCTTCAAAACCGGGGTGCGTGGGGGAGGGGAGCGCCTGCCTCTCACTCTCAGGGAGTCTCTCTCAGTCTCGGGGGGATCTGAATGTGTCTGAGGGGGTCTGTCAGCCTTGGCAGTTTCTATTTCTTAATCTCTGGGGTCTCTCAGGCTCTGGGGGGGTGTCTCTGTCTCTCAGTATGGGGAGTATCTATCTGTCTTTGGGTCTAGGAATCTGTCATTTTAGTCTCACTGCGGGGACTGTTTCAGTCTTGGGGGTCTCTATTTCTCAATCTCGGAGATCTCTGTCTGGGGGCGTCTCTGTCTCTCAGTGGGGAAGCTGTCTCAGTTTGGGGGTCTATCTCAATCTCAGAGGTCTGTCTCTCAGTGGGGGATCTCCGTCTGTCGGAGGTCCTTCCGTCTCTCAGCCTAGAGGGTCTCTGCGCAGATAGGGGCTCGGGGATCCCGAGGCCACATACCCCACTCCGGGGTCAGAGGTCAGACCGGTACCTGCCAGCAGGTAACTGAGGCCCCGCACCGCCGTCTCCAGCTGGGCCGTGGCGGCCGGGTGGCGGGTCACGTACTCCTGGTAGCGCAGGCCCAGGAGCCGCAGCTTCTCCATCGCGCCTTGGGAGTGGAGTGAGACCGGGACTGGGAACAGACACCAGCCGCCGCCGCGTCCTGCGCCCCGCAGACTACTTCCTGCTTCCGGCCCTGATCCCGCCTCATTTCCGTCCGGTCAAGTTCCCACCCCTTAAGGTCGTCCTTGGCAACCGCCCGAACCCTCCCGCTCAATCCCACCGTTTCATTGGTCCCGATGCTCCACAGGACCGTCCAACCAGGATCCTGCTAGGCCGTGCTCTACCGCCTTTTGGAAGAGTTGGTTCTGCGCCTGCCTCCATAAGGCTTGGGCGGCAGCCCGCGCAGTTGCCTCCAGAGAAAGGAGGAGGAAGCTCGTCCCTTTCTACAGGTGGGCTGAGCCAATCGAACGCCGAGAAAGTCGAGTGGAAGGAAGGGATTTAAAGGGTTCCGTGGCTCGGCTCCCCCGAGCCCTAGCACGAAGTAGCCGGCGGGGAGCGGGGTCGGGCTGGAGGTGGCCCCCTCCCTTCACACCAGTCATGCTCCTGGAATCACAGAATGTCGGGGCTGGCAGGGGTCTTAGGGACCGTCTGGTCTCACCCCTTCCCGCTTTGCAAAACGGGGAAACTGAGGCCGGGAGACGGGAGGGACATCTCCGTGGATAACCCGTAGGAGCAAGGTCAAAGGGCTGGAGGAGGGTGCCAGATTTGGAGTCAGGAGCTGCCGTTATCGGCAGGGTGCTCTCGGGCGAGTCACTGAATTGTTCTGGGGTCTCAGTTTCGCATCTGGTGGGACCTTCCAGCCCTAAAACCTATGATTTCAAGGCGAAGAGTCAGGACTTGAACCCTGTGCTCCTGACTCCAACCCTAGGCTTCTTTCTACGAGCCCGACAAGAAACTTGTAGTCGGCCCCCGCATTCCAAGGTCCTGCCGTAGGGGGCCCTCCTAGGAGAGGCGGCAAGTTCCCCGGGCTCAGGACCCCCACCGAGACAGCGAAGGGGCCGGGGAAGGGGGGGTCTCGCCGAGGCTCTTCCTTGGGCTGGGAGGGCTCAGTGGAGTGGCTGTGGACTGTCCGCCCCCTCCTGGGGCTGTGGGTGCAGGAGATGCTCGGATCCCGGACAGGCAGGTGTCTGGGCTGGGACCCCATGCCCCTCTCAGGCTCTGTGCCTCAGTTTCCCCCAATGATACACCTTCCCTCCGATGGGGGAAGGAGAGGAGCCCCAGAGGAAACCGAGGGAAAACCTCACCAGAAGCTCGGCCACCTCCAGCCCGAATCTTCCCATTACACTGGGGTCAGGACGTAAATTTTTTTTTTGCCTTTCTTCACATCTCCAGTGCTTAGGACCATGCTAGGCACACAGTAAGGGCTTAATAAATATTGGTTGACTCAGCAGTTTGGGAAATATAGAGCCCAAGAATTCAAACATTTATTAAGCATCTCATGTGTACCAGGCATTTATTAAAGGACCAGCTGTGGACAGACATTGTGCTGGGACTGAACGTGACAATCAGAGTCTGAGGATTCAATTCCACAAGCATTTATTAAGTGCCTACTGTATACCAGACACTGGACTAGGGCAGAACCTGAGAATCACAGCCTGAGAGCCTTACAGTTAAAGAGGATCTCAGAGGTCATTCTAAGCCACCTCTACTGTCTATATTTGTGTTTAAAAAAAGTAGTGTGCTTTATGCCCCATTGGCCAGGGGGTGTAGAGGGGGGAGTATGTGCCATGAGCCAGGATCTCAGAATTAATTCCCCAGTTCCTGCTAGGAGAGGGATTTGAATCAAAGGGCCTGAGCTCTGAGGAAGGACCGTCTTCTTCTGTGTCTGGGCTGGTCCTTGGGGTATGAGGGAGCTGGGCCAGCTAGGGGTGGGCTGGTGGAGGGAAGCTGCTGGGAGAGTCTCAGGCTTTTCTAGGGAAGGCAGCCCAAGAAGCCAGTGCTCTAGGGTTCCCCTACCAGATCTCTGGCTAGATAAGTGCCCCAGAGACAAAGAGCAGCTGTGTGTCTTGGAGAGCCACGGGCTAGGCTGGGCGCCTGCCTGGGCACAACGACTTCTTGGCTCCTGCCCCAAGCTGGCACCAGTGGGCTGCTAAAGCTAGAATTGGAGGGGAGGGCAGACAGAAGGAGGTTATTCTTGAGCTCTGGCCTGAAACTGACCTCCTTCCCTAAAGCTGAAGCCCTTCCCCACCTCTCCCAGCCCAGCCAACTCTCTGGGCCTCAGTTTCTCCATCAGGTGAGAATGAAGGAGAGGAGAGTTGCTGTGTGAAAAAACTGTCAGGCAACTGTGTAGTCAGTGTTAAAGAGCTTCCCAGCTCTCTCTTAAGGGTCAAGAGCTCGGCTTCCTGAGCTCTCCAGAGAGTCCAGAGAGGGGAAGGGCCCCTAGTCTCAAGAGAGTAGAAATGCCCCATTCTGGGACACACATACTGGTTGAGAGCCCAGTTGCCCCTGAAGGTCGGGGAAGGACCCATTGCCAAAATGTTCATCCCTCTCTAGAGGTCATGGTGTAGTGCATATAGGAGCTTGACCTTGGAGTTAGGAAGACCTGGGTTCCAGTGTTGCCTGCCATCCCCCTACCTAAACTGGGGAGGGAGGGATGTTCCCTCAGTGTCCCAAGTGGCTCTAAACCTGTACATTATAGTGGAGTTGCCAACCTGGGGAGGTGGAGGAAGTCTGCATGCTGGAAATCCTCTCACCCTGATGGAATCCCAGGTCTAGCTCATCCCAAGCTCCTGGGAAAGCTCAGGGCTCAGGATGGCCCTGTTCCATCACTTCCACTTCCCCTACCCCTCCAAAGTTTCCCCGCTTGTGCCCTGGAGGGCCACCCAGAGACACTATTGTAACTGGAAAGGCACTGGGCTGCAGAGTTCCACAGGACTTCGACAAATCACCAACTCCCTGGGCCTCAGTTTCCCCATCCATGAAAATGTCGGGGGAAACATAAGTGAGATAAGAAACCTCTTCTGTCTAAGAATTCTTAGGTGCTTCCCGGCACTGACATTCTGTTGTCATAAAAATGACTGGCATTGATGTAGCCTTTTAAGATCTATGAAGCATGTTTTCTACCTCGTCTTCTTCGACTTCACAGCACTCTGGTAAGATAAGTGCTACAGGTATTATTAGCACCACGTTTCTGAGGGAGAAACTGAGGCAGTGGCAGGATCTGAACCCAGATCTTTTTGACTCCAGGCCCAGGACTCTACCTCCATCACTAAAATGCCTTTGAGCTCTCACATTCTGTGGATCTAAAGTCTTTTATACTCTAATACTCAAATATTATGAATATATGTATTCATACGTATATGTATTCTAACAATTTATCTTTTGTATTTTAAGGTTGCTTTCACTTCAACGTTCTTTTCTCACATCCTTTGGTCCAAAGTCCTTTCCATTTCAGATATTTTGTGTTCTAAGGGCCCTCCCAGCCCTGACATTCCCTGCTCTGAAGCCCCTCCCAGCCTAGACATTTCCTGTTCTAAGGGCCCTCCCGGCCCTGACATTCCCTGTTCTATGTGCTTCCCTGTTCCTTCTGCTCTTATATTCTTACGTTCTATGTTTGGCCCATGATCTATTTGGGGGAAACGGGAATGGAGTAGAATGCCTACCCTGGGCAGACAGTGGTAGAAAGAGGGCGAGACCTGAAGAGTCCCTTAGGACCTGAGTGCTGGCAGTACCCAACCAGGAGCCTGAGAATGACCCCTACACTCCCTCAGCTCTGGTCTCCTGCCCAGATCAGGCTAATCTCATTCTATCAGCCTTGAGCTGTATTTCATCAAAGGGCACTCCAGTCCTAATGGCCTCTCAGGTTCTAATAGACCTGAGATCTGCCCTGTCGGAGGCCAGGTGAGAGAGCCTGGGCCAGAGCCCTGGGAGAATGGGTGGGGGTAGGGAATACTGGGTGGAGGAGGGTTCCAAAATGCCTGGGCTCCGGAGCCTGACCAAGGCAGGTCTCAAAGTGTTCTGCCCCGCTTCCCCAGAACCGCCTCCTCCTCTGAAGAGCAGGCAAGAAGGGCAGGACTGGGGAAAAACTACCCCCCACTCCCCACCTGTCCTCCTCCTGTCGGCCTCCTGCCTCAGGTATGGCCAGGCTTCCCAGCGGGACAGGTGTCCCCACTCTCAAGTCCCCTTCCCCCCAGGGTAGGACTGGGACACAGCTCAGTGGATTCCACATTCCTTCCCAGGCTGTGGCCTCCACCCCCATTCTCTCCCCCGCCCCCCACCCCACCTTTCACATGCAAACGCTGCTCCTGTCCAGTAATTTCTCTGCCTCCGGAGGCTGAGTCTCCTTTGATCCCTTTGGCCGGGGTCAGCAGGCCCCGAGAGGCCCCGCCCCCTTGCCTGCTTGAGGGGGGATTGGGAAGCAGCCTGAGAGCTGGGGACTGATCTTTTGTGCCTACGAGCGGGGGTAGGGGGGGATTGCCTTCCCCCAGCCGCCCCCCACCTCCAGCTGCCTAGCTTGAAGCCTGTGAGCTGTGAGATCGGCTTTGGGGGGGTGCGGGGAGACTTCAGCCCCCATAAGTGTGTCGAGTTGAGAGCAGGTAAATGGGGGAGGGGGGCTTCCTGGGTGGCCTTCCTGGGAGTTGCATTCCGCGGCTGGGAGGGTACATTCATGCTCCCCGCACCTTTCCAAGTCAGAGTTGGGGGGAGTTCCTGAGTCCCAGACCTGGAGCCGCTCGGGCCCTCCCCCCTTCCTTCTTCCAGGCAGAGCTGAGCTGAGACGAGGTGAAACTTGAGTCAAGGTGGCTGGGCGGGCGGGCAGGGCGGGAGGCGGGGCAGGATCCTGCCCGGACGGGCTGGCAGCTTTCAGGAAGAATCGCTGGAGCGGCCGGGCAGGCCGGGCCGGACCAGGCAGTACAGGGAGCGAGGGGCGCAGGTGAGAGCGGGAGGGCGGGCCGGCCGGTGCTGCCCCGACGGGGCGGCCGCGCCCGCTACACTGGGCAGCTCTGGTCCCGGGCTCGCCCCTGCCTCCCTCCCTCCCCAGGGTCTAGGATGCCGCCTGCTGCCCCGGGCCGGGCCGTCCCGCCCTGAGCTGGCCATGCTGCCCCGGGGGCGGGGGCGGCTGAGGGCGCTGGGCGCCGGGCTCCTGCTGCTGCTGCTGTTGCTGTCCGGCCTCTACCTGCTTAGCGGGGACCTGCAGTGTGAGTGGTCAGCGGGCCGACGGGGTGGGGTGGGGTGGGGGGAGGCTGCACTCCCAGCGAGGACCCCGACGCCGACCCCGCGTCTCTCCGGCAGATGGTCGCCTACTCCTGCCCTCCCCTTGCTCCGGAGGGGCCCTTGAGGGGCTAGGGGCTCAAGTTCGGGCTGTGGAGGAGGAGAATCGGCAGCTGCGGGAGGAGCTCCGGCGCTGGGGGGTCCTGGGGAGACTCCCCTCGGAGCGCGGAGGTGAGCCCCAGATGACACGGGGCTGGACGGCCTGTAGTCAGCAGCCCGCCGTAGAGAAATGCGAGGTAAGGCGGGCCCCCAGAGCCCAGCAGATGTAAGCGCTCCAGGCTGTCCGGAGCGGCCCACCCTACCCTACCTGTCCCGACTCGCCTGTACCTCGAGAGGGGGGCGTGCCATGTGGGAGAGAAGGGCCCTGGGCTGGGGAGACTCTGGCTTTATGATCCCTCTGAGTCTTGGGCCATGTCACTTCCCTCCTCTGGCCACCCTATCCTAGTGGGTCAAACCACTGGGCATCCCAGATCGGGGATTCTTAACCTGGGGGATGGGCGTCATGAATAGATTTCAGGGGGTCTGGGAATTGGATGGGGAAAGTTACACCTTTATTTCTACCCGCTTTGGATTTCTTTTGTAATCCACTGTATTTCCTTTTATGAATTTAAAAGCATGTTCGAAGTTCATAGACTATCCCTCTGCCAGGAGTAAGGTTAAGAGCCTGAAGCCTCTAAGGGCCCTCTCAGCTGAGCCATTCTGGGATTCTAAGATAGAATCTTTTTCCATTTCCCTTCTCTCAGTCACTCAAACTAGTCTCACCATTACCCCAAATATGCCACTGGGGTCTCCAGCACATTTTTGCCCAGCTGTGACCCCCCTGCCACTCCCCAGTTCCCACTCCTCTTTTGGGAGGCAGAGGCCCTGAGGCCAGTCTCAGCTCTAAAACTTACCATCTGGTGTGACCTTTGGCCCATCACTACTTCTTTGGGTCTGTTTTCTCATCAGTGGAATGAGGGGTTAGGACTAGATGACCTCTGAGCCTGCTCCCCCCTCCCTCCCAGCCTAGTAAGAGATGGGAGCAGTGGATAGTTGTGGATCTGGGATGCATCTCCCCTCTCCCGTCCCCAATCCTCCAGCTCCTGCATGTGGCTGTCGTGTGTGCCGGGCATAACTCCAGCCGGGATGTGGTCACTCTGGTCAAGTCCATCCTCTTCCACAGGTACCTTCCCTTCCCACCCCCACCTCCCCAAGTCCTGGGACCCCTGCCAGTAACAATAATGGGATCACCTTAATGTTGGTAAGGTTACGAACTGATTTCCTCCAAGAAAGCTGGGGGGCTAAAGCTAGCTCAAGTAGGGTTGGGCAGGAGTTGGGTAGGAGCTACCTGGGGCGCTCTCAGCCAGAATCCCCCTACCCCCACCCCAGGAAGAACCCTCTGCATTTCCATCTGGTGACTGATGCTGTGGCCCGAAACATCCTGGAAACCCTCTTCCACACCTGGATGGTGCCCTCTGTCTTCATTAGCTTCTACAACGCAGACGAGCTCCAGGTAGGGAGCACTGATCCTGGCCCCTTCCCCTCCCCGTTATTAGCTGCGCCCTCTTTCAATCTGACCAGCATTTTGAATTGCCTGCCCCATTCTGGGAGGTACCAAGAGGAAACAAAAAATGTCTCTTGCCCTCTGGGAGCTCCCCCCAGCTGGAGCTTTCTCTTCCTCCTCCCAAGTCCTGGGGCATTTCCTTTCCCATCCCCTGCAGCCAGCAGCTAGCTGCCTGGGTCTGGCCTTGGCCACGTTTCTTGGGGGCAGTGTGGTGCAATGATTTTGGTCTGAGTGCACCTGGGCTTTAGTTCTGACTGCCTACTAAGCTAGTTCGGTGATCTTGGACACGTCATCCAATGGAATCCTAGATTTAGGAGTAGAAGGGGACCTCAGAGGTCGACCAGCTAGTCCTTCCTGCCCCGACCTGCCCCACGTCGTTGGACAGCCGGGAAAAATGAGCCCCAGGAGTTGGAGGGACTGACTTGGAGGAGGTCACCAGTGGCAGAGAGGGCATTGTGAGCTGGGCCAGGGCCCTCCCCACTGTACCTCACTTCATCTTGTGAGTCATTGCTGGAGTAACACAATTCAGCCCCACCACTGACCCCAAATCCTCCCTCTTCAGGATGGTCTCAGAAAAGAAGTGTCTAGTTTTCCAGAATCAGGCAGGCTACACCCACTGTCTCCTATTCCTCTCCTCCAGCCCACCTACCCTCCATCCTCCTTCCCCCCCTTTTTTAGTTATTACTCAACATTTACTTTTATGAGATTTTGAGTTCCAAATGTTTTTTCTCTCCCTCCCTCCCTCCCTCCTCCCTCCCTCCCCCCTGCCTCTCCAGGATGGCAAGCATTCTGATTTAGGTTATACATGTACAATCATATTAAACGTATGTCATGTTGTGGAAGAAGAATCAGAACAAAAGGGGAACTTTGAGAAAGAAAAAAAAAGAAAATAGTTTGTTTCATTCTGTGTTCAGATGCCATAGTTCATCCAGTCTTTTTGACCTCCTTAGCATCTGTGCAGTGGTTCCCCTCATTGAGCTTCCATTCCCCAACCAGAAGATGAGGGGTTTGGAATAGATGGCCATTCGGTCCCTTGCAGGTCCAGCAGCCTCTGAGCTCTAGGTCAGGGAGGGAGAAGGGAAATGGGCTTATGCCTGCCCCCTGTGGCTCATGTCAGCCCCTCTTCCCTACAGCCTGAGGTTGCCTGGATCCCCAATAAGCACTACTCAGGCATCTATGGGCTCTTGAAGCTGACCCTGCCCCGGGCACTGCCCCCCACCCTGGCCCGGGTCATTGTTCTTGACACCGATATCACTTTTGCTTCTGACATCGCTGACCTATGGGCTGTCTTTGCCCGATTCTCAGGTGAGGAGCCTGGGGCCCTCAGGTCTCTCTGCCTCTACCCTTCCCACTGTCCAAGCCCCCTGATCAGGTGCCCTTCTGCACGGCCTCTTCCCCCTGTCCCTCTCCTCACCCCCCCACGTGTAATGTTGGACATCTTGGAACCTAGTATTAGAAACCAGAGAAGTCCAGCACTCTGCCTTTGAACAGGGGAATGTTCCCAAACCTGGGGACCAGCGGCAGTGGGGTATGGTCCCTTCTGCCTCCATTTCCTTCCCTGCCTTCTTTTCCTCCCAGACAAGCAGGTGATTGGGTTGGTGGAGAACCAGAGTGACTGGTACCTAGGAAATCTCTGGAAGAACCACCGACCCTGGCCTGCCTTAGGCCGTGGCTTCAACACAGGTAAGGTCTTCTCTCTGGGCCTCAGTCTTCCCAGATGAAAGAATGGGATAATCATGCTGATACTTCCCTGCCTCATTTAAAATATCACAGAAATGGGAGCTGCTGTTGTTATTGGGTTGGGGGCAGGGGGGGCCTCTAGGTACCACAGGACTTAATGGGAAGGGACAGAGAAGGCTTGGAGGTTTTGGAAATACCCCAGTGAAAGTGCATTCCCAAGGAGTGATCCTGCTGCATCTGGAGCGACTGAGGCAGGTGGGCTGGGAGCAGATGTGGAGGCTGACGGCTGAGCGAGAGCTGCTGACTATGCTGGCCACCTCTCTGGCTGACCAGGTACCCAGGTGCAGTCCCCAGGGGCTCCAGGCTAATGATGAGGGTGGGCTATCGATGAAGGTCTCAGGGGCCAACGTGTTGCTGCCACCTTTCAGGACATTTTCAATGCTGTGATCAAACAACACCCTTGGCTTGTGCACCCCCTGCCCTGCTCCTGGAACGTGCAGCTGTCAGACCACACCCGAGCTGAGCAGTGCTACTCGGAGGTGGCTGACCTGAAAGTGAGTGTGAGAGGGCCTTTGGGGAGGTGGCCTCGGACCCTCCTGGGGGCACTGTCCCCTGGAAAGTAACTGGAGGCAAGACTCGGGGCCTCATGCTCACCCCTCCTTCCTTCTCTCAAGGTGATTCACTGGAACTCACCTAAGAAACTAGGGGTAAAGAATAAGCATGTGGAGTTCTTCCGGAATCTCTACCTGACCTTCTTGGAGTATGATGGCAATCTGCTGCGAAGAGAGCTCTTTGGCTGCGTCAGTGGTGGCCAGACCCAGCCGGACCAGGTGAGATGCCAAGTGCCCCTCCCCCCCTACCGCCTAACCAGGGGAGACACCCGAGCCCCCCCTACCTCCTAACTGGGGGAGATACCCGAGCCCCCCCACCTCCTAATCAGGGGAGATACCCAAGCCCCTCCCACCTCCTAACCAGGGAAAACACCCGAGCCCCCCCACCAAGGGAGACACCCGAGCCTCCCCTGACCTCCTAACCAGGGGAGACACCCAAGCCCCCCCACCAAGGGAGACACCTGATCCTCCTCCTACCTCCTAACCACGGGAGACAGGCTCCCTCCTCAGGACTGGGGGGAGGGAAGGAACAGGGAAGCAGACCCTAGCTCCCCAGGTGAGAAGGCCCTCCCCCTTTTCTGACCTGGCAGGGAAGATACCTCCCTGACCTTTCCATCTCAGGACTCTCTCCCCAATACCTCCTAGACAAGGCAAGCTCTGGTGGAGCTGGAGGAGGATGCCGCCTGCTATGAGTTCCGTCAGCAGCAGCTCACCGTCCACCGAATCCACCTCACCTTCCTGCCCTATGAGCCTCCTGTCCCCCACCCCCACGATGTCACCCTGGTGGCCCAGCTGTCCATGGACCGGTATGGGAGGTGGGGAGGGTGAAGGGCTGATAGAGGAGACAGGGGAGGATGGGGTGGGGTGGGCAGCAATCCATCTCTCTGATCTCCCTGCCTCTGACTTCCCCAAGACTACAGATGTTAGAGGCCCTCTGCCGCCACTGGCCGGGCCCCATGAGCCTGGCCCTGTACCTGTCGGATGCAGAAGCCCAGCAGTTTCTGCATTTTGCCCAGGCCTCCGAGGTGCTGGCTGCCCGTCGGGATGTGGCCTACCACATCGTGTACCGGGAAGGGCCCCTCTACCCTGTCAACCTGCTCCGGAACGTGGCTCTGGGCCAGGCCCACACCCCCTATGTCTTCCTCAGCGACATTGACTTTTTGCCAGCCTACTCCCTCTATGACTACCTCAGGTACCAGCCCCTTCCAGATTCCTTGTCTTGGGGAAGATGAGGCGGGCGGTGGGAGAGGAGTGAGGAGTTAGGCTAATGAGCTTTAGGGACTATTCCAGCTCTTCCTGGTTCCGTGATTCCAAGTCTGGTGACTTGGGGGGCTGAGAGGACAGGAGGCAAATGGAGAGGAAGAGGGGCTTTCTGACGGGCAGGGAGCCTGGGGCCTTACATAGATAGTGCTTTAGCCTCACGGTGCATTTCAGGCATATTGTTGGTGGTGTTTGATTATGCCAGGCTGGGATTCAGTTCTATGATGCCTATTCTTTACATGATGAAACTGAGGCCCATCACATGGCTAGTTAGGTTCTGAGTCCTGGGCTCTTCCCAGAAAACACGTTACTGATTCAGCCTTTTGTCTTTCTATCAGTGATTTCCTGTCACTTGGAAGAGCTCATCCCTGTTTTTATTCTACTGGGACTGCTCTTTCCTGGGGTGGAGAGTTCCCCCTCTCTCATGTCCCTTCCTCCTACAGGACCTCCATCAAAGAGCTGGACCTGGCCACTCGCAAAGCTGCTCTGGTGGTGCCAGCCTTTGAGACCCTTCGATATCGACTGAGTTTCCCCACCTCCAAGGCTGAGCTGCTATCCCTGTTGGATGCTGGCTCTCTCTACACCTTCAGGTGGGACCCCATCCCTCCCCTGCCTTTTTCCTCTACCTTGTCTGTGACAGAAAGTGTGACCCGTGTGTCTCCTGGGCATCCCAGGTACCATGTTTGGCCTCGAGGGCATGAGCCCACCAATTATGCTCGTTGGCGGGAGGCCCAGGCTCCCTATCGTGTGGAGTGGGCAGCTGACTATGAGCCATATGTGGTGGTCGCCCGGGATTGCCCCCGCTACGACCCCCGGTTCGTGGGCTTTGGCTGGAACAAGGTGGCCCACATCATGGAGCTGGATGCACAGGTAGGTGGGAGAGGTGGGCCTAGATCCTCCCTCCCTTCCTCCCCTCAGACCCATCCCATGAAGCCAGAGGTGGGTCCCCTCAGATTGGGATGACCCTTGGAGATCACTTAGTTCAAACCACTCATTTTACAAATGAGCTCACCAAAGGACAGGTGTAGTGGGCACACAGCTGGCTGTTGGCCAAGGGGAAGGAGGGGCAGGCTCCTGACCTCCAGCTTTGGGGGCTCTCCACTATGACCTTGGGCAATGGCCCTTTCTACGCCTTTCACAGGAATATGAGTTCTTGGTTCTACCCGAGGCCTTTGCCATCCACTTGCCCCATGCACCCAGCCTGGACATCTCCAGGTTCCGATCCAACCCCACTTACCGCCGTTGCCTCCAGGCCCTCAAGGATGAATTCCACCAGGACCTGTCCCGCCACTATGGCTCAGCTGCTCTCAAGTACCTCACAGCCCAGCGGCAGCTCTGAGGGGGTCTCCTGGCAGCAGCCTTTCAGGATGGGATCCTCTTCCTGAGCCCGAGGGCTCCCCTTCCCGTTTGATAGGGGTTGAGTTAGGATCTGGGTAGCTGACCGCCCAGGAGAGGGTTTGGGGGCTGTGATGTCCCTCAAGGAAGACTCCCTAGCCAGGGGTAGGGAACCTGCAGCCTTGAGGCCACATGTGGCCCTCTAGGCCCTTAAGTGCAGCCCTTTGACTGAATCCAAACAAAAGGATTTGCTCTGTGAAGTTTGGATTCAAAGGGCTTCACTTGAGGACCTAGAGGGCCACATGTGGCCTCGAGGTCAAAGGTTGCCCACCCCTTCTAGATACTTGACACTGGAATGAGGCCTTAGGTCCTAGGGTCTCTATTTAAGTTATTTAATGTGATTTGGGTGGCTCTGAGGCTGGGGCAGGAAGGGAGTTGTTGCCTTTTGAGGAGATGGGAGAGGCCCCTGGGCTGCTACTGCAGCTCTCACTGTCATGGTGTCCAGCCTCACTGCTACCAGCCATGATGGGGCTGGCCTCCCCACTCTGTATTGGACTTTTATAATTAAAGCAGCTTTTTTATTCTTTTCACATCTTCTGGTTTCTTGGGGTCAGAGGGCCCTGCAGGGAGAGAGAGAGAGACAGAGAGAGAAACAGAGAGAGAGAGAGAGAGAGAGAGAGAGAGAGAGCGAGCGAGCGTGCGTGCGTGCGTGCGTGTGTGTGTGTGTGTAGAGATGGGGGGGACAGAAGAGTCACCAAGACCCCAGACACAATTACACAACCAAAGAGAATTTGAGAGTTGGAGAGGCCCTCCAACCTCCACCATAGTAGTCCCTCCCCATTGCAGACTGGTAACCCACAAGGGCTCTTGCAGCCTGTGTACAGGCTTCCAGCAGAGGTGGCATGGCATGGGGGCTGGATTTAGAGTTTTTCACTTCACCTCAGTGTGTGACCGTGGGCAAGTCTGGGTAAATCTGTAAAATGAGGGCTTAGACTAGATGGGCTCTGTTTCCTTGCAAGTCAAAATCTGGGATCCTGGTTCTGTCCAAGTGCCCCGTGCCCCAACCCTTCACCTCTCTTGTGTCTTCTCTAGGGCCTTCAATCACCTTTAGACCTTGAATAGAGGTGCCTGGGCTGGCCCAGGAGCCATCAACCACCCCCTCAACCGGGTGCCCGTGGGGCAGAGCAGCCCCAACTTCAGGCCTGGGGAGGTGGGGGGCAGGCAAACAGGTCTCATGACCAGAAAAGAGTGAAAGGAGGAGGGCAGGGGCACCTTTGGCTGTCCTCACCCCGAACCCCAATACAGGGAGGCCAACACCAGGCTTCATTCTGTTTTATTTAGTAAAGTGTAAAAATAGATACAAATCTGTCAGCTGCCTTCGGCCCCCCCCCACCCCCCAAAAACCCGCCCCCCAAAAACCCGCCCCCCAACAGAACACTTTCAGCCTGAAGGCCTGCGCGGGGCTTCTACAGAGACTGATGTCACAAGGGCTCAGAAGCCAGAGAGGGCCAGGGAGCGGACGTGGCTGCTCGCCTCTGCCCTCTGGAGAAGGGGAACGGGAGGAGATGACAGTGTCCTTGCTGGAGGAAGCGTGTCACCCTGGGCAGGTCATTTCCTAGGACACACCTTGGCTTCCTCATCCTCAGGAAGAAGTGTCTGGCCTGGCTGGTCTTCCAACGGTCCCATCCAGCTCAATACCACATAATCCCTTAAGACTGGTGGCCAGGATGCGTTGCAGGGAGAGGGGTTCCTGTGCTAGACGAGAGATGAGAGTATTCTACAACCCTGGGAACCAAGGCTATTCAGAAGGCTGTTTCATACCCTTTCTGAATTACAAAACATAAAGTCACCATGCATCCGCTCTGCCAGGATTTGGGGGTGGGTAGAAGGTATCCCACTGCCTCCTCTCCCTTCACAGCTGGTGAGTGGACCATCAGCAAGAGCAAGGATTCCCTCCAGCTCCTGCAGGTGACCACAGACAACTCAGGTATTGACGCTGGGGACCTAGGACAGCCAGCTGGCTGGTGGGTCAGGCTCAGATCCTTTTAATCTCCCATGGGCCCATCTTCACAAGGATTCCTGATGATTTAGGGATTTAGCGTGGGCTCACTTTGAACACCTGGCCTCTCCCCATAGACAGATGTTGAGGCAGGGCTAAGCCACCATGTTCCATCAAACATCCCATAAGAAGCAAATCTTTCAGACAGGCCCTGAATTCCTTCTTGTCTTAGCCCTGGTGGAGGTCACCTCTCCCTGTGTCCTTTCTACAGTGGGCAGGCTTGAGCACCTGCCTGGAATCAAGGCACTGTGGACAGGCAGAAAACGGATGAAATCTAAGTGAGAGATGAAAAGCCCAGGAATGAGGCTGGGGAGATCCGGGGAACCTGAAGGGGTGTCCCGCTGGAGGGGTGGGGCCACCGAGCTAGCAGCAGAGGAAGCAAACTGCCCCTCAGTAAAGCCCTTTGGGAGCTACCGAGTGACCCCTGAGGAATGCTAGAAGCGTTCTTGGGAAGGTAGTGACTGGCCGCCCAGCAAAGCCAGGACTGGACGTTTTGAAAGGCAATGAGAATAAATCAACCTTCTGGGGATGAAGAGAAAGTGGATGGGGAGAAAATGAGACAAGGTTCAACTGGAAGAAAAAGTCCTGGGGTTTAGAACTAGGAAAGCCCTCCAGGCAGTAAGAATAACTGGGCTAGCTTAGAGGAGGGCCTCCCAAAGGTGGAGGCAGCTGGGCAGAAACATGGCATCAGAGCCCCAAGGCTGTCTATTTGAAGCCTGGCACCTTAGCTTCGGAGTCCTGCTCTGCCTTGTAAGGGCCCCTGAGGATAGCTTCCCTCCCCCACCAACCCACTTAGTTGGTCCAGGTCTTTACCCCTATTCCTTGTAATTTTCATTTTGATGCAAGAAGAGACAGACGTCTGAGGCCTCGGGGACCGTCCCAGCTGAGGGATAGACACAGCAGTGAACTGCAGAAGAGGAGAGAGAAGTGTACTGGAGGGGTAGCAGAAGGCAGATGAGAAGTGGGGAGGTGGGGGTCAGAGGAAGCGGCCAAGCTGGTGAGCGGCTGCCTCCCCAAGTCCGGAAGCCACAGGTCTGTGCTTGTGGGGGGATGCAAGCAGAGAGGGGGCTTCCTGAGGCTCACCGGCCTTTCTTCACAGCAGAACGGTATTCTAGGACCCAATGCACAGGCTAAGTACCTTTTTACTGTCTTGTAACTTGGTGCTACGTTTACACTCAGGAAGAAGACAGCTTGGGGATGATTTCCCGTCCTCGTCTGTACCTGGCTTACATCCCATCCTGCCCAACCCATTCTTTGAAACTTCCCAACACCTTCATCCCCACAGAGCACTCACTCCCAAGACCTTTCTCCTCTCTCAGAGCAAAGGCTTCTGAAATGGGTTCAAATTGTGCAGCTACTTTTAAGAAATCGTAACAGACACTCCTGGGTCGCTCAATGAGCCCAGGCAAGTCAAAAACACCATCACAAGGATGGGGAGAGATCACAGCTGGTCTGGGAACTTCAGCCAACTATTTCTGGGACAGGCCTGGGCTTCTCCCCAAGCTCCCTTGTTTCTAGGGGAAGGGAGGGAGGGCCTGGGTCTCGATGATCTCAGCTTTGGAGCTGGGTGGAGATTCTTCTGTCCTCCTGGTCCCAAACCCTACCAGGTACTGACTTTGAGCCTTCAGTATGGCACCAAGGCCCCCTGTCCCCCAGCCCGACTGAGCCTTTAACCCTTCTTCTGAAGTTTCTAGGGAGACAGGCAGGGGTTTGGGATTTCAATACTGACGTCAGAATTCATCTGAAGAGTTCTTTTGACACTGCCTTGACACCCTTGCAGGTGGAAGGGAATGGGTCTGGCTAACAGTTTTCACCGACATGACTGGGGGGTCCCGCTGCTGCCTGCAGTAGGAAGTGGGGCAGGAGGGTGAGGAAAGATGACCAACCAGGTTCCCACTTGGGGAATTACCTGGCGGGGATGTTTCTCTCTCCTGGGCAGTCAGCTGTTGCCCACTGTGGAAAAGCTCTCCAGATGTACATGAAGCTGACACAGCTCTGGGGAGTCCACACAGGTCCAGGGGGCATCAACGCCCCTCCCCAAGGAGAGACATTCAAAGTGTCCGTCCACCAAGTAACTACCATGGTTTTCTCAGGAAGGGAAGAAACAAATACTAGAACAAAAAAGCAACATGAAACCAATGCCAAATGATCTTCTGGTCAAGACCTGTGTGAGAAGACTGAATCTATTCCTTTTCTCTACCTGGGATCCAACATGGATGGAGACTCTTCCCAAAAGGCAGGTGGGTAGACTCTTCCCCCTGGGACTTTCCGGGGCACCAGGGGTCGATGTGGTCACCTAGGTGGGCCAGAAGGGAGGGGAGGCCTACCTACTCTTTCTGTGCCCTTGCCGATGAGGCTCTTGGTCCTGCTGGCTTCAAGGCCTTTGGTGGAAACCCTTAAGAGACGGGTTTTCTTTCACGGGCCCAGTCACAAAGAGATGGAAGGTCCCTCAGAGAAGGAAGGAAAGGAGGGAGAGGGAGTTCAGTGTGTACCCTAGACTCGGGGTATGGGGGCTCTAACTCGTCTGCCTAGAAACACGCCCACAGCAGAGTGGCTTCAGGAGCAGCAGCTGCTGTGCTAAAAAATTAGAACTACACACTCTTCTCCAGTTCTGACGCCTTTTTAATAGAAATCACTGTTTTTAGGAAACAAATAGCACTTGTGTAAATTTTTTTTACAATGTTTCTTACCTTGATCTTAATTTAAGTAACACTAGGAAGACCTCAATAGCTTTTATTTTGCTTTTTAATTTAAAAAAAAGTTGTTGTCGTTTTTCCCCAAGATACAAAGATTTTGCCCTTGCATAAAAAAACAGTGCCCGAAACGTTGACACGAGGACTCACAAGATTCACTGCATCTCACTGACACTAGGACTCCTAATCTATACCATGCAAGGCCTCATCTACCCCGTGACTGGACCGTCAGCCTGAAGAACAGCGCTTCGATGCCGGATTTGAGTTTTTGTTACAAAAAAAGGAAAAGAAACATTAAAAAAAAAGAAAAAAAAACTGTCTCCGTTAAGTTTCACACGTCTGGGCTGTGGGGTGCTTTGCTCAGGCTCTTTTCCGCTTTATAAATATAGAGAAGGGATGGAGCTCTGTTTTCAAGTAAAATCACCCATCTGCCTTTTTCCTCTGGCCTCCAGCACCCCTGGCGGCGGCCCCAGGCACCCGACTTTGGGGCCCCCTGCTCTGCTCACCCCCTACCCCCCCAGAAAGTGCAGCTGGCCCCAGGGCAGAACCAGGGCAGGCTCGTTCACCAAAGCGTTGGGGGCTGCTTGGGGGAGCCTGAGGGGGTGGGGCTGGGGGGGGTCACCCGCCAAGGTGGGAGCTGGTGCTCAAGGAGAAACAGACCTGGGAGCCACTTGCTGTGGCCATCTCCTGGCACCGTCCCCTCTCCCTCTGCCGCTGATATTAAATACTGCTTATTGGATATACTTTTCCCACCCTCGAGCCCACCCCCTCCCCTGCCCTCCCTGCCCTCCCCACCCCTTCTGGGCACTGCGATTGCTTAAATCTGGATTTCCTTTTTTTGTGGTTTTTGGTTTTATAGTCGTGAGAGTTTAGAAACAGGAAAGCCCACACACTCTTTGGACTTCTTTTCCCCACCTAAACCAACTGCTCAGCAAATAAGGATCTGAAACCTGCTCTCCTCTTCTTCCCTGCTCCCCAGCCCAGCCCGACCCAACCCAAGCCCTCGTGGCTGTGGAGGCTGCTGCAGGCACACACTGGTGTAGAATAGAGAGAGTAAATATGTATTTCACTTGGCACGGTGCTGCCAAAGCACCCCCAGCTGGCACTGTTTCATGTGATGCGGTCCAGACTTTGCATGTACACACAGAATAAGGAGGATCGATTGGCAAACTCCGGCGCCACCCGGCACAAGCATCTTCTCTCTCTGGAGCCAAAGCTTTAACCAAAGGAATCCTGCCCTTCCCAGAAGAAACCCAGCTTGGCTTTTCTGGCGTTGTCGGGGTTCCGCTGCCAGCCCCGCAGCTGGGCCCTGTTATTTAGTCTCTTCGCCCTTGTTACAGTTCACTGTGCAGCTGGGCAAGGGTGAGGGCGCCGGCGTGGAGGACACCATGGGCGCAGGGGGCGTGCAGTCCGGGCCATTGGGCAGGGCCGCCAAACCCGCCTCAGAGTTCATGGGCTTGGACAGGTCTATGCCATGGATGAGGCGGATCAGTTGCTTGACCTTCTCCAGGGAGCTGTGCATCTCCTTCTGCCTTGCCAGGATGGTGTTCTTCATTTCCATGCATTTCTGTAGCAAAAGAAGGGAGAGGACAGGGGCACTGAGTGGTCGGTTCTTGGGCCCCTGCTCAGGGGGAGTGGGGAGGAGGGAGTAGGTGGCATAGAAGTCACCTGAGAGAAGGGCCCAGGCAGCCATAAGAGAAGAAGCATGGATTAAAGGAGGCCTCATCATTTAGGCCTGTTCTTCAGAGCCAGCGTGAGGGCCAAAGAGTCTGGGGCAATCCCCTGGAATGGCCGCCTGGGTCTGTAGGACTGCTGGCCTCCGAGCTTCCTCACAAGACCCTCCATCCATCAGCTCTGGGCCCTCTCTTTGGCTGTCCCCAGATCTGAGGTTCTCCTCCCTCCTCTGCTCCGACTCCTGAGCTCCCTAGTTTAAGTCCCAGCCACAGTCTCCTCCCCACTCCTGCTGAGTTCCAGCGGCTTCCCTCTGCTCATGATTTCCTATTTATCTAGTACACAGCTTGCTCTGTACATATTTGTTTGCATGGCGTCTCCTCAGAATGGAATTCCCTTGAGGGAAGGAATGGTCTTTGGCCTTTTTTGTACACACAATGCTTAACACAGTGCCTGGCACAAGTAATGTTTACTGACTGAATGACTGTCCAAGGTTAAGGAGAGCTATGGAGAACCGGGCTGCACTTGAAGGCTCTTAGCATCAAGCCCTGAGTTAACCAGAATCAGTGTGGAGAGCCCCATAGAACCAGCCCCAGGCCAGCGCAGACTCCCCTTGGAAGGGATGGCAGGGATGCTACTGCAGCACACCAGCCTCTTTGTCTTTGTGCCTTGCTTTCTAGGCAGCCTCTACAGGTGAAAGCTGGGGCCAGATTATATGGCCAGGGGGAAGGGAGGGGAAAGTCCCAGAGCAGCCTGCTCCCTGGCATGAACTATGGCTTTTACCTGAGTCCCCACCCCCATGCTGTGACACACATTCCCACACCCACAGCTAAAGGCCTCAGGTCCCAATAACTGGACAGGGCTGTTAACACTGCTCCCCACCCAATCAAAGTTGGAAGAAGAGACCTCAGCAGACACTTAATCCAGCCTATTCCTTCAAGGAGCCTCTCTCCAGGAGGGTCACCTGCCTGGTCTGTGCTTGAAGATGCCCCACTGGCCCCTGAGATACTCTCTGCCCTCTGGGAGAGCTGTACTCTTTAACAAGTTTTCTTCGAGTCAAGCCTACACCTGCCCTTCCCTCTTCTATCAGAGCCCTTTACACTGAGCACCCAGAACTGAACACCTTAGGACAAAGGTGGTCTGCCTGCTGGGGCTGAGGACAGGAGGGTCAGTCGTTCCTCATTCCTGGGTGCTGACATCCCAAGGAGCTCTCTTGGCTGCCGAATCAAACCTCATAGTCAGCTCACTAACAGCCAAGACACTTTTGAGACAAATAGTTCTCTAGCCACGCCTCACCCTCACCTTGCTCTTGTGACCCCAATTCTATTCCTCAAGGTGGCTAGGTGGTACAGTGGACAGAACTGGGCCTGGAGTTGGGAAAAGAATCCAAATGTGATCTGTCCCTGGCTGTTTGACCCTGAGAAGGTCACTTAACCTCTGTCTGCTTCAATATTCCCATTTATAGAACAGAGACAAAGACAGCCCCTTCTTCCCAGGGTTGCTGCGGGGATCAAATGAAATCACCCATGTAAACTGCTTTGCAGACCATACAATGCCATGTAAATGCTCAACATCAAATCCCCTGAACACTATCCCTCCTCCCCCATTCTCTTCTCCACTGATGAGGAAAAGATGGCTCTTCTTGTCAAGGCCAGCCTTCCTCTCTCCCTGGCCCTCGATCCATCCCCTTTACCCCTCTCTCCTCTGCAGGAACTTGCTTCTTCACTGAGTCATGCTGCTGGCTCATCCCCTGCTGTCTGCCAACACGCCCAGGCCCCTCCAGCTGTTCTCTTCTCTCTCCCCAGACTCCCAGAATGAGGTGACACCCTCAGGGCCTCACACCTGCTCACTCATTTCTCTCCTTCTTAAAACCTGGCTCCCTATTCTACCATTCACCTGAAACTGAGCCCATCGAGGCTCTGCTCTTCAGTCCAAGTTCCTAGCCTCTTGGACACTGCTGGTCCTTCCCTCACCCTGCAGCTTTCTTCCCGGTCTCTCTCACCATACACTCCATGGTGGGTGAGTGTGTACTAGATCCACTCTTTCCTGGACCTTCTCTTCTCTTTCTGCTCTCTTGGTGCCCCCATTAGCTCTCCTGAGTTCAATGGTCACCTCCAAGTAGGTGACTCCAAAATGTACATTTCAAGAATGCTTGCTGAATTACCCTGACACTAATATCTCTGAACCCAAGTAGGAGCCTTTACATTAGACCGTACTAAATCTCATCTTAGCAGGTCAGTTCCAACATTCCGAGCCTGCCGAGATTTTGTTTCAACCCAGATTCTTTCAGTGTTAGTGCTCATCACTCCTAATTTTGGATCCTCTCCAATCTGACCTCTGCCTTCTATCCAAGAGACTGGCACAAATGTCAAATAGCCCAGGGCTAAGCCCAAGAGCCCTGGGGAGACCTCCTGCCGAGCTGATTCCAAACCGCCAATGACTACGCCTCCCTACAGTCATTTAATCAGTTCTGTATCCACCTAACTCTAACATCTTCTAGGCCACATCTTTCTTTTCTTTAAGACGGAGGAGAGACTTTATTCAATGTCTTGCTGAAGTTTGGGTAAGCTACGTCAGCAGGATTCCTCTTAACTATTGAATCAGTAACTCGGTCAAAGGAGAAATAATGACCTAACATGACTCTTGGAGGAGCCACGCTGGCTCTTTGAGATTACTGCTTTCTTTCCTAGATGCCTACTAATTGTCCCTTTAATATTATGTTCTAGAATTCTGGCAGGAACGGAAGTGGGACTTGGCCTATAATCTGAGAGCTCCATTTTCTCTCCTTTTTTAAAACTAGCATTTATTAAGTGCCTACTGTGTGCTAAACACTCTACTAATATCATATTATCTGTTTCTCACAATAACCCTTGAGTAGGGGACATTGATTACCCCTGTTTTATTTATTAATTTATTTTAAAGTGAAGGAAACAGGCTCAGAAAGCTCCAGTGACCTGCCCAGGTCACATGGCCAGAAAGGGTGTGTGGGAGGGTTTGAACTCGGTTCCTGTTGACTCCAGCCTGGAGCTCTGGCACTGGGTTCCCCTTCTGTGACTTCCTCCAGCCTCACTCATTCTTGGGCCCACCCGTCTCGCCATAGTGCAGTGAGGGGACGGCCTCTGAGGATCTTCTTTACCTCAGGAATCTATCAGCCATGATTCTGTTGTTACCTCTGGTTCAAAGGCTGTTCTCCTTGGTGAGGCAGACAAAAGCCCAGCAAGAAACAGGCAGCTCTGGTCACTGGCAATCATTCTAGACCAGGGGTGAGGAACCTGCGACCTTGAGGCCACGTGTGGCCCTCTTGGTCCTCAAGTCCAGCCCTGCGACAGAATCCAAGCTTCACAGAACAAATCCCCTTCATAAAAGGGAATCCAGACACTCGGTGCAGGGCTCGGTCTCACCTCTCCTTTGAACCTCCCCCCCTTGCTACACACTGGGCCTGGATCTGTCTGGCTGCCCCTTCCCCACTTTCCTTTCACCATTTCTCAGCAATCTCTCAGTTAAAAATATCTACCCAACAGGACTGTGACGGCTGCTGCGTCATGGGGCCCAGGGCACTCCTCCTTCTTGGAGATGCCAGGAGACTCCAACTCCCACATGGATGCTCCCTGAGACTTGCTGACTGCCCACAGCCTGCATGACCCCGGCCACACCCAGGGCCGTCCCATTCTGCATCTGGCCCTCCTCTTCATCACCAGAGACTCTGGCCTTCCCCGACCTGGTCAGAACCTCCTCTCACTGCCCCCTCCCCCAAACCTCAGACCCTGTGCACTTCCCTCGGCTGCTAACCCTGCTCTGACTTTATTTTCTTCTCTTTCCAATCTGGACCAATTGGCTACTGCCCCGTGACTCTGTCCTCCCCAGTCCTCCCCCAGTCCTGGGTCTGCTTGTCCCTGGCCAGAGCTCAGCTGGACTCCCACCACCACTTGCCTGCTCCACTCCTGCCCAGGTGCTGGAGGAAACCATCCCAAGGGGGGCCCCCCATGGCCAGGCAATCCATACTCTCATTCTTCCCTCACTGATCCGGAGCCCTCTCGAGGCCACACTGTCCCAACAAGCTGTCTACCCCTTCTCCTCTGCTCAGTTCAACTCCTATAAAAACATTCACTTGTGGCCTGTGCTTCCCTCACTCCTCTATCATTCCCTTTTAAGATGCAGTTCAAGCACTACCTTCTACAGGTGTCTTTCCATGTCTCACTCACTAATACCTGATGCTTTGCTTTTGCTCTGCCTAGACTTGTGACTGAAGGGAGCAGGGGCCGGACCTCCCATCCTATGGCCTCGCCAGGACCAGGCAGCAGCAGGATCCCCCCCACCCCACCCCACCTGGCCCAGCAGGAGGGCCAAAGTGGGTGGGTCTGAGAGTGAGCCCTGGGCTGCACAAAGTGTTAATTAGCAAGTGAACGAGGTCTCCTTACACTTATAGAACTGCTGAGCTGCTTCACCTTCTGCTCCAGCTGCTCCCGCTCCTGCTTTAAATCTGAGCTCCATTTAAGCAGCTTCTGCTTCTCCTCTTCTTTTGCTGTAACAGAAAGGGGAACGCACTTACAAGGGGACCCTCCTGGAAGATACCTCGCCACCAGCACCCACCCTCAATGGCCACATGGATGTAGGTCTTATCTTCCTCTCTTTACCGTGAGGCTTAGGAAGGTAGAGGACCTGCTTAGGAGCAAGAGGCTCATGAGGGTCTGAGCCAGGACTGGAGGCAGGACGCCCTGCCAGGCCCCAGGGCCCAGCTCTTTCCACTCCTGAGGGAGCCCTTTCTCTGGCTGTGGCCCACTCCGATGACAGGGCTGTGCAGGAAGTCCCTGGGCAGTCCCACTGGTGCCGCCGCTCACCTGAGCTCTGCCTTCTCACTGACTCGACTCGCCACTTTTTAAAAACAAAATCTCTCCCTCCTCCTAACCTGGCCATTGCTCTTGATGGCATCTGGCTTTGCTGCTCACCCAGCCTCACAATCCCCAAGTTTTCTCTGGTGACGTCTGCTGCCAAAGCCTGCCCGTGACACCTTCAGAATCTTTTTCAGATCTAGCCCCCCCTTTTTAATTTGCACTGAAACTGCCCTAAATTTTGGCCCTCATTTATCACCTAGAACAGTGGTTCTTAAAGCATGATCTGAGGACCTGGAAGATTCCTCAACATCCTTCAAGTGGCTCCAGAAGGTCAAAATTATTCAGTAAATTTTAAGAGTATAAAGGATCTGTCTTGAGACCACCAAGTTTGAGAATGGATGACCTAGTGGAGAGAAAGAAATCTCCTTAGCTGTTCTTTTTCCTTCTAGGCTCTTGGCTCTCCAAGCCATTCTTTACACAGTCAGCCTCCTGAGTAACTTTTTTTTTTTTTGCTTTTTGAAGAGCAATTGGGGTTAAGTGACTTGCACAAAGTCACATGGCTAGTAAGTGTGTCAAGTGTCTGAGGCTGGATTTGAACTCAGGTCCTCCTGACTCCAGGGCCGGTGCTCTATTCACTGTGCCACCTAGCCACCCCTCTGAGTAACTTTTCTAATTACATCTCTGATCAAGAATCACAGGTGGCTCCCTGCTACCTATTGAATTATTAGAGATTCCTAAGCCTGGAATTCAATGTCTTTCATAGGCAGAGTCCAAGTGGCCTTTCCGGTTGTTTTTTTGCACACAAAGCTTTCTGGTCAAAATGGACCAGTTTCCATGCTGCTGTTTCTGTCCGTGCTGTCACATGTGCCCAGAAGGCCCCCCTTCTCTATCTGGTGAGATCCGTCACCAGTACCAGCTCTCCCAAGAGCTCTGCCCTGATCTTCCTGGCGGGCAGCAGTCACTGATCTCTACTCAGTTTCTCACTTCTGCACACTGCCTTGATGTATTTGTCTTATTCTGGTGACCTGTATACAGGTTTCCTCTTTTTCCTAATCAGGCTGTAAGCTCCTTAACAGTGGGGCCTGTATTTCCTATCCCAGGCCCTAATGTTATGCCTTGTGTCTAGGAAACACTCGATCGATGTTTACGTTGGTGAATTTAATTGATGGTACTGAGTTTTTGGAAACTGGCTCCAGGTTAATAGGTTATCATCTCTTTCAACTAAAAGCTTTTAATTTTAAAGATTAAATTTACTTTTAAAAGCCAATATGGCTTCCTACCAGGGACGATGTAACAAGGCCAGGGAGCCAGCCTTCTTTACCTGCTTTGTAGGCAATATAGGAATGAACAATTGCTAAAGTCCCAGGCCAGGGAATTGCTTCTTCCTTTTTCAGCATCTGAAAGAAAACCCCAATGACATTCCAACAATCAGAATTTCACTTTGAGAACAGGACACGCATACAGAAAAACCCACCAGGCAGTGGGCAGACATAGCCTTGCAGAGACAGAGATCTCCCAATATAAAGACTGATGGAGCAAGGTTGTTGGTTCTGGTCTGGCCCAACCTTCCCTCACAAGCATCACTTTGTGATCATAAACTAGGCAAGACTCTCACGGGCCTTCAGCTTCTCCTCAGGAAAGCCCTGAGCTGCCCCTGGGGATGGGGGCTTGGGAAAGGTGACAAGAAGGGAGAAGCCTGGCTGCTGCCCATGGGCTCAGACAGATGAAAAGCAGGAGCCCTTCTGAGCCTTCCAACAATGTGATTTCCTCCCTACCTTCTCCTGCCCCTGAGATCCCACCGCTGACACTCAAACTGGTGTGATGATGGTAATCAAAGCAGGCTTAACCATGGCCTCACCTAGGCTTTCTCTCTCAATTCTCAGCATTTTTTCCCCTTTATAAAAATAACACAATAGAACTCAATAACCCAGAGCCTGACCGAGTGGAAAACATAAATTACTTAGGAAAAAACTCCTCATTTGATAAAAACTGATGGGAAAATTGGAAAGCAGTCTGGCAGAAGTTAGGCTAAGACCAACACCTCACACCACATTCCACAATACGTTCTAAATGGATAAGTGATCTTAATATTAAAGATAATGCTATAAAAATTTGAAGAAAAATAGATCAGATGCCTCTCACCGGTAAGGGTAGGCAACATTCATAATCAAACATAGAATAGATGCAATTACAAAAGATAAAAGAGATAACTTTGATTACTTGAAATTGAAAAGCTTCTTCAAAGAAAAAGAACACACCTAAGAATAAGATGGGAAGTCGTCAGATGGGAAAATAGCTTTGCATCAAATTTCTCTGATAAGGGTTTGGCATCCACAGTATATAAATGATGTGTGTGTGTGTGTGTGTGTGTGTGTGTGTGTGTGTGTGTGTGTGTGTGTGTGTGTGTGTGTGTGTGTGTGTGTGTGTGTTGTGTGTGTGTGTGTGTGCTATGAGCCATTCCCCAACAGATAAGTGTTCAAAGGATATGAACAGTCAGTTCTCAAAAGAAAAACGGCAAAGTATCAAGAATGTTCCAAACTACTAATAATAAGAGAAATGCAAACCAAAACAAGCCGGAAGTTTGACTTCACATCCCACAAATCGGCAACAACCAGTGCTGGAGGCTGTGGAGCGCCAGGCGCGTTGACACGTCGTCAGTGGTGCTGTGAGACGCAACCATCATTTTGGAAAGCAATTTGGAATTGAGTAAATAAAGTGACCGAGATGTTCGTACCCTTTGAACTGGAGCCTCCGTTACTGAGCCTATGGCCCAGGGAAGCAGCGGTTACAGAGAAGCTCCAACATATCTACAGCAGCATTTTTGTGACCGAGAGCCAAGAAGTGGAAACAAAGGAGACCCCCATCAGCTGGAGAATGGCTACACAGACTGTGCTACGTGAGTGTAACAGAGCGTTACTGCGCACTAAGAAAGGACAAACAGGACGAACGCTGGGAAGTGCGGAAACGTCTATAAGGACTGATGTGGAGGGAAGTCTGCAGGGCCAAAAACCAACACACGGGGTAATTACAACAATGTACACGGAAAGGACAGTAACACACCAAAAAAAAAATCAAAAGCAAATGTGACAAAAAGATGAATAAGACCAAGCAGGACCTAAGTCGAGAGCGACGAGGGGGCGCCCCCGAGCTCGTCTTCACGGAGGCGCGAGGTCCACAGGTGCTGCACACTGCACATAGTTTTTGGACTTTTTGTTCATCAGTTGGACTGATTTGTTTTCCTCTCCAAAAACATTATTTGTTATCTGGGATGGCACTCTGGGAGGGGAAAGGATGCTTGGGATCACTATGGTGATATAAGAAACAAGGTTATCACTAAAAATTCATTTTAAAAAAGCCAAAATATAAAATATCTCCTTTCCAGGTCCCATCTGAACAAAAACACTGACGCATCAGTCTTGTGCTGAAAGTAAACTATTTGGACAATGAATATTCACTTAAATTCACATGAGGAAGAGATGGGATGAGAGTCTGGGGTCTTCTACTCTCTGCTGCCATCTTGGTAAGGTTGGGGAACACCCTGTGGGCTCAAGATCAGCTTTTCTCTAGCCGGGGATCCTGGGAGCTGAGACCAAGTACTCCTGGGTTTTTCTGGCTTCTGTTTCACTCAGGCTGCGGGGCTTCGCCTGCGGAAAGCTAAGATAGTGCTTTGTAGCCTGTTTCCTGAAGCTGGTGCCAGAGGCGGCGAGGGATGGACCTGCTGCCTCTTTTCCTAAACAATCAGCTGGGCATTTCTTTGGGGGAATTTTGTTCCTGGGAGGAGCTGAACAAACACAGAAGATCCAGGCACTGGGGTAGGGCTGTTCTTGGAGCATTAGAAAGAATAGGGCAGAGTAGTGTACGTGCGAATAGTTTAAAGGGACAAAGGCAGTGACAGGTCAGCACATGTCCTTTCCATTAAGGCTTGGAAGCTTGTATAAATCTCTATTTCCAATTGGACACTCAGCAACCATCTCATGAAGAGGCTGGGGAAACTCGGAGGGAACAATGGACATAAATGCATGTTTTGTGAAGGGGAGAGGGAAGGGAGAGCAGCAGCTCAGCACACAGGAGAGAACCAGAGAGCATTTTAATGGTGTGTGTGTGTGTGTGTGTGTGTGTGTGTGTGTGTGTCTGTGCGTATGCATGTGCGTGTGTGCGTGTGCACGCTGCTTCTAAAGTGATGCTCTCAACCATCCACATCAAAAGCAAGCTTATTCCAAGGTAGGGGGCAAGTGTGCTTCGTCTCCATGCCCAGGCTGCCCGCACAGGGGTCGGAGCGTCTTCGCCTCCCTGCCCCTCACACAGTACCTGGTCTTGACATTTGGGACAGATCCACATGCCCTTGGGAATAGTTTTCAGAGGAGGGTCCAGACAGTCCAGGTGATACACACGGGAACATGTGTCACACATTAACAACTGCCCACTTTTTCTGCAAACGCTGCAAAAATCCTCGTGGACATCACCCTAGGAAAATGAGAAGGGAGTGGTGAGAGAGAAGGCAGAAAAATAAATTGTGACTTTCGATATTCACACTCTAGATGAGTATTTTTAGCACAACCAACTGCTATGTCCATCGCCTTCACCAAGGTCCAAGAGCTGGCAGCACACAGGCTCTTTACCTTCCTATCTCCCTCCCCCAGCCCCACCTTGGCTGTCCCAGGCGGGCCACCTGGGTGCCCTGCTGAGAGCTTTGATGTTCCCCAAGGGCTAAAATATTTTTCAAATTTTAAAGTCAGGGCTTAGAGAAATCATCTACACTGAAGAAGTCCCAGGTTACATTTAAAAGGGGATGCCCTCAACATTTTGGGGGGTTTTGTGAGGGGGAAACAAACAACCCTGAATCTCAGGCTCTAAAATTACTTTTGGTGACCAGGGGTGGGGGGATCAGGGCACAGCCCAAATTCCTTCACCTTTCTGGGCCAACTTATCCTGCCCCTTCACTGTACAGATGAGGAAACTGAGACCTGGAGAGGGAGAGTGACCCGCCAAGGCCACCCAGGCAGCAGTCAGCCAGCCAGTCAATAGACATTTATGAAGCCCTTATGCTAGCTAGGCCAGGCTCTGTGCACCAGAAGGGGATAGGAACCCAGGCCCAGCTCTAAGATGGTACTCCTTCCTCTGAGCCAGTGGTCATTGGCAGCTTAATGCTGACCCACCCAATAAAAGCTGCACCCCCCCCCCCCGCAGGTCTGGGCATGCTACAGCTCTTGCCCTCTCCAAACAGAACTGTGATGATGGCCAGCCAAGGACAAACGGGGCTGCCACTTGAGGCCAGAGTGTGACTGAGAAGAAGTCCCTGGGCCTTGGGTTGCTGTCCGTCTAGGCTGCCTGACCCACGGGCCTCATCTAGAGATTCCACACAAGGGACGAAAGACTGGGTAAGAGAGGAGCCACACTCGGCACATGGCCAGAGGGAAATCCTGAGGCTCCTGTGACAGAGCATCAGGATGCTTGTGGGACCCCTAAACAAGAGGGAGGAAATCCCTGCTTCTGGAGGCCTCTGATTTCCTCCTCAAGGAAAGGCAAATTTTCTATTCTCTCACCAAGTAGTCTGGTTACCATGAACTAAAGGAGTGAACCTTGTTACAAGAGTACAAGTGGGCAGATTTTAATCTGTCAACAGAGAAACGTTACCTCCAGGTAGCAAACCAGGTACTGGGCCCATTTGCAAAGATGGCCCAACCTAGGGTACCAGGCTACTCTCTCTTCTAAGGGTCCACTCTTGGCCTGACCACTGCCTGAGGTGGGGCTGCCCTCTCCTCCTTTGGAGGGTCAATCCTACATACCTCACAGCCCTGAGCTATGCATGGTGGCAGCAGCTCCAGTAAGCTCATGGACATTTGAGGCTTCGTGGCTTGGCTTATATTTGTCAAGGAAGTGGAGGCTCAAGTTTTCAATAAAGAAATTAGGAAATTTGTGAGGCCCAACTGGGCTCTGCTGATTTGCGGGGTGGAGAATGAGAGGCCCTTCAGGCCTCCTCCTCACACAAGGAAAGCCCATGGGAAGGAGCACACAACATGAGGCCACTTTGTCCCCTATCAAGTTATTTCTTGGCACAAGGACAGGGCTGGGGAGGCCCAAGAAAATGTTGTATGGAATAAAACGCTTCAGGTCTGGAGGCCCATTGATAATGACTACTCTAAATCAAAAGGCAAGTTGATAGAGGGCTAACCTATGACACCAGCAGGGAGCCCTGGTCCTAATCATCTGCAACCTTCTCACTTGTTAAAAGCACACATGGACACATGAATGCACCCACATGCCCATCACTCTGCCCAAGGCCCTTCTCTTCTAAATGCCAGGGCTGGTGGTGGCACAGGGTACGTGTGTCCAGGAGTGACCAGCTAGGGCCCACAGGCCCAGCTTCCTCTAGGTGCTACTGATCCCCAGGAACACCTTGCCTCTTCGCTGCTATGATTTAATGATTGTTGTTGGGGTTCGTGTTCCCCAGCAGCAGACATGTAGAGCTCCATCTGGGGGTTGTTGCTACTCCTGGGGGAAGTGTAAGGTCTTCTACCTTACAATTTATCTTTTTAAAAAACCCATTCCGTTGGGTGTAATCTAACACGGTCTCTGAGCAGCAGGTCTAGTGATTTTCACCTCCACTCTGTGAAATCAGACAAAGCTTTAGGTTTGCAGTCTGATACTGGCAGGTCCCCCCAAAAGGTTCATGGGCAGGAATGCAGCCGTGATTTCTCAATAGGGATCGGCCACTTGGTTGGGGGCTCCCACCAAGAGGTCTGGGAGCTCATGAGCGCCTTTGACAATGGGATCATCTGTGCTGTGCTGGGGTCTGACTAGGAAGGAATTCAAGACCCAGCTGGGCCGATTGGTGACCTCAGGCTTGGGTCTCCAAGGAGGAGGAGGCAGAGCTCGGCTGTGGCACTTAGTACTTATTCCTCATCTCTTGACTCTTGAGGATTGTGCCTGGACTGCTCTCAGCAGGCTCGGGGTTCTCTGTGAAGAGCCAACTCCAGAGGGCATTTTGCCTGAGGACACAAACTCTGTGATTTAGATGAAAAGTGAGCTTCTCTTTTGCTACTGGTCTAAGTGGTGATCCACTATTAGGGCCTTGGCTTACACTCTGGTAGATGTGAAGTGGGTGATCTGTTGTAAGGCCTCCCACTCCACTCGCTCTGAAGGCAAAGCCCTGTAGCTGCCTCTAGCCACATGAAACTGGGCCCGAGAACTTTTGGAGAATTCAAGTCTGATGTTGGATGATTGAAGTGTACATGAGAACTGAAAGACTGATGCTGCTCACTTATGTGGCCCAAATCTGGGTCTGGGCATCCTGGCTTCCTCTGATGCTGCTTACTAACATGGCCAGCCCCATGGCTGTGGGATATACTGGAGTGGCCACATGTTACCCCAAGGGGTTGCATCAAGCAAGTGTGCTGAGTAAGGAGGCAGCCCCTGAGAGCAGCTACCCCCAATTTTAAGCTCTCAGAGAGAAAATATTGTCCAGATTACTTACGTCTGTGGAGGTGGGGCTGGGCAGGGACACAGGCTGAACAGGTGCAGGGAAAGTGAATGTGGTCTCTGTCTTTTCATTTTCAGGGGAGTCAGGATGACTGGATGGGGGGGATGCTGGGGTCAGGGCTCCAAAGCCCAGCACTGCATTGTATTTTGGAGGACGACCTACATGCCGAGAGAAGGGAACAAAAGGGGAGGAGGGAAGGGGAGAGAGGGGAAGATGATCTTACATACCTTTGGCCAGTGATCCTCATTGGCTAGCATGGAAAAGGAAGTGAGGGAGCAGATAGGCGGTTAGTACAACAGTCACAAAGAGAGGAAGAGAAGCTGAGATTTAAATGTCATTAGAAACATTGATGTGACTCTCACAGCAGTGCAGCTGAGATGCACAGAGCCTCAGAGAGGAGGGAAGGTCCTAAGCTGGGCCACCGGAACATTGCTGGGGCAGCTCAGAGCAAGGCCCTGCACTCCCATGGCCTTTAATTTCAGGGGAGGAGATGGATGCCACAATCCCAATGGGGAGCTCAAAGCTGAAGATGCAGGGAGAGAATGTCTGTTCTCCCCTATTTCTAATCCAGCCTCCACGGATCTGGTTGACCTGGGGATCTGTGCACACCCTTAATCCTAGGGCTCACTGACCAAGACCCTCTTCCTTCTCCTCTCTTTGGCCCACAGCATGCTCATTCTGCATGTAAGCATGGGGCAGAAGCAGCTTGAAGCGACATTGAAATGAATCCCCCCTTTCACTTATTAGCAGATCCAGGGAAAGTTCTGTTGCAGGAGTAGATCAACTAATGGCTAAAAAGATGTCTCCGGCTTATCAATGAATTTTCCTCCTCTCTCTCACTTCAGCAGGTGACTGACAAGTTTTACATTTGCCAGTCTTCTCCATAAACTATAGGGATTAACCAGAGCCAGGAGTCTGAAAAGGGGGTTTCTTTCCAAGTCCCTGGAGGGGCCCCCTGCTCAGCAAGGTCACTGACTGAGCGGTCTGATTGGAACAGCAGCCTGTGGAACAGGGGCTGCCACAAGCTGGCTCCGGGTCTGACGGCCCCACTTGTACCATGACACATATGAGACAGATCCCTTGGACTCAGTGCCTCTAAGCTGTCAGTGACCAGAAGTTCGGAGTCAGCGCACATAAAGGAAAAGGAAAAGGATGACTAGAGGCTGGACAAAAGTGCCCATCACCAGGGGTGGTGGGGTCTGAAGGCTGAGCTCTCTGTTACAAAGACCATGACCTGGTGGAGCTAACCTGGCCATGGGGCTGGGGCTAAACGAGGCAGGCCCTCTGTCTAGCTTGCTCTGAGTGGGTTGATTTCTAAACCTAAGTATACAGCATTAAGTTTATCCCTATTCCTTCCCACTGAACTCAATCCTGTCCATTCTTACAGCCAAGAGAGAGTTTTTGACTCTGACCCCAACATCTAACACGTTTGTTAGCATATCTAGCTTCATGTCACTGACAAAAAGCCCAGCCCAGGGCCAAGCAGAGATCCTTGGGGCACTCCACTGGAGACCTCCTTCCAAGCTGAAATGATGCCATCAACGATTATTCTTTAGGTCTAATGCTTCAGTCACTTTGGAAACTGCCCAACTGTACCAGCATCAAGCCCATTCTTTCCTCTTGCTCTCAAAGCCAGCCAGAAAGCCTTTATCAGATGCTTTTGCTAAGCCCTGGGTCACACCTCAGCTACAGTATTCCCTGATCCTGTAGATTAACAGAAGGAAGGGAACTGCACCTGTGGCTTCAGCAATACAGGAGACTTCCACGTAAGCAAATTCTATCTACACATGTAACCTGATCGTCTCAGAGTTACCATAAGGGCTGAGAGATCAGGTGAACTGCCCAAGGGTCACTAGCCAGCATGATCAGAAGAAGGACTTGAATCCTGGTTCTTCAGACCAGTTTAATAAATCTGTCATACACAGAAAAAAAAAAAAAGACTTGTTCTTGATCGAGCTGCAATGGTTCTAGGGATGCCCAGCCCTCTCTCCCTTTAATATCATGTTCTATAATTTTGCCACAAACAAAGACAAACTCACTCACTGCTCTGTTCTTTTTTCCGAAAACCAACTTCTGCCTTTCTCAGGGCTTGCAGCACCTCCCTAGTTCTCTAGGATGTTTCAGAGACCCCTGAGCCAGATCGAGCAATTCTATTGACCAGGTTTTGAGTACCTTGCGAGGTCTGTGCCCTGGTGACATGGACACATCAGGAGTTCCAAGGGTGTCCTTCACTCTTCTCTTTCCCCCAGTTAAGTTTTTCCCTCTCTTGTTTCTAGGCCCAGGATCACTGTCCTTGGTTGGGAGAACAACCTTGCCTTCCTTCAGTCAGCTGTGAGGCCCTATCCCTTTTCCTCCCTGGACTCAGTTCATTCTGACCCTCTTCTTCCTAGACCTTGCCACATTTTGGTTTTTATCCTCCATTACCTATCCCTGCTTCCACTGCCTGCACGTGTCTTTAAAGAATTCTGTTTCCTAATGAGTTCCCTATAGAGATAAATTGGTTTCTTTAGCCAGCTCTCTCATTTCTTCCTCATGGGAGTCTCAGATGTGAGCTGACTTCCCCTGCAGAATTCTAGTCCACGAAATGCTGTTGGCCCAATCTAGGGTACACAACTGATTACTGACCTGTTTCCTCCCCTCCCTCACAGACTCTAAGGTGGAGGGGTCTCTTCCCTCCCCCATAACCATTCCCTCCCACTCTAGTCATGAGCTCCTCTCTGTCCGTCTTCCATTTCTCATCTTCTATTCCTCAAAGGGGCTTAGTTTACATACCGAGAAGAATTTCCTGATGGTTAGTATTTATTCATATTAGAATCTGCTACCACTTCAGGGAGGGAGAGTCCTTTCCTTTTTTTTCTATATTTTTGAAAACAGGAGAGTCATTTCTACATGTGTGGGACCCTGACTCAAGGCACAGCAAGACGCTCAGATGACCTCTCCAGGCCCCCAGACACTCTGTGTCCAAGTCCTAACAGCGTCAGCATGCTTGCCCATCCTCCTAGCCTCCTTGTACTAGGATTCAGGGATGCTAGATCACATGGAGAAGGGACCCTGGGATGTCTCACAGATATCCCAAGAGCCACTAGGTACCCTTCTTAAAGTACTGATCCCCTGTTAGCCCCTTCAGACCAGTGCAGAGAACCCATTCTGCTCTCTTCAGGAGAATTCTGCCTCTGAAAGCAGCATGGAATGTCAAGAGTGAGGTCTGAAATGCACAAATTGGGATCGCTGGGGTCTCCAGGTTTCTGGAGTTTTTTATTGCATACATGGGGGATTCCATATGACTTACTTGCCCTTCCTAGAAAGCCTGACGCACAAGACAGGTAGCCTCCTGGAGGCAGCAGGAAGAGCCTCCCAGCAACGGCAGGCTCTGCTCTGCCAGGTGATGCCAAGATGGCGCCCAGTGCACGTGTTCTTAGCAAATGGCCTGGCATGTTTGGGGCAGAAAAGCCATCCCCAGCATCTTTTGGTTAAACACTTACAGCCTTCATAAGAAATCTCCTAATCTTCCCATCCCATTTTCAATCAATAAAGGATGATTTTCAGGCAGGGGTGGATGCAGGGCACAACAGACAGCAGAGCATCAGCAATGGAGGGTGCTGAGAGACACTTACCTCTCTTGCGGGTCCCAGGATGCATTGTGCTGTTCAGGTATGTGACTGCACTCTTCTTACGCTTTGGGAACACAAAAAGGGAATGTAGCTGAGTTGCTAGGTTATTGTTAAACACCCACGATGTGAGCTAGCTGAAATATGGCACATGGTAACTGCCCCTAATGACCTTTTCAGGCCTCATCACCTTCAGATCTCCGCACTAACGGGTCTTACTGCTGAGAGACCTGGCTCCCAGATCCCACCCCGCCCCATAGTCCTCGAGGGGTTGCTACGCTTGTGCTCAGGGCCTGCCTAGCACCACGCAGGCCCCATCCCATGATCCTGGGATCATGCTTGTTCAAACTCAGGGACAACAGAGGGGGACAAGCAGAAGATGAGGCTCAGTGCCCCGGGCCAGGGAGATGTGAGGCGGGGCTTCAGCAAGGACCGGGCCACAAACTCTGGCCAGGAGTACCTCAGGCTCAAACACGGCTCCGCTGTACACGGGATTGGCTGTTGTCCGCCTTTTCCTTTCTTGCCTCTTGCTCTGGATTTCTGGGGAGAAGAAGAAGGTCAGACTGGAGAAGGACAATTTTGGGGAGCACCCCATTTTCCTGACCGGCTGGGCACCTGAGGGCCTGTGAGGTTCTGTAAGCTGGAGCTCGTGGGCCCTGTGCCTGCAGCAGAGGGAGCTCACCCAGCCCCACCAGAAGTGGCATGTGTGCAGCCCGGTCATCAGAGGAGGGGCACATTCAGAAAATCAAGAGCAGGCCTCCCAGTCCAAAAGGAAAGCAACTCCTTCCCCGACAGAAATGGCCAAAGTAAACATGCTCTGTGCCACGATCATCTTCTGTTCCAGGATTCATTCCTTCACGAGGCAATAACAATTAAATGCCCATTATGCTTAGGGCACAGGGCTGGGTTTGAGAAAAACTTCAGAAACAAAGGTTCAGGACCCCACCTGAGCAACACTGTCCCTTGTCTTACCTTCTAGATGGTCGTGCGTCACCAGCCCTAGAGACACCATAAAGGCAAGTTTCTGTGCCGAAGAAAGAAGTAAAATGTACTTTAGGGTCACCGTGACAAACTCAGGCTCCTCACTAACCTATACAGGGAAGCCAGCACGAGGGGCTGATGACCACAAGGGAGAGAGACCCAGGTGCTCCGGCTCACAAGTGGGAGGCCTATCCTCTCCAACAGCAAGTGAAACAGGCCCTGAGGTCTCCGGCTTGCCTTTCCCAATGAACGTAAAAGCTACTGTCAAAAGGAGCCTCTCAAAATGAAGAGGACGTACTGGGCAACTAGGAATCCTATCCAAGGGACTCCAAATTCTCAAATGCTTTCCTGGATATTCCCCAGGGAATGCAATTACTGAACTTCAGAGAGAACGCCACAGGGCAAGGGCCTTTCTCTGGGGTAATAATAAGTGCACAACCGTGTCCAGCAAGGGGGAAGGAGGGCAATGAAATGCCCGGAGTGCAAACTTGCCCTGTGGAGGGCCCTGGTCTGTGTCTCTGGAAGGGCAGGGTCTTTATTTCTTGACAAATACCTGTGGATTCTCTTCTCGTTTTGGCTTAGGTGCAGCAGGTGGGGTGACAGTTCGACTTTCCACCTGCTTCTCTTCTGTTTCTGTGTGCGATTTAATGGTCTTGGAAGAGGAAAACCAAATGTCAAATTTAGAATCTCTTTTTTCTTAAAAAAGAAAAAGAACAAGCCCACCATTTTTGCTGCCACCCACAGCCACAACAGGGACATGAGTACACCCAAACGGCTAGCATGTTAACCAGTCATTATTACAGGTTCTACTTTAGCAAAAAATAAAAAGCAAATTTTCAGGTAAAATATTATGTTGAACAATCAGCAAAAATACACGGAACCACAGTAGCCTGAATGGTCAAAATAAGCAATGAACATCCATGGGTGACTTGCAGGAATCAAAGAGGGCTCTTCTTCAGGGGCCATTTCCCCAGTAGCAGGCCAGCATGACCCACTTTAAATGTTCAACTGTGCACAGGGTGCTTTGAGATCTGATCACAAGGTACAGAAAGACCTACATCGCCAGCTGTTTCCAAACAACACCACCTCAGTTAAATCTTTCTAATCTATCTGGCTGATGCATTTGCCTTTCCCTTCATGCTATAACAAATTGGCCTGGTCCTGGGGAAAGCTGAAGTAAACTCTTCTCCGGGGTCAACCAACTGGCCACCCACTGTGGTGTATAATAAACTAGGAAAGGTGCTCAGACAGCTGGGGCATAAGCTGAGGGAGGAGCGACAGTAACAGGAAGAACTCTGAGAAATGTAAACAGGCACACTCGGGGCTGAAGTAAAAAGCTGAGCAGGAGCCAGGTGAACCGGCAATGGTCTCTTTGTAGATCTCTATCAAGAAGAAGCTGGCGGAGTCGCTAGGTGGCACAGTGAACAGAGCACTAGCCCTGCAGTCAGGAGGACCTGAGTTCAAATTGGGCCTCAGACACTTGACACTTACTAGCTGTGTGACCTTGGGCAAGTCACTTAACCCCAACTGCCCTGCCGTCCCCCCTCCAAAAAGCAAAAAAGAAGCAGAAGCTGGCATTCTGTAACACAAGAATGGAGATGGGCTGGAAGGAGTTCAGAGAAAGGCAACCAAATGCAAGAGCAGCCCCATGGGAATGAGTTAGGAGAAAGACCCTAACTGCCTGGCTCCTCTGAAGACCCAAGTGAGCCGACTATGACAAATGTCCAAAAGGCACAGAGAACATCTGACAGGACACAACAAGGAGAAGCTGGGCCAAAGAGAAGAGCTAATTTCATGGAAGTCCTGGGGAGAGGCTCCCCCGTAGTCTAAGAGAAGAAGGTGTAACAGCTCTGCTGCTTGGGTATTTAGACACAACTGGAGAAGAGAAACATCTGCCAGGAGAGCAGGCAGGAAAGAGACTTCAAGGGCATTGGATGCATAATTTCCCCTCTCCATCCAGGTTCATTTGCACAACAGTGACTATACCAAAGCCGGGAAGGCTCCCTCCTGCCCAGGAGAGTGGCCAGTGCCTATGAGAACGCCTTTCTTTTTAACCAAAGAAGGCTTTACTCATTTAACTGATGGACTCTCTTAAACACCAAAAGGGTGTGTGGAAATGTGGAAGCAAAGCTGTAAACATGAATATAACTTGTGACTTTCTTCTGCTTCAAGAATCTCCACTCCTCTGTTCTGAACAAGGACAACAGTCGCTTAAATAAGCAGACTTGTAGCGACGCTGACATAACGTGTGAGTTGGTTTCTTCCTATGGGAAGCAGCAGGACTTCGGCGCTGGAAAGGCCTCCACTTGGCTGCGGGATAAGGACTTTTTCAACAACGTGGATTCTCCATTTTTTTCTTTTCAATATTCTTTTTTCTCCTGAACTTAACACCCTCCAAAAAATACGCCTTCCTAAATGTTCATGTGGCCCATCTGGGCCCCACCTGTGGGAGTCTTCCAAGCCTATACTGATCTGATCAGCCTCAGTCAGACACACTGTGCACAGCCCCTGACCCAGGGACGTTGTTCGGATCCTCTTCGAGCATGAAAGACGCCAACCAACCATACAAAGCAGAACACAAAAAGGACTGAAAACGAAACATGAATCTCCACTTGGTATGACAGAGGATGAATCTCATGCATGACTCTCAAAACTGTCCTGTTTCTCTAGGCTTCCTTCTGAGTACCCTTTTGTTCTTTTCTGTGCCATTAACAATGTTACGGGGCGGCTGGGTGGCACAGTGAGTAGAGCACAGGCCCTGGAGTCAGGAGGACTTGAGTTTAAATCCGGCCTCAGACACTTGACACACTTACTAGTGATGTGACTTTGGGCAAGTCACTTAACTCCAATGGCCCTCCAAAAAGCAAAAAACAAAACAAAACAAAAAAACCCAATGTTTTACCACTCTCCTTTGGGGCACCACTATTTGTATGCTGCTTCTCTCTTTTCCTCTACCCTTCCAATTAAAAGAGGAGAGAAATTCCCTTGGAACAAATGAATGGATGATGAGAGGCTTCTGCCCATGTGTCCTTTGGAGACAGGACTGGTCCCTGCAGTGAACAGAATTCCTAAATCTTTTAAAGTTGTTTCCCTTTGAAGTGTTGTTATCTTTACATAATCGGTTCTTCTGGTTCACAGCAAAGAGCTGACCATTAAAAATGAACATAAAATTTAATTTAAAAAAAAACCTGGGGTATGGAGATCCATTTTGCCCTTCCCGAAAGTCAGAGGGGTGATGGGAGAGGATATAGGAGAGAGCAGATTGGGGGAGAGGGTATACAGTGGGGTCGCTGTTTTGGGGTGGTAGGTAGGAGAAATACGGGGAGAAAATTTGTAATTCAAAATCTCATGGAAATGAATGATGTAAACTAAAAATAAACACAAAATTTAATTCAAAGAGCTGACCATGGATCTCACAAGGCTATGTGGAAATGCGCAAGTCCTGGCAGGTCCTGCCAAGTTGGATAAGTTTTGAGTGTGTAGGTGTCTGTTTTGTGCCAATCAGTTTAGCTAAGGATGGAGGTGATTTATAGGGTGACTTGTTTTAAAATTTATTTAAAATATAGAAAATATAAATTTCTTTGTAGGGTGATTTATATACAGATTTACAGGGCAATTTATTTTTCCAGCCATAGAAACCAGAGGCGAACATTTGCTAAGTCACATAAAGGGGCAAAATTTGCAGTGGTGGAGGAAGCAGGCACATTTATGAAGTCAGAGATGCCTGACAATGTTTCCCACAGAGGCTAAACACCATGCGGATGCTCGAGAAACGTTCCTTGATCAGTCTGCTTGTGAAGGACCATCTAAGAAGGCACAGAGGGGGCTGCAATCTGCATCGCTGGAGGTATAAAATCACAGACCCTTTAAGTAATAATATATCAAGCAGGGTCAAACCACTTTTATGTCTACACCATTAGATAATTCTCTTGGTATAGTCCCAGTTTTAGGGAGGAAGGTCTGAAAAATGGAGTTGACTAAGAGAAAGAGTGGGATCTGGGACCACACAGGGAAATAAGGCTATTGTGCAATTCTTTCTTTTTTGGGAGGGAGAGGCATTACCTGGGGCCTCTGGAAGTTAGACTGTGCGGCACCTTGGCAATTTTTCCCATAGTTATGTTGGGTCTTTTCACAAAGGAGCTAATCTATGCTTGATCAATGATGTTGTCAGATTCTGGACCCAATGAATCTGTTCCTTTTTTAATGGGTCACAAGTGCTAGATTAACCCAGGGGACAACCTAAAATACTGTCTACAAAGATGAAATGGAGTGAAGGAATCCCTGAGCAGGAACAGGATGCTAGCCTCTGCAGCTGTGCGAGAAATAACACTGAGCTGGGACATGGAAGACGCAGGTTTTAGGCCGGCTTCTGTCACCACCTGGCTGTGTAGGCCCCAGCTCTAAGTCTAGTGATAAGGCAGCTGGAGGGAACAACCAGCATGGCTCCTCCTAGCTCTGAGTTCCACATATTCATACAAGCTGCTCCTGCACACTTTATTTTCTAGTAAACTTGTCCACAGGTCCTCAAGACCTTCACACCCTTGTCTTGGTATAGCAGTTTGTCACCATCGACGGCAGCAGGGGCCACTGGGCACTAATGGGAAAGGCCTTTCTTTGAGTTAGACATCAGGTTTAAGCACAAGCTGCAGCCCATCCTAACAAGTGTGGCCTTGATGAAGACCACCCATGAGAAGGTCAAAGGAACTTGAGGATATGTTGCCTGAAGAAGAGAAGATTCAGAGGAACATATAAAGTATCTCAAGGGGCTGCACAGAGGCAGGCCCACAGGGACTCCAGAACACATCACCACCCGCTAGAAGGGTGAACATCAGGGCAGAGAGTGGCACTCTTTTCTGATATTTCATGAGACTCTTCTCTCCTGGTTCTCCTCCTGCTTGTCAGATTGTTGTTTCTCAGTCTCCTTTGCTAGATCGCTGCCCAAGTCACCTCTCCCTCTACCCCGTGCCCCCAGGCTACAGGCAGCTTTATATGAACCAGTAATTTTTATTAGTTTTGTTTTAATAAGGTAAATAAATTCTTTATATACTGTTGGTGTGCTGTAAATACTATTCCAGTTAGCCCTGGATGATTTGAATGACTAACATACAAAGAAAGATCAGTACTTTCCAATCATTTTCCCCAGTTAATGGGCATTCTATTATTTGGTCTTCAAAGATTTCCAGTGATGAAAATGAGGGTTCTCTCTCTCTCCCTGTCTCCTGGCCTGTCTTCTCATCCTCTGTGCTATCTGGATTAGCTCCCTGAGGTTCCCTTCCCGTCTCTAAGCAGATGACTCTGATATCTATCGATCTATCTATCTGTCTGTCTGTCTGTCCAGCCTGAGTCTCTCCCTGAGCTCCAGGTCTGTAACACTCCTGTTTCAAAATGAACATCCCCCAGGCTGGGAGTGGGGAACCTGTGGCCTCGAGGCCACATGTGGGATTTGTCCTGTGAAGTCTCGAGTCAGTCAAAGGGCTGCACTTGAGGACCTAGAGGGCCACATGTGGCCTCGAGGCTGCAGGTCTCCCACCCCATCCCAGGCCTTTCAAACCCAAAGTGTCCAAAGCAGAACTTGTTCTCGGTCCTCCTGGCTCCCGCCTGTATTCACCACACATCTCATCTGTGGCCAAATGCTATCATTTCTATCTTTCAGTTAGGCCCTAAAGCACCTCTTACTTAGACAAGACCCTTCTATTCAATCTCCCTACCTACAGGCCCTCCCGGTCTGATCTGCCCTCTATAGCCCCACCATAATGCAGGCCACTCCTCCTTCCACTGTGGTTCCCTGTCATCTCCACTCCTGTCTGGCATGTAAAATTCTCCACCACTGGGTGGGCTCCTTTCTCCCTTGCCAGCCTCCTTAGACATCAATAAGATCCAGCTACTCAGACCTTACCATGTTGCTGCTCCTCTGCTCCAGGCTCTGCCTTCGTCCTGGCTGTAGCACCTGGCCAGTGTCTGGCCTCCCTAAACTGGCTTCCCTTATGTCTGTCGAGGCTCAGCTGAAGCACAGCCCCCTTTCTTCAGAAGGCCTTTCCCCAGTCTCCCACCTGCCAGAGCCTTCTCTTGGGGATATCTTCCATCTAGTTCTCCCTTTGCCCTGCTCCCCCCCGCCCAATAGAAAGGGAGCTCTTTGAGAGCAGGGACTGGTGACTGGTGAGCATATGAATAAATGCTTGTTGACTGACTGAATGACCTCCAAAAGGAGCCCCTCCTGACCTCTCTCAAGTCCTTCCCCATTTATAAACTGCAAACATAGTAGGACATAAACTCCTTGAGGGCACAGTCCTGTGTGTGGCAGCTGGCAAAGCCAGGATGAGAATTCAGGCCCTCTAATTCTACACCAAGAGGCTTGTTAGTGCAGAGCCCCACGGTTAAGACCAAGAAGGAGAGCCTCCTGACCTGGACCAGTCGGGGGAACGCTCATGACAGGGGCCCAGGGCCAGCGCCACCTTCTGCCGTTCTTTGGCCAGCCGTCGATAGCTACGACGTGGCACTGGGAAGGAAAGGGACAAGGAAGGTAGGGCGATCTGGGTTATTAGCACTGTTACCACCATCATCAACAACAGCTAAGACTTACATAAGTGGCGGCTCAGAGTCAGCTACGCACTGCCTTCCTCACAACCGCCCTGTGAAGTCAGCAGCACAAGGGCTACTACTCCCATTTTGCAGATGGGGAAGTGTTCAGATTCATACAAGGTCCTAAGGTTCAATTCAATCCCAGGCTTTCTGACTAGAGTCCGATAGTCTTGGGATCACACTATGCTGAAGCAGGCACCAGAACATCCTGAGAATGTTTTCTGTAGCCATGACCAGGTCTTTCTAAACATGACCCTACTGTACCAGGAGGGAGGCCAACCCCCCAAAATAAAAGCCTGAGAGGATTTTCCCCCCAGGAAAGAGAAAAAAGGCAATTTATTTTTTAAATAAAATATAATAAATATATATTTATAAACATATAAATAAAATAAAATCCAAATAAAAAATAAAATTAAAAATAACAATAAAATTTTTTCTTTTTTAAGAATCAGTCGGCAGCTCTTCTGCTGCCCTACCTGGCATCAAATAAAAAGCCTTCAAAACTAGCTTCACCAGCTCTGGAGTTACACGGAGTTCTCAGTGCGTCCTCTCCGCCCGGTATCTCGTTAAGTAACATCAAGAAATCATATTTTCTCACTGTCTTTGCCCGAAGTCTGGTCTGGTCTGATCTCACCGAGAAGTCTCATCAGTCTTGAACAAGTAATTCCAAGCTGAGGCTTTACCCTCCAGTCTTCCCGTCATTCTTATCAGAGGCCTAACTCCTTCCTAAAGGAGAGGCCTGATCAGCCCAGGAAAGAAAACTCCCTGAAATGAACTGAGAGTGGGAGGACCTGACCAACAACAGAAGCATCTCCCTAGTCCGCCTCTGACCAGCTTAAAAGGAGAACCCTTAGGAAGAGCGGTTAAAAGGTGAGCTTCATGACTCTGGCAAAAGGATTCTCCAAGACGCACTCAAAGTTACTACTGTTCTGTACAAGAAGCCAAAATCATCACCTGAAACCTGCCCTCCTGTTTAATTCAGATTGTAGGACTTTGCCTTTCATTTGGGAATATGATAAATTATAAGGGGAAATGGCTGTGTCAGAGAGATTTTCAAAGGATGATGGATCTCTATCCCTTTGGGTTTTTTTTCACTCTGAGTTGAGATGCTCAGAACGATTTAATTAATACATCTATCTCTGGCTAATTTGTGCCAAAAACAGAATATCAAGTGTTTTGGTCACACAGGCATCATTAAAAGGTTAGGATTCAGGAAGGGAAGAAAAAACATGAGGAAAACTTTTTCAGAGGAAACAAAAATTATTTTTCCTTGGAAGTATCATTATCAGAAGGGGAGAGGGTTAACAAAAAGAAAAAAAATCTGTTGTCTAAATCAGCGGTTCTCAACCTGTGGTTTATGTTCAGTTTGTAACAATGGAAATACATCCTGCGTAGCAGATAGATTAGTAACAGTAGCAAAATTACAGTGATGAAGTGGCAACGAAAATAATTTTATGTTTGGGGTCACCACAACATGAGGAACGGTATTAAAGGTTCGCGGCATTAGGAAGGCTGAGAACCACTGGTCTAAATGAACTACTTATGAATGTTCTTCAAAGCATTGTCTGTGTTGTGTCATTTTTTTGGGAGCAGAAAGATGAACAGTCTTGGGTCCTAGGAGAATGGGATTCTGGTACTATGGGTCTCTGCTCTGGTCATATATTTTTCTTTCAAAAACCTTCAGGGGCCCTAGACTGTCTGCCAAACACAAGTATAAATTTTTTACTGGTGGATTTTAGGCCCTTCAAACCTGGATCCAACCTAGCTTTCTAGCCCTTCTCCTGTCATTCCCCTTCCCATCCTCTTCCAGTCAAACAGAAATCCTTTCTGCCTACCCCCATTTGGTCCTGTTCGCCTGATAGGATCCTTTGCTCTTTACCATACCTCTGCCTGGTTAATCTCCTTCCTAACCTGAAGACCCAACCACGTAAGGTACAGCCTTGATCAACTCCTACACACAGCTGAGTGAGAGCAACGCTGCCCTCCTAAAATCTCCTAGCACTCTGCCCAGACCTCTTGCAGGTGGCCGAATCTCATGCATTCTTCTACTATGGCTCTTTGGGTGCCAGCACTGGATGCCCTTCTGTCGGATTATAAACTCACTGACCACAGGTTCTCCATCACATCTATCTCCATCCTCAGTCACTCTCATAGCGCCTTGCCTACAGGAGGTGCTAGTATGGATGTAGGCAATGCTGGCTGTTCCTGTGGCTCTTGACCTTAGACAGAGTGGCACCAGCAGCACATCTGGGAAGCCTGGCCCTGGGACAGCACATTTCCAAAAGGCCTTTTTGGTCATCACCCTCTGGCAGAGCTTTCTGATAGACGGGGCTGCGTTTAGAAGTCAATGACAACATTCTTCCCAACGGTCCTGCTTTTCCGGGAAGAGCCTCTCCTCTCTCCATCACTGGTTTTTGCTGAAAGGTGGAACAAGGACTACCCGCCCTGAATCTATCCTGTTTCTCTTCTTCGGGGGGTGGTTCTGTCCTAAGGCCGTTTCCTTGAGATACTCTGACCTCGTTTCTTTCTGAGGGGACACAAAGACTGGAAAATATGCATGAAAGCCAGTCTTTGACAGTGGGGCTGAAAATGTCTCCATCCTTGAGGGTGAAAAGGACTTTACCAGATTCTTTCCAGTGGTTTGTTTTTGCTTACTTTCGTCTCCTCATTTCCAGAACAACTATGTCGGAGCTGGAATGTGAAGCTCTTGTTTCTGACCTGCCTGAAATGAATGCAGTGTGTTCTGACTACAAGAGCCCCCCACCCTGTGCCTCAGCATCCTGAGGGAGGTGGCAGCAGCAGCGGCATACTCTGTGGACTTCCCTGGAGAGCCAGTAGAGGGTCCATGATCTCCTACAGAAAGCCTGCTGAGCATCCCTGGATGCTGGCAGGATACTTCTCTAGCCCCCCTACAGCTGGTACCTGTTTCTCGAGGCTTGGTTTGCTGAGCTGCACAGTCTGAGGCCCTGCCAGGCGGGCCCCGGGAGCGGCGATCACAATGCTGGTGAGCTGGGCCATGGGGAATGTCTTGGCAATGGTTGCTGTCTGCCCGTTCACGACACGCACAGGGTGGATAGAGTTCTGGGATGTGGGCAGGGATGTGGGGGTGAATTTGGTCAGCATCACAGGCCTCTGGATGAGCTGAGGGGCTGCCAGCATCGGAGGGGGTGCGGGTGCGATGGGGATGTTGTTCTGGGCCACTGGTTTGGGCCGGACCTGCAGGGGAATAAAGAAGAGAGCAGCCCTGACCCACTGTCTTTTCATTCAAAACATCTCCTGGGAACTAGAAGCAAGAGTTAGTAAATGACCTGAAGTAACCTGTCCCATTGGATGCAAATGCCCTCTGAGCCAGCACCTTGAGAGAGGCTGTCAGCTCTCATACAGCCTTCTACACCATCCTGGGCCCCTGGCAAGGAGTCCTTGGAACCTGTACCTATCACATTTCTTTTCTCTACACAGAGCTGATCACAGTTCACTTTCTAGCTTTTCACAGACATCAGAGTCCCGGCTCCTCCAACATTCCTGGCCTCTGAATTTCCTGCTCTCAGCTGTCATCCCGCCTCTGCTGTGATGTGACCCTAGACCAGAAGTTCCCAAACTTATTTGGCCTACCACCCCCTTTTAAAAGTACCCCTCTGGAAATCTACTTTCTCTAACCCTTTAATGGTTTTTTGAAATTTAAGAAATCATTGTAAACTTGTGGGGTTTTCCCTGCACTGATATTTTGATGATGCAATATTTTGTCATGTAATTGTAACAAGGCATTACACACAAACGTTCCTGCCAATGCATGCTGGACTTCCCGACAATGCGTAACACTTGTCTGCCAACACTCACTTGTTAAGACCTGTCAGAGGTCTTGACCACTGATGAGTTATAGCTTGCATTTTGTGTTTATTTGGAAAATAATGCAATCACGACTTTAACTGTTATACAACACTTCCATGAAGCATATACGAATGGTTTTTCAAAATTCTCTCTTTATGCTTCCATCATCCCCTTATTTTTATTCAACACCCCCAAGTGTACCCCCTGGATCAGTCCAGTGTCCCCCATGGGGTGGTATCGCCCACTTTGGGAACCTGTGCTCTAGACTCACTATTGCTAATGGGCTTCCTGTGAGGGTTGCCCTCGTCGAAATGTCCATCCTGCCTGCCCAGCAAGCCAACCGAACAGAGGTTTAACTGTGCCAAAACAAGGTGCTGGTCACTGCCTGAGAACTGAATGAATACCCTACCGGGTCTACCCAGCTACTGTTCCTTGTACCAAGATCAAAGAACCTCTGCACAACAACAAGACACTAAGAACACACTTCTACAGTCCTCACAACAACTCTGTCATCGGACAGTGTATACATCACTATTCCTCCTGTACCAATGAGAAGAACGGGGCTCAGATGATGTGCCCAGAGTCACACAGCGTGGCCAAGCCTTCATGTGCTGGGTGCCCTGCTCTGCCCCCTAACTTGGAAGAGCAGAACTCAACAGTCCTGTGCTAGTGAAGCTGCCTCCTGCTTCTTCCTTCACTTTTTATGTTGTTAGCATATAGCCACAGACTCATCAGAAATATGGAAAAAAAAACCCTCTGAAAATTGTTTTGTCTCTTCCTGGCTACCACGAAGGATCTGGCCAAATGATTCCAGAGTCTCCCTACAATATTTCTGACGTTCTGTCTATTGTTCCCTGACCCCAGGCCTAAAACTGTCTTGTTAGGTGCCAATGATGTGTCCTTCACTGGGGTAGAGAAATCAGCACCTAGAATTACTCGTCAAACATGACCTGAAGAGAAAGGCTGTTAGGCTGCCTCCCTTCACTGGGCTTGTCTTCACCCACTTACCTGGGGAAGAAAGTTTGGACGAGGAGTGAGTCTGGGAGGAGGGATAAACTGTGGTACTTTGATGGGCTGAGGAGGTGTTGCTTGAACCTGCTAAGCAAACATGAAAGAAACAGTTAAACTGGGAGAGACAGTTTGCTTGCAGGACACTGAAGCTAAGCTCCCTAAGGCTGTTTTCAGGCTCACTTCTTTGGAAGATGGGTTCTCCCCCTGCCCTGCCCCCACCCTGTCCTCCCATTCTTCAGTGCCCCTCCCCCCCTTTCTCCCTCCTCACACACCTAACCGTAGAACAGGGCTGGCACAGCAAGCACAGCCAACTTCCTTTGAAACTCTTTAACACCTGCACTTATGTATCTAAAAAATCCAAACTGGCGCTACGGGGATGGGGATATGTTGTCAAGTGTGGCCAGCCGGCCACATGGCTCTTCATCTCATTAGAAGTGCTCTTATCTGACCAGGTTTAAAATTGTAGGAATAACAAATGGGCTTCTGGCCAAGGTATGGAGTGTACCTGACAAGGACTCGTGAGAACGTCTTTGCCTGGAATTTTGCAGATCTAATAAAAGAGACTTGAAATTGAAAAGGAAAAGATAGAGAGAAAACTGTCCAAATTCATCCACTAAGCTAGATGCCATAAAGAGTAACTCCAGCATGGGAGGGAAGAATTGCAGTAGAAATACCCAGAATGAAAAGGAGAAAAAACTTTAAACAAGGAGTACACAATCAAATCTCTAAGCCTGGGCGTCTATGTACAAAGATAGCGCTAATGAGCAAAGTGATTTAGAGAGCCTACTACAAGGAAGAAAATTTGACTTGCTGGGTATCTCAGAAGAGACTGGGAAGAATGAGATCTATGACTGAAATGTGAACTTGGAACACAATACTTTATTCAACAAAAACAGTTCGTTAAAAGGAGGTGGGGAGGAGCTGTACAGAAATGGAAAAAAAGTCAATGTCCGTCTCTGGGGGAACAACTCAACAGAGTTAATGTGACTGAGTAAATGCTCCTGCCACAGAAGCAGGGGGAGCACAGAGAGAAGCCCGGGGAGTCTGACACGATACACGCACAACTACACTGACGAAGGACACAGGACGTCGCAGAAGCGTGACCGAGTGGTCTGCCTCTGCAGACAGGTGGGGCGCCATGGGGAAGGAGCAGTGCACACGCTGGCAAATTCAGCTGACGTGTTGGTTAATTTTGCCAAACTACCCCACCCTCTTTAAGTTTTTTTGTTCTAAGGAACAGCCTACCGTGGGAGGGCATAAGGATATATTAGGAAATAAAGGTAACGTAAAAACAAAAGCTATCAAAGATTCTTAAAAGAAAATCAACGGAAACAGTCTTTGGAGTATATTAAATATAGCAGGAAAGAGACGAAAAGTCTCTACATCAGATCTCAACCCATGAAGGGATGACTTCATGTCTCTAGGCATCTTCTGGAGAAGCCCTTCTCATTTCATCATTTCTATTCTGGATTTGATTTTCACCAATGAGGAGGAAAGGGATATTAGGGTGGAAATGATAGGAGCCTTGGGAAGGGCAGGATCTACTGCATCTTAGATTTTGTGATGGAGAAGCAGAGGAACAGCCAGGAATAGCCTGACATGTATCCTAGATTTGGGGTGAGCTCTTTTCAGTGGGTACAATCTCATGGATGCTTGGTTTTATAGGAGAAGTCAGTACAGGAGGCTCTCATGAATAAAGTTCTGAAGACGGTAAGAGAAACAGCAGTGACCAGGGAAGGGGGGGCCACTGCTGGAAAAAAATGAAGATGTACAGGGTGCATACATATGGTGGAAGTAGGCGCAGATGAGGAGGAGAAATGCCAGCATGTAGCAAGGTCCGGGAGGACGTTCAGTTAGTTCTCTCTAGGAAAAGAGGAGGATCAGAAATGGGAAGGATGATGCTGGTGAAAGCTGAGAAAAGGGAGGGTTCTTTGGCTCTTTTCTAAACAAAGCCAGCCCACGTGGAGGGGAGCAGAAACCCAAGAGAAGTCAGGAGAAGGCAGGCAAGCAGCCAGCTGTGTTCAAGGAGGCCGAGGCACCAGGAACAGGTGAACTCTGCATCCTTAGGATCTATTGCCTGAAGGGCTGTGCTGGCTAAGGAAGAAAGGGTGCTGCTGCAAGCCCACAGAAAAGCCTTCCCCAATCTAAAAGGAGCCTATAAAATACAGGCTTTGGGAAGAATGCCCTTCAATGGGGAGAATTTCAGACCAGACTACTGAGAGAACGGCCAGTGAGGTCTAGGAAAGGGAACAACAGTCAAGGGGCAGCGCGGCTTCACAGGACGGCTCAGATTGGACCATCCCATTTCCTTCTGATGTGGCAACATGGCCGACAGGAGCAGAAAGACCCCTCTGGGTATGGGTCACCTATATCTGGGAGGCATTCTAAACATGATTTCTCAGCCTGCCCTGGAGAACCAGACAGAGGAATGTGGGTTGGAATTTAGAAGAGCATCCCTTTGCAGTCCATCGTCAAACTAAAACGAGGTCTGAAATGGAGTGCCTCAGGGATCTGCATTTGGTCCTGCGCTATGGAACACCAGGAAGGGCAGGGAATGTGCTGGATGACAGGCTCCGGATCCATAAAGATGGCTACAGGCTGGAAGGCTGGGCTGAGGATAATGAAGCAGAACTTGAAGTCCAACACCTGGACTCACAGAATCAACTTGACAAGTAGAACATGGGAGCAGCGTAGCTGGTAACGGTCTGTGTGACAAGAATGGGGAGATTTACTGTGCTGTAAGATCCCTAGGCTAGGGAAGAGAGGCATGCTCTTGGTCCAAGACCAGGAGGTGACGGTCCTGTGGCGCTCTGCCTGGCCACTCCTTTCCACGATCTGTCAAGCGAAATGAGAACTAGGCTGCCTTCTCCCTCCTGGCCTCCTCTTCACCTTCAGAAAGTAGGCCAGCAGCACAGAGCTCAGCAGGCCTGGTCCTAGAGGCAGGGAGGCCCACGGAGGAAGAGGGACTACTGCAGTGAGTGGTCAGAGGTCACTCTGAGAGCATTCCCAGGTCCAGTTCCTTCATAGGAGTAGACATCCTCCATCTATCTTGCTCCCCCATCCACAGCAACGGTCACGATGATGACAGTCACCATCACTACTATCACTGCAGATTACACAGACGACAAACCCTCACTATCAATGATAACAACACTTGTTGTCACTGCTGTACCTACTTCCCAGAGCTGCGTGAGGAACAAGTGAGGTAATAACTAAGAAGCACATGCCTGGAACCCAATAGGGGCTAGAGAAGTGCCAGCCACCGTTGTCGCTGCTGTCACAGGGTCACACGTCTTGTAGAGACTATTTTCCCCATTAGAACATGAGCTCTCTGAGGTTCATAAATGCCTCCCTAGGAGGTACTAGGTACTCTGTGCTCAGTGCTGGGGATACACAGAGAGGGAAAAGCCCCTGCCCTCGGGAAGCCCACAGTCTAATGGGGGAGACAAATGTGCAAACAACTTGGACAAACATGACGGAGACAGGATAAACTGGAGCTATCCATGGAGGGAAGCAGAGAGGAGGAGGGAGCACCTTCCAGGCCTGGGGGACAGCCAGGGAAAAGGCCCAGAATCAGGAGACGGGACTATCTTGTGGGAGAACCAGAAAGGAGACTGGTGTCACCGGGCCCGCCGCAGAGTACATGAAAGACATGAAGGTGTATGAAGCCTGGGAAGGGATGGAGGCAGGCTTTAAAAGCCAAAGTGGGGTAACAGGGGAGACACAGCCTCCCTACTGAAAAGGAGGTGACATGGCCAGGGGCTTCCTTGGCTTTTATATCCTTAGCCCTTAGCAGAGCGCCAGGGTTTGGCACATAGCAGACACTGAGGTGCTTCCTAAATCAATGGGCTGGGTCCTTTAGGGGTTTTGTGAACCCGTTCAGAGGCTCCTATGATGCTCTTGTAGCTTCTGCATTTTCAGTGGGTTAAACCCCTCCTATTTCCCATCTCCCTTCCTCCCCCCAAACAAAGCAGGTGAGCGCTACAATTTAGGAAGGACCTGGAGACGCTGGAAACTGTGATCTAGGAAAGGGACCAGAATGGTGAGGGGCCCCAGGTTTGTGCACTATAAGGAATGAGGGAACGAGCTGGGGATGTTTAGCCTGAAGAAGACTACTTAGGAAAGACGTGATAACCATTCTCAAGTATATGAAGGTCTATCACATGGAAGAACTAGACTGGCAACAAGGCAAATCTTGGCTCCGCGTAAAGAAAGATTTTCTAACAACCAGACAGATCCCAAAGTGCAGTACTCTGCCTTGGGAGGGCGGGAGGGAATTCCCCTTCCCTAGGAGTCTTCAAGTGAAGACTGGACACTCTTAAAGCACAAAGGGGAGTGTGACGGGCTCCCAGCAGGCCGTGATTCTGATCACTCCTGGTACGTATGTATGGACTGACCTCTTTCGCAGTTTCTCGCGGTAACCCCACGTCAGAGTCTGTTTCATTAGCTCTGTCTTGCTTTAGACACATTAAACACACCAACAACGAGGCCTCTTTCAGGGACACTAAGATCAGGCTGCTGGCTGGCCTCTTCACAAATGGTGCAGACAGACTGTCTCACAAACTACGGAGCTGAATAGCTCAGAAAATGGTTTTACCTTTAAAAGTTTCCTAATCATTTTTGTTCTAGGCCTTCCTGCTGGGGGGGGAGGGGAAAGGGCATTTTTTTTTCTCCTGATAAAGCACAGGCAATGATACCATCAATGTACTGAGTTTGTCAGTATTTTTAAAGTGTTCTAAATGCCTCTTAAATTTCCTGAGTTTGATCACACACATGCATGCTTAAAGAAGTCAACGTCAGAAGAGAATTTGGCATAGAACACACCAAGTGGAAGTCTGAAAGGTCGCTGAATGGACGGACCTGTGCTATAAATATCCAGAGACATTCCCAACCCTTGTTCACAGACACACAAGGTCCACAATTACTGGCTTACCAAAGTCACGGTGTTTTTTGCCACAATCTGAACAGCCTCTGCCCCGGGCCCCGCGACCTTACTCGACGTCTGGAGGTTGACCGGGGTGCTCTGCACGTCGGGGCTGAGCACGGCCTTCTGGCTGTTGATGGCAGTCACCATGGCAATGGTGGGTCTCTGGCCCACAACAGAGGCAGGCATGGTTGCGGTTGCTGCTTTCAAGACAAGAGGTAGTGTCTTTGTGGTGATCATAGAAGCTGTGGTTACAGTCTTCTAGAGGAGAGGAAATATATATTAGGACGATGCAGTGTGTTTATGCTGGCTGCTATGACACTACTAAGTTTTGAGGGAAACAAAACATTACTCACACAATCTATCAACATGCTATATACATAAAAACCTTCCTCCTGTTCAAAAAAATACACTTACTATTATCCTTTGGGGAAAGGAAGTGCTTGTTCATCCAAGTGTCCAAATTCAGTTTCATTCTTTCATGTGTCACCTCATGATAACAACTGTGGCTTATACAGTGCACTTTTACAGCAATGAATGGGGTACAGAGATGCAGGGAGGAGGGCGAGCAGAATTCCTATGTTTAACTCCGTATTATTTTACCACGAATGTTATTATGCCATCTTAATAATCTATGTAAAAGTTGCAAAGTTGATATGGACATACCTTCTCTACCCTCAATTCTAATGATCTCACCAACTGAGGTGAAAATTGCCAAATAAGGTTCATTATTTGACACTGACACAAAATCTGGGGTAAAATTCTCATTTTCTGATTATTACTCTGGGGAGGAAGAAAGGAAACTTATACAAGGATCATCAGTTTGATTCCTCTGAGTCTCCTAGTTTTATGAAATATGAGTAAATATTAGTGGCTACGCATCAGAGGATTACCAAATCCTCTGACTTTGCAGTTGGCTGTCACTAACTACAGGAACTTTCTCTGGAGAGGGGTCTAGCAGTGATCAGCAATCAAATAAAGGAAAGCAGGGGAGAGACAACCTTCCCCACCCCTTCCCCAATTCAGATAGAAATCAATGAATCTCAAGAAGTGGACTTATTTCCATCAACGCGACCTGAATCTACGGAACAAGATTTTTATAGGTTCTTTCACTGCAGTAATCGAATCTGTCCATTACAAAGTAAAAAGAGACCAACAACCACAGACAGGACACCTGACTGTGAGGTACCACTGAGGATCCAGACACTTTGGGAACAAGAAAAACCACCTGGTCAAACAAGTTATTTGGCTGATGCTAACTCAGGCTTCCTCTTTTTAAATACTAGACTAATCAAAAGCTCTTCATGCTTTTATTGGCAAATCGAGATGTCTCCATAGGTGATATAAATTTCTTCCCTTACTATTCATCCACTTTAACATCTGTTCATCAAATTGATCCACTTTGGGGCCCTATATATTTTTTTGTTTTGGTTTGGTTTTTTTGTTTGTTTGGTTTTTGGAGGGGGAAAGGCAGAGCAATTGGGGTTAAGTGACTTGCCCAAAGTCACATGGCTAATAAATGTTAAGTGTTTGAAGCCAGATTTGAACTCAGGTCCCCCTGACTCCAGGACCAGTGCTCTATTCGCTCCCCAGGCCCCTATTTATTGACTGTTTCTGGTCTATAACCCTCCTACCAAAACACACATTGGCTCTGAGCACCTCTCTGTGCATTTAACTGCACACATTCATTACTTGGTGCCACAGGACAGAATCTGATCCCCAAAGGATAGAGTTCAACCTTTCTCCACCAATAACGAGAAGCAAAATGCCCCCTGAACCTTTGCTATGGCCTCTTTTAGAGGTCAGTGGACAAGTTATTTTCCCTAGTTTCTTCAATTATAAACTAGAAACATTAACATGTAACTATTATTCTGGGGAAAAGACAGATCATTTGCTATTTTGAGGTGATAAAAAACTCTAGAAATGTTACCTTACTGACCTATGGCATAGTAAGAGACATATCACTAGCTGTTTTTTCTAAGCATTCTAAAATAAGGGAAAAAAAAACCCTTTACTATGAATAAACAGGCTCTGCCAGATACACTACACATTCTGTGAGCAGAGCTCCGCATGAGAGAGACCATACTGCTTTTGTCTGACATATCCTGATCCTAACTGTGAGCTGGGGCAGGTAACCCCCTATGCTGTGCTGGCTCCTGCCAGAGTCTGGGCTTTCCATTTTTATTTAAATGTTAAGTGTCCTTCAGGCCCATGTCTGGCAGGGAAGGTCTGTGTCACCCACCATCTCTGCCCAGCACCCAAGACAGGTCCTTCCTGTCCACTCTCTATAGGCATAAGCCTTAAAGCGCCTTCCTGATTCCATGTCACTCGCTACATTAGGCCAGGGAGTAGGTGAACACAAACCACCACGGATTCAAGGTGGAAAGGGTTCTTATGGCCATGGGAACCAACAACTTGGCAAACCTAGAAAAAAATCATTTTTCTTTCAAATTCTTCCCACAACAGAAAGTATGGGGAGGAAGGGGAAAAGGATATATCTGCAAAGAAAAGCTTTACATTTTGATTGAAGTAAACTGATGATAAGTAAAATTAGCTCAGTGTCTGAATATACTGAATAAAAAGTGGCAGTTTCCTGGATATTTCACTAGAGGGCCCTTTAACTTTGAATAAAACTCCATCATGACACAGAGATGACCTGGAAGTTAAAGCCCAAATGCGTAGCAATGGGCTGAGAATCACAAGATACTTGGTTTGTAATCAGTTTTTTTTGGCCAGCAAAGCAGAGGGTGCTAAGGTAAGATCAGACAGGCTCCCGCACACATGCAAGGAGACTTTCATAAACAGAGAATTTATTTCTCCTGCACATCTACTGTGATCGCTTTGCCTGTCACTGTTCTACAAGGACAGGAAGTCACAGCAAGGAGACTCCCCCTCTCTCCTCTGTGGGTTTATTCTGAAGTACATTTTATTAATTGTTTCTTTCTGTTTATGTTGTAAATGAAAGGTTTTTTAAAAAAAAACTACAAGTATTTTGATTGGCATTCAGAAGAAAAATGGACCTAAAGAAACTGAATCTATTCCTCAAGACTAGCAAGTGCCGAGATCCTCAGAGAGCAAACTTTCTGTTACCACCAAGGAAATGAAGGCTGCAAGGCTCATCCCATAATCTGGAACCCCATCAGAGTGGAGGAGTTCCCTGGGCCATACAGTAACTAACAAAACACTTTCCCAAACAGGAAAGAGTAGATTCTACCTTACTCCCTTCACATAAACACAGCATGCTCCAAATGTGCCATCAAGCATGTATAAGCTAGCTCAAGCCCTCCTGAAAAATAACACACACAGGGCTCATCACAAAACCTGGCCAGCTGACATTCTGAGGCAGCTCAGAATCCCTAACCTCCAAAATGTCTCCCCCAAGAGGGGAAGTAAAAACCACACATTTCTAGCTATTCGCATCACTGCAGAGCTGGCATTCTCTTTTTGGTGCTGTTCTCTTTTAAGAATAATGGACAAAGTACTCTTAAACACATCCTTCAAATGCGACATTCTGTATTCTAACCAGCCAAAATGTACACTCACTACACACAATTGCTTTGGGATGGGGCCCTTTCACATCATCACCACCAAATTTTTGAGCACTCACAGATCTTCAAACTCTCAGATGAACAGCTCCCTCATATGCTTGAGGAGAGACTCCAGAATGAAACGTCCCTTTTATTTTCAACTTGAAAACTCGGTTCCCATGATCCAGGTTTCATTATTCAGGGTGTCCCAAAAGTCTTAGTGCTGTTTTAAGCTACTACATCTTCTAAAGGCCATCATAGGCTACAATAACATCGCTTTTAAGTTCTATTATTTGTAGGCTAATTGTTCTTGAAAGCCATTACAAAGTATGATAGCTTAAGATGGCACTCAAACTTTTGGGACACCCTGTCATGCTATGGTAAGACCTTGTCCAACTGACGCACATGCTATGTCACAAAGCTGCTTTTGAGATAAAGCATTAAACCAGCAACTCTTCATGTCCTCTTTCTGTACAGATAGTGTTTGCCATTTGCTGACATGCCTCTCTTACATCTGGATGAAGAATCAAGCCAGAAGAAAGTTCCTGTTGAAGGGTCATTTCCACTCCTAAGCCTGAACCCATGTGCACCCCCTAGTCCCTGGTCTTGTGATCTCGGCTTAAGTCCCTGATGAGTGACTCCATCTGGAGCCCCCCGGGAACTCTGCTGACCACATGGTGGCATGCCAGCAGAACAGCTGGGACCTTCTGAGAGAGGTTTCCTTTGTTCTCACTGGGCTGGACACAGTTATAGCTCAGACACACACTTGTTCTTTTGGACTATTCTGTTCACAGGAAGAATCTGTCACACCACTGGTCTGTTCGTTCAACCCAGGTCCAAGGACACAGACTCTAGGACTTTTCCGCTTCTAGTATTTAAATCTGATGGGGGGAGGGGACAACTTAACTTGGCAAAGATGAGCAGTGCCGGCCACAGTTACCAATTTCACTGAAATCACAACACATCTTCAATTCTGTATTGAGGCAAAATTTCTTATAAGCAAATGACTCCAGGATATTATTGGACTTTCTTAACCTTGGACTATGCCGCCTTTTCTCCTAGATAGGTGGGATGTCATTTTATCTTCCTTCCTCAGGCCCAGCAACTGACATTTACATTTCTAAAATGGGGGTGACAGCAGTTCTGCTTCACCTCAGCTTGTCATATTAAAGTGAGTTACTGCTCTTACACAGGGCTTTCTCGACCAGTGTTCTGTGGGGCAGGTCCTATAGGTTACAGAAGCAGCTGCTAAGTGGAAGATGGTGGGTACCAGCCTACGTGTTCTGAGGTCAAGTGTGGTACTCTGATTCTTAGCCTGCACTGTTGTAGGAATTGGTCTCTTTTTCCACCAAAATTCTGATGACTTCTCCAGGGCTGTAGAACACTCAGTCATTCAAGTCTTGCTTGGAGCTGGCTGGGTTTAGCCGATAGGCTCTGGGATTGATTCTGCCCCATGAGATGGTCACTGTCTGTAGGAGGGGGAAGCCAAGTGGCTTCTGGGCTAGTTCTATGGGAAAGAATGGAGGACAGGGCCTAGAGGTGCCTCTGGGGTGACAGGGCTGGGGATGAGCCTGTGAAAATTCCAGCTCTCTTGCAGAGCTGAGCACAAGGCTTATATCCCTCTATATGGATCACACACTATGGGATGATAGCTCATGAAGATAGGTACGACTTGTAGCGTTGGGAGCTGCTCTGACAGTGAAAAAGCCTCTCTGAGCTTCAGACACCTAGGCCCTGAGTGGGTCCACAGGACCTGCCAGAGTGTATGCTCTGATGGTATAGCAGGTAAGAGCCCAGACCAAGGGGAGCCCTTGTCTAAGGGCTCCCAAGCGGCCTGCATACACCCTGGACATTTAACCAGCACTTGCTGTGGTATATTCCCCTAATACCAGAGAGCTCTCTGCCCAGGCTCACCTGTGATGGGGCGGTCAGGTTAGGAGAGGGGGCAGCTGGTTGCTGCTGGTGGTGGTACTGCTGCTGCTGCTGCTGCTGCTGCTGCTGCTGCGGGAGTGGTGGGAGAGATGGGAGTGGCGGTGGTGGCTGCTGCTGGGCTGGTGCAAGCTTGTTTTCAGACTGCGACAATGGTTGTATCTGGAACTTGTCTGGCTGTTCCTGTTTTACTATCAGATTCTTCCGAAGCTGTTCCACAACTCTTTTCTACCAGATAAAGACAAACATCAAAGGTGTTAGAATATTATCCCTGCTGAATCCCCTCTTATTGTACCTCAAGTCACATAAACTAGAGACAGCATCTACCTTTGAAGAATTCAAAGTACCTTAAAAGAACAAACATGAAGGATGCAGTTAAGAGACACTGTTTTTAAAAGGAAGGGGAAACTAAGATTTATTAATGAGTTAATGGTGGCTTGCTTAAGGCAGCCCAGAAAGTCACTGGGGATTATCCAGGAGCAGAACACAGATTTACTTACTTGTGGCCTCCTGTTCTTGTCTTGCTCCTGTCCTTTCCATCTACTAATCTTTTAAAATAACTAAGTTACCAAATGCAATAATTTCTGCACTACCCATTGCAAACACATGGCAGATTAAAAAAAAACAAACATAAGAACCCCTTGCCCTAGGCAGTTCCTATATAAACTTGCTAAGTTGTACTGTTGGGAAAAAGAGGGAAATGGGATAGGCCCTGTGAGCAGATATAACAATGTGCAGGTAACGGAGGGAGATGGGAGGCACATGGTCAGGTTTTCAAATCAAAGTATTTTTAAGTTTTCTGGACCCTGTTCAGGTCAGGACAATTATCATCAGATGAATCTATTTTTGCAGTCATTTATTACACCCCCTTAAGGTCATCTGGAAAGTACTGTGTGTATTGGGGGGGGAGGGGTCAGGGAGAACAGATGTTGAAACCTGACCTCTAGCCTCTCCTGTTTCTCTTGGCTAGAAGAAAGAACGGAATAACAGTCTGAGGGGTCAGATGGATGGGTTTGGGAGAATGTGTAGGCCGGGCTGAACTGATACATTCTTTAGAGACGAGGTCGAGTTTTACCCCATATGAGCATGCTAACCCGGATCATGGATACTTATTTTCTGATGTGGGGTGGAGAAAAAGGAAGTGAATGAAAAGTACAAATGGCAGGGTTAAGTGCCTTCCTATTCATGTTCACGTTCTCCTTTAGGGTTCTGGCACATCTTCCTGCGCTGCGTCCTCCCAAGGACCTGGATCTATAGCATTTTTATTTATATCTTCAAATATTTTAGTATTTTCAAAATTCCACCAAATATTAAAAAAGCAGCACTAATATACTACTTTAAGAATTTTACCTAGGATTGAAAACATAAGTTAAATCCTTATTCCTCAATGACTTTCCAGAAAATGAAATATGAAACAAGGGCCAATTTACTGAAAAGCAAATTCTTACACACACTGTGGCATGTCAACTGTGGACAACTGCATGTTCTGAGCCTGTAAATGACCAAAGAACAAGTTCACCACAACACGGAAGGCTTCTGAAGCCTGTGACTTCCAAACTCTCCAATGCCCATTTCTTCTGCATGAAAAGAAAAGTGATGCTAACACCAAACCTTCTCTCTGGGGAGTAGGGGGCGGGGGCACGGGTAATTCAGGATTTTAGATGTAGATTTTATTGTTCAGTGACTGCCAGAACATTTAGACATTTAAGAATTGAATAATTATTTAGAACTGCTTTCAGCTCTCTACTCTCAGACATTAAACATGTTAACAAAACTCTAAAACGCTACGTCAGCAGTTAGCAGCCAGAGAAAGGACTGCTCGAACATTTACAGAAACCAGTTCAAATGGGGGGGGGGGGATCAAGAGGAAATAATACAAGATCGATGTGACACCTGCCAAAAACTGAACTCTGAATAAAAACAGCACAGGAGACTACATAATTACTGTACCAGGCACAAAAGGAAAGGGTGTTTTTCTCTTCTACAGCCATCCTTAGGAAATTCAGTGTGAATGGTGCTCTCCAACTGCCTGCCTAACTGAAGTAAGCCAGCAGCAAGAGACAATGCAAGGAACTTGCTCACACAGTGCTATGTCCAACACAAGGGAACAGTAGGGAAAAGAGGGAGAAAGGGGATAGAGGCTTGAGTACTCCTCAGCCATATGGCTATAGCAAGGTGACAACCAATCAGAGCAAGAGTTAGCTGAGTAGGAGTCAAGTGAGTCACATTGCATTCACAACTGTTCCTCCCCCAGGGCCTGAAACAAAGCCCACAGAAGCTTGGGAAAAACAGGATCAAAATACTTACAAACTTTCATTAGTCTTTCGGAGGGGGAAAAAAAGGGAAGATGAAGAAAAGAAGGAAAGAAAGAGGGCAGAGAAAAGGGGCTCTGTATGCAGCCTGGGGTATGAGTCAGATCACGTAAGTTGGGGAAAGTTTCTGTTTGTTTGTTTTGTTTTGTTTTGAAAGGCAGATCACAAAGCCTAGACAGAGCTCGTGGCCACGGCGTTTCCCGCGGTGAGAACATACTAGCTGGATGCCAGAAGGGGTGATGGTGGCGCAGAGGGCAGCCAATACTTTTTGTGTTTCGTTGAAATAAATGTGGAGGAGAATATGATTGATAATATGAGTTATCTTAAGCACTGTCTATTAAAGTACAACAACTTCAACAGCCCAGGAGTTGCCCTAAAGTTTGAGGGCTCCTGGAGTCTGGAGTGGCTATATTCAATATATGGATACACTCAATTTAAAGGGGCCAAGCTTAGACAGCTGTTTTTTGGGTTGTTTTTTTTTTTAAGAAGACAGCCAAACCTATAGTCCTAATGTGGGTCAATGCAATGCAGACAGATCTCTCCCATCAATTTCAGGGCAATCCTTCTATGTTTCAGTGGTACTTTTATGTAGTAGACAAAGAGTGGAGGCAACCTAGAGCTTCAGAAGGTACATCTGGAATGTACTATGTAAGGTCAGCTGAAGTTCACTCATGTCCCTTGTAAAAGGTATCTTCCTTCCAGCTCCTCAATCTGTAAACATTAATCCCTTTAATCAGAGAAATCATGAGTTTTGCTGGCAAATGGAAGGTCTTCTGACTCTTTAATGATGACTACACTGTTGTAAACAGTTTGACGTTTTCGGTATTAGACACGTGTAAGAAAAACCTTTCAAACTTGTCAATCCCTTTGGAGCATCGCTGCACAGTCTGGTAGCTATGTGAAAAACCCACTATTCACAAACAGGGAATTTCTTAATCTGGCATTTACAACCTAATGAGAGCATAAAGACAGAAAAGACAAAGAAGAGATAAAATGTGGAGCTGGGGGTGGGGAGGAACAGAAGAGAGGAAGAAGAACGAAGAGAAAGTTAAGAGCCTGTCATTTTCTCTCCATACGTACTTCAGAAAACAATAGGTGGTCCTCCCAGGCCTCTATGCTGGCTAGTAGCAGCTCCCTTCAATCCATCTGTCAAAAGCTGTTCCATAGCCCAGCATGTAATTCTGAGGCCCAGATCCCCTGACATTCGCATCACTAGGTCTCATCAGGGCTTGTTCAGGCAGAAGAGTTCGCAGAGCCTCTGACATGCCATGTCACTGTTTCTAAGGCAGGTAGCCCTGGTAATCAATATTGTGACATTCAGCGATACCATCATCTTGTTCACACGACAGCAGGCCCAATCTCAAAGAAAAACACTTGGAGATTTGTTGGTCCGATTCAGCAGAAAGTCAGGCTGGCTTCTGTGCTGCCTAAGCCAATTTTTCTAGGCTCCTATGCCCTTGTACAGTGTGGATGCCAGATGGAAGGATTTTTTCCTCTTTAAATCAGGCCACGAACATCTCTCTCAGTTAAGTTTCACAGTGCTGCTTTGAAATAGGGCTCCTCTCCTTGGCCTCGAAGGGGACTCAGCAAGGTTTGTTCCTCTCAACCGTAGACGCTGCCGGATTTCCCCCAGCCCCCTTGTTCCACTTAGTACAGCTCTGCTCCCTGCTGCATCCTCTGTGTTTTATTCTGACTATGAGCCTAGCAGCCATCTCTGCAGGGTTGGCTGGATCACCTTCCTGAAAGGCATGACCAGGGATATACCACTACCACACAAACAGCCTCTTCTTCCCAGTACGACAGTGAAGGTACAGGATAGTGCTCTCGATGACCATCTCGAAGACCTGGAGAAGTGGCTGACTGATTTGTCCTAACTTTCCGTCATCTCTTGGAAGCCAAATCCTAATCCCACAAGGCTTCACTCCCACAACATGGAGGGATTCTCCCTGACGACTCCAGATATACCAACTGCTCAGACTGAGACAGACAAGAAAACTCAATTTTGAGTGAGGAGAAAATCCGTAACGGAAGAAACTAATATTTGCTGATGAAGCTAAATTTTACTCCAAGTAAAAACCCTACTGCTGTCCAATGTGAAATTTAATCACTGCATTTATAAATAATACAGAGAGATATCCACACCACAGCTGTAGAAAGCAGATATGATGGCAGTTTCCGGAATACTGTCATATATTTATCCTCTAAAGTGGAAGTTATGTGTCACTGACATAACTCAGCACAGGCAAAACCACAGCTGGAGTAAAATATAAGTGTTATCTCGGGGACAGGATTCCTCTTCCATATGCCATAAAACGGACAGAGTCCCTTCGAGAATCGAGAGGAACACCACAAAACCAACCTCTTTTAATACAGAGGTATTCAATGAGCAAGTTTGCATGCAGGTTATTGGAAGGAACGTCAGAGAGGAGACACACAGTAGGAGTCAGATGGAGGAGGAGGAGGAAATGTCTGTGGGAGTGGTTGCAAAAATAGGCTTAGCTAAAAATAATGAGACTTTATTCACTTTCTAAGGCTCTAGAAGGTTTTTCCCCAAGCTTCTCTGGTAATCATTACAGTTGTAGTTAGATAAACAACCTCAATCTTCTCACAAATACCTTCAAAACGCCACCTGTTTGCCCGAGGCAAAAGTCATAACTTTTTCTTTGTTGTTATTTTAAAAAAGTTTTATTTATGTCCCTCGGGTTTTTTAATGCCCTAAGCACTTCCCAATACACTTCCCCTCCAGAACCCACCTTTATAACAGACAAAAACAGCTCATCAAATCCAACCAATAAAGCAACGACATCCAGGTGTGGCCAGTGCCCTAGAGAAGCCGCCGACTTTATCGCCTTCCTCCAGAGCAAAGGTTGCCCGCTGCATTTAATCTGATTCCAGGTGCCTTTTCTTTCCCTTTCATTACGAGGACCTTGACACACACATATACAAACATACATATTTTTTTCCCTATGCAATTAATAATTGAAAAAGTGGACTGTACATGAAACTATATAGAATCTGAGGTTTGTTTTCTTTTTTTAAAATCCTAACTCTAATAGGTTAGTTGGTTCCAACGCCGCCCTTTGGTCTATGTCTCCTGAACTTCCTTCTGTGTTCTCATTTACTTTTTTTCTTTCAGTCACTTGCCAATCAATAGGTATATATTTCAGTTCTTGTTACGACAAAATTGCTGCTGTGAATATTTTGTTTCTATGAGACCATCAACATGCCATCTTTTTTAAAATTAAATTTTATTTTCAGTTCCAAATTCTCTTCCTCTTCCTCTTACCACCCACTGAGAAGGCATAAAAACCAAAGTCCATTACAAATATGTATGCTCATGAAGGAAGAAAGGAAGGAAGGAAGGAAGGAAGAAAATATACTTTGATCTACATGCTGAGTCCATCATTTCTCTATCTGGAGTTGGATAGTATTTTTATCTTGAGACCTTTGAAATTGTGACTGGTCATTATGTTGATCAGAGTTCCTATGTCTTTCAAAAGCTACAATGTACAAAATATAATACTGTTGTTACTGTATAAATGGTTCTCCTGGTTCTGCTCAATTTACTTTGCATCAGTTCATTTAAGTCTTCCAAGGTTTTTCAGATTCTATCTCCTTTATCATTTCTTATAGCACAAGAGTATTTGATCATATTTACATACTACAACTTGTTCATCCAATCCCCAGTTGATAGCCATCCCTTCAGTTTCCAATTCTTTGCCATCACAAAAAGAGCTGCTATAAATATTTTTGTATGTATGAGTTTTCTTCCTCTTTCTTTGATCTTTTTGGGGTATAAACCTAATAATATTTTCACTGGGTCAGAAGGTATAAAGTCTGACTTCTATTTATTTTTTAAATGATTTATTCATGCTCCTTTCTTCCTTTATTTTTAAAACAAAAGAAAGCATCACTATCACTACCCCACTGATCCTCCACTCCTCAAAATAAAAATCTTCCTTTGCAACAAATTAGTTACGTTTACACAGAATAGACACATTGCCTGAGTCTAAACATGTACGTCTCACTCAGTATTTGTAGTTCTTTTCCTCTCTGCCAAGAGGTAGGAAGCATAATCATCTTCAATTTCTTGGGGTTATGACTGGTCATTGTGTTGATTATATTTCTTAAATTTTCCACATTATAAAGTTGTACTTTACAATGCTGTAATCACTGTATAAATTGTTCTCTTGGTTCTTTCTGCTCATTTCACTTTGCATCTTCATATAAGTCCTATTAGGTTTCTCTGAATCTACTGTTTTCACAATTTCTTGTGGCATAATAATACTCCATTATATTCATATACCATAATTTTTTCAGATAGTCCCTAAGAAGCTTTTTAGCAGTATTTTCACTTATATAACTACAGTCATTGTGTATATGGTTCTATTGGCTCTAAACTTACTTCATTTTGTATCATTTCATGTAAATCTTCTTATGTTTCTCTTAATTTTTCAAGTCTATCACCTAATCCCATATTATATCACATGGTGTGCAATACATGTTCTCTACTAAAGTAGGCTCACAGATTTAGAACAGAAAGGAACCTTAAGTATTCTTCTAGTCTATCCCCTTTTATCTTACAGATGAAGAAACTGAGACCTAGAGAGAGTTTCCCAAGGTCATAGACACTAGGCAGCAAAACTGGAGCTGGAAACCATGTTCTTTAACTAAAAACTCTTTTCACTATACTGTGGTTCCCTACCCACTTAAGATCACTGATGCTTTCATTTTGGAAAGAATAATTGGTTTAAGAATACTAATAAAAATTGAATTTAAAATTTTATGATAGTCCTGTTGATAACTGCATTCTGTGCTTCCAGAGATCTAGCTTTTTTTCTAGTCTTTAATATCTGGGAAGACAGACAAAACTTTAAAAAAATCTTGCTTTTTTTTTTAAATGCCTTTGACTTTACGTAAGTTAATTATATAAAAGTAACAGTTTGAATAATCCGGGTCATTTTTTTTCCTGTTAGGTCAAGATTCTTTGGATAGATGTTTAACAGATCATGGAGACTGAATATGTCATAATGTTAATTAGACGAGCTTATTTTCTTTAATTAAACAATTTCGGAGTTTATTTCTTACTTGATTTTTAAAAATGCTGGCATTTGCATTTGGTTTTCCATCCTGTCTCCATGGGGAATGAGACCTTTTGTCCTTATCAATAACATCTCTCATCTCCATAGGGAATTATTTGATACTGACTAAAATGCAGTTTACAGTTTTCTTATCAAGTTTATTTACACTCCAAAAGGTAAACTTTCTTCTTCCCCCAACATATGCCTTTAAAGACACTGATGGTGAAGTTTTGCCAATTTAGGGACCCTTCTAAGATCCTGAAGACCATTCCTACTTTGTCTAAAGCAAGCAGCAGCTGTTCTAAAGAGATGCAAGGCACCTTAGGGCAGCCTACATATCCCAACATTCAGTGTAAAACATTACTGGGAGGGAAAAAGAATGTTGTATGCTGGGAAGTGTAGTCTCCCATTAAAAGCTCTTTTTTTTTTTTAAAAGGCTACAGTGGTCTAAAGCTTAACTGCCCTGTTTCTGCTTTATGGCACTCTGCTGGGGCCCTTTACCAGCACAGGGACAAGACAGTCTTTCAGGGCATCAGTTAAATTGATGTGACATTTCTTCCCACTGTCAAAAATGTTCTAGCGATACAATTTTCATCAGACAAGACATTTGTTCCTCTGTTAGAGGCTTTAAACACTGTTTCCAAAAAAGTTGGGAGCACAACCGAAAGGTCAGGATTAAGACAGTAAGTGTTAAATCTCGCTTTTTGGCTTGAGAATCAGACCTGCTCTAGAAATCCTTTTCTATGCAGGCTGAATCTCTTTAAGTACAGCCTGGCTTCCCAATGGCTTCATGGTGGGTCAGGGTCACAAAGCACCGACTCCCTAAAATGAAAGCCAATTTAAATGTAACCTAACTTAACCAAAGGCCCTCTAGATTGTAAACAGTCGGAGAGCAGAAGAAAAACCCACCACAAATCGCTGAAGACAATACAGTTCAGATGCTGGCTGGTACAAAAGAACGCTAGAATCCTCCCTTTGTTTGTCTCCTAGTGAGTTGTGACAGAGGTTATTAATTTGCACATTAAACATAGCTCTGGTTCAGTCAAATGCATGCCCCCTTTGTAACCCATCTGTTACTAGTACTACTGTATGTGCTCAGCAATCATCATCATTCATAACTCCACAGCTCCACCCCCACTTCAAAGGAAGCCTTGGCCACACCAGCACTGGCCCAGGCAGGGCAGAAATGCTCTCATTCTTCTGCCCCAAAGCTGCTAGAATTTTCCCCACAAAAGAATAACATGAGGAGATGGGGGCACAGTAGTTTACCCTGAATGTTAAAATACGGTTCAAGTACAGCAATGGTATCAACATTGCAAAAATGAAATTGTGTGTGTGTGTGTGTGTGTGTGTGTGTGTGTGTGTGTGTGTGTACGGAGAGAATGCTGCAGAGGAAAACAGCTTATTTTCTTTCTACTTCAAACCTTGGAACCAATTTGAAATTAGAGTAAGAAACCTCCTTTTTCACAGATACTCAGGACAGAGGCTGATCTGATTGATCAAGCTAAATTCTGATGCAGAGTTGTGCATCCTCTGAAACAAGTCTTTTCTCCCAAGGCCAATATATGTTTTATAAATGATGAAGTGTATGTGTTTTAAATCTATTTTATGGGTTGATTAAAAAAAGGGAAAAGAAAACCACCAGATGCATACAGAAGGGCACTGTACTTCAGACTTCAAGTGGCAATTAGAAATAGCAAATATGGTTATCTTAGTTATGCAAAATGAATTGTATAAAAAATACCATACATTCAAATATAATTAAACATGCATAGTTTTTACTATAGCATTTAAACAAGGCAAGCCTTAAAAATCATTAAAGACAGAAATACCACATGGGGATATATAGTTTAATAACTATACTCTGGTCTGTCCCAAATATACTTTGGGTGGTTAATAAATAATAAAATGCTATTATCAACACTAGAGCTAAAATAAAAGGTTTCTTAACCCCCCCAGCATGAGGGCTTCTTAGCACTACAAAGAACTGTTTGAGCGGCTAAATTTATTACTAAGTATCTGTGCAATCACTTCAAGAGAAAAATGGATAGTGTCGCAAACACGCTTTTTGACAAGACCCCACATAAAACCACACAGAGGGAGCAATCCCATCACCTCCATATGCTACCCAGACGAGGGGCGCTTAACTTCAGGGATTGGATCTTTGAGAACACGTGACTGAGATGCCTTCCACTCTCCTATGGTAGACCGATTTCCTTGTACAAGAGATGGCAGAAATCTGAATGTGTCCTCTAGAGCCTCACAGGTGGGCTGTTTGTTTTACATTTTTGGTCAGGAGCTGCTTTATTAAAGGTTGAAGAAAATTTTGAGGAGAGAGGAAAGGGCCAAGCATTCTCTTGAGAGATAAAAGACGTATTTCATTCAATTTTCAAATATTTCATAAAGCCTTAACTGTGGGGGAAAGGGCATTTTTACAAGCTAAAATTTTTCCAAGATTTAATCTCTCAAAAGTGTATAAGAGCAGTTAAAGACTTCACAAAATAAGATATAAGGGACTTTTCAGGATAGGAATAAACGGAATAAAAATGTTTTCCTTGCAAATAAGTACTATTTTCCTTGCAAGTAAGGACTATTTCCTTCTTTGTCCTTAGATCTCCGTCACCTTGCATCATGTCTGGAACAAATGCCTTTTGCCTGACTCATTTCCATGCTGGGTATCCTTCTTCTGTGTCTAGCTTACTGACTGACAGCCGGTGTAACTGTTTAGTTCCCTCTCCTGAAACATCTCCCTGCCCCTCACCTCCCTTTGCTGAGGTCGGTGTAGGAGAGGGGACCCACTCACCGTTGAGCAGAGAGACTCAAGCATCCATACCACAGTGCGCAGCTCACATGTCAATTGGGCTTTAAGGTTTCCTAAGTGCTTGATGCCCAGGGTCTCATGTGCTTTCTCACGAATCCTCAGAGAGAGCAGCAAGAGCACAAGAACCCTGAGTTCCCTGCTCTGGTCTGAGCCTTGCCCACACTGGTGACCTAAGGATCTACCTCTTTACTGGGCAGATGAGGAAGCCTGGGGAGGTGAGCGAATGGCCCGAGCTTTTCCAGAACCATCAGAGCCAGAGCCCAGTCCCAGACCTTGGGCTCCCAGCTCAGGTCTGATGAACATTTCTTGGTTTTCTGTGCCAGTCACTCCCCTGCACTCTCTCTGGTGAAAGGGAGGTTCCTGCCCGCTCTCTGGACTAGAGACCCTAGGGGCAGCCCTTTGGTTTACACAGCTGCAGTACTTGATTCCCCTGATGCTGTGTCTTTCATTCTACATCAGGCCGTATCAGACTTCCTGTTTCTCTAAATTCCCTGGTCACTGCTTCTTACAGGGCAAGGTCTTACTACATGCCTATCTATGCACAACTGGTTCACCATTTTTTCAGTGTATGAGTACCTACTTTCTCCTTCGTTTGCTACCACAAACATGCTGCTAGCAATGTTTCAGTGTATGAACATGGGACTTCCTTAAGCTCTTGAGGTCAGCAAGTAGAGAGAGTCCTGGCGGCTTTCCCCACAACGGCCCCCTGAGGGAGGCACTCGCTGACTGTATCACTGCCCTTGAGAGGCAATGTGAAGTGTGCAGAGCTGGCCAGGAAGCCGGGAGAGGCTCTGGGTTCGAGGCCTGCCCCTGAAACACTGACTGGATACCCCTGAGGAAGGTGTATCAGCTCTCAGGGCTCAGAGGGTACCAGCCAGCACTGGTGGCAGGAGTCACCGCACCTAAGAGCCCTAGGAACCAATGTCACTTTCCTTCTCCAGACCAGAACAGGGAAGGGAAAAGGAAAGGGAAATGCTTTCACCTCCAGGTCCAGAATGTTTATTATTCTGCTTCTCCTTTGTTAGTTTCCAAAAGTGGGGGTGGGGGTGAGGACAGATGAGAAGCAACTCTCAGGAAAGCCTTCAGTACTCAGCCCCCAGCTCTCCTCTGTATTACACACTTCTGGAGAGGGAGGAGGACCTGGGGCAGGGGGAAGAATTAGGCTGCCAGCTAACACGATTTACCACTTGGGACATGTCAGTTAACCTGCTGAGGTCCAAGTCTCCTCATCTTTAAAGAGCTGAGGTGTGCTTAGGGGATCTTCAAGGTTCTGGCCAGCTTAAAAATCCCCAGAGTCAATTAAAGCAACCTTCTACCAGGGGTCTATTGAGACAACAATGACAAAGACAACATCAACTCGATGTTCCCAGGGAACACCCTGGGGTCAGTCCAGATTAATCTCGATCTCCAATACCATCTACTTCCACGGCACTGTACAATGAGCCTTGACATTAACAACAAGGACCCTGAGGCTGAGCAGGAACCTTCCATTGCCAAAGAATGGTTAAATTAAGTTCACTAAGGCAGGCAACTGGAACCACACATTTTAGTATGATTTTCAACAAGGTGCTGAAGCAAGAGGGTTTTCAGGTTTATCCACAGTTAATTAGAAAATTCAATTAACATTCTGTTTAATCAAGGTTTATAATAATGAAAGAGTTGGAGGGAATGAATTTAAAAGTAAGAGATAAAGACCTGATGTGTAGGGCTAAGTGCTGGGGAGCTGGAATGGAGAAGCCTCCATGGGATGGTTGGCTCTGCCCCTTCGGAAGGCTGTGGCCCCACAGCAGGAGGTTCACCCTCTCTGGGCCTTGGCTTTCTGATCTGGGAAAGGAGGGGCTTGGGCTGGAAGACCATTCTATGCTTCTGCAAACAGCAAGGAAATGATTCTAGAAATAAGTACGCTTAATCATTCCATAAATGCTTATGAAATGCCTAGTGTGTGAAGATACTGCCCCGAGCCCCTCCGCCTCCTAACCTGTGATCCTGCGTGAGCCTGCAGCTCACCATTAAGTCCAACTGAGGTGAGGAAGAAGGGGCGCGGCACACCTGACTACGCGCCCCTGCCTAGGACATAGGGCTCCGCTCACTGAATGGCCTGGGACCAAAGAAGTGCCTGTTTGGCTAAAACCAAGCCTGTGGGGGGGGGGCTCTTGTTTGCTCACTCACTCCATTCATCAAACGTGTGTGAAGTGCCTTGCGTGTATAACTGCGTGTACACAATACGCAATGACACTAAGGAAATGGGAAAAACAAGGTTGTCAAGTATTACACGGCTGTGCCAAAGCCGTCCGACGCCTCAGAGAGACAGTCTTCGGCCTGGCTTGGACGTCTACATTGAACCACACCAGCTCCTCTCAAAGTTCCCAAGGCTGGATCTCTGCAGCACCCAACAATGTTGCCCACCTCTCTTCCTGGACACTCTCTTGCTGCCTGTCTGACCACAACTTCTCCACATCCATGCCCCACCCACTGACTGTGGATGTCCCCCAGCCCCCTCGCTCCTCTGTTTGCACCCGTTCTTGTACCTGGCGGGCCCCCTGCTCCCACGGGTTCAATGGCCATGTCTGGTCCTAGTACCGCCAGCCACCGGGTTCTCCAAGTAATTCTCCCATGTGTTCAAGCAGTTGCCAGATTTTGTTTCTATCTCCACAATGTCTCCTACATCGGTATTCTTCTCTCCATCCACACAGCTGCCACTCACAGGCAGGCCCTCCTCACTTCTCACCTGGGACTACTCAAACAGCTCCCCACCTGGCTTCTCTACCACAATTCTTGCCCCTCCCTGACCCATCCTTCACCCAGTCACCAAAGCGTAGGCCCCACTGCGTCTTCCCTTGGTCAATGAGCTTCAATGACTCCCTACTTTTCTATAAACTCCTCTGGCCCTAAGAGCTCACTAATCCCTGGCCTCTTGAGACTTTTCTAGTCTTCTTAGACTTCATTCATCTCCAAACATGCCACAGGCCAGCCTGACATACCAGCTGTCTTTCACACACAGTGCTCCATCTCTCTCCTTCATGCCTTTGGGTGTCCCCCCATCCCATCCCTTCCCTCCCTCCTGCTCCAACCTCCCCCCCCATGCCTGGCCTCTACTCCCTCCTCCCTGTTGCTTCTTGGAATCTCTGGTCTTTAAAATCCAGCTCAAGACTTCATCTACATGAAGTCACTCCTGACACCCCCACCAGCTGCAGGTGCCCTCCCTCCCCAAAGAGCCTCATGTTCATCTTGTATCTGTGCTCTCGCTCTCTCTCTCTCTCTCTCACACACACACACAGACACACACATACACACACATACACACACAGCTTCTCTCCATTAGAAAGTAAATGCCTTCTTACTAGTTGTGTGACCCTGGGCAAGTCACTTTACTCCAACTGCCTTGCCTTCCCCCCTCAAAAAAAAAAGAGAAAGTAAATGTCTTAAAAGAACAGCCAGCGTCCCTTCTGTCTGAGCCCCCGGAAGGTAGCACAGCCTACACATCGCAGATATCTAATAAATTTTTGTTGACTGCCTCATACACTGATGAATGGGGATCAGTTTCCCTGACACCAGAAGGCAGCTCTGTCTGGAGAAGAACGCAGTAGTCATTTGAGCTGTTCCACAGCAGAGGGTGGAAGGTGAAGAAGAATCTTGCTGAAGCTGACCAGGGAGTGAGAGGAAGCCTTCTATTTGGAAGGTTCGGCACTTGACCAGGATACCATTTGTCGCATGACTAAATGAGATAGCGCACCTGAGCATGCCCTGGAATCTGGAAAGCACAACATAGGGATTCTCATTATGTCGAGGGCAGTGCAGTGTGTGGGGCTGCACCTCTCTCCCTGCCCGGCACCTATAGCCATGACAATGGATGACAGGGACCCAGAGAAAGACAACTTCTCAATGAGATGTTAAGAGCATGGGCCCGACTCACAGGCTCTCACCCAACACTGCTTAGTTTAAGAATAACAAAATATTAAGTCATTCAATTTATGCAAGAAAAAAGGGTATTTATGCGGAGAATGAGTAGGCCAGACTTCTAAGAACCTAGTCTTTCAAGTTAAACCTAAAAACACCGAGAAGAAATCATTCCCCTCCAACAATTTCCTTAATGAATCGACAATTTAAAAGTGTCAAAGTAATAATAATGCCTAGCAATCACGTCTCTCGGCTCTCTGATGACTCTCTGCCCGCTGCTGTGTGTGCGAGGTAAGCCGGGGCGCAGTCACGCGAGGCAGGGAGGGGGAGTGTCAGGAGTCCCGCCCAGTGCCCGGCGCCTTGTGAAGGCCAGACCGATCAAGGAAGGAGCGAAGTGCCCGCCTACTCAGAAGCAGAGTGGGAAGCGAAACCTGGTCTCCTGAATTCCCAATCTCCGGTTTCTCCCTGGTCCCTCGGTGGCCGTAGCTGGGTCAGTAGGCTGAAGTCCGTCCTTCCCAGGGCCGGTATAGCCTGACTTGCTGTCACTGAAGTCCCCTTTCTTCCAGCTGAGCAGGGACTGTCACCCTGGAGCTGTCCTGCTTGGAATCTCGCTCTTCTCTTCCTGCTCTATAGAGCAGGAAGGGCTGACTTTAGATCCTACTGAAAGAAACCCTTCCACCCTTGGAGCATATGCCATAATTCTAACACAATTACTACCACTGAATCAATAAAAGAGAATCTAGTACCATTTGGGTCTTTAAGAACTTCATGGCCACTCAACAGAAAAGCTGTAAACAATCTGAATTTTATTTATTAATGGATTTATCTAATTATTGCAAAAAATTCCATCTCGTTTCTTTTCTATAAACTATCAGCGTCCCTCCTGCTAAACCTGGCTGCCCTCCCCCTCCTGATCACCCCAAGGAGGACGGCTCAGTCAATAAGGGCTGCTGGGTAAGTGACACGGCCATCATTCCCGCTTAGTCTCCACAGGCCTAATGTATGTGATGCTGAATTTACTTATCTCAGGAGGTAGTGCAGCCTTGCCAAGAGCAGTTACATGTTTTAGACTTTGTAAGAACAAGATGTCAGGGGCTTGGTTGTTGTTGCATCAGTCTGCAACACCTTATTTCAACTCTATGCTGAGTTGGCAAAAATACTAAATCAACCTAGCTCAGCTTCCCCTTCGGATGCTTTGGAAGCAGGAGGCCTTAGCAATGCTTGTGAGCAATGCAGCGGCCTCCTGCCACGCAAATTTATCCACTTATCACACCCCTTCCACAGCTCCTGTTCTCTTCTTTCTTTTTCTGTCTCTGGCCTCCACAGATGCTTTTCTCCTACTGGAGATTTCTTGTGGCATTTTCCAAGAAAGGACATAAGGATCTAACTGTGTCCCAAGCCCACAGAGGCGTATATAATCTCAGAACCACATGCAGCTCCTGGGAGGAAGGCCCAGCTGTCAGACGGCACTCACACTTCCTACGGTTTTGCTAAGCTTGGGCCCTGGGAACAGAAAAAGCCAATTGCTTCCATTTCTGTTAGCAGAACCAGTTCCATTAACGGTGGCTGGGAAGGTAGGGCAAGTATATTAGTTATCTGATGGACACAATGGGGCAGACTTGCTTGCATGCAGTCTGCTGGCAAAGCCACTAATCAGGAGGAAAAGAAAATAGAACAAATTGAGTGGAAGAGAGGAAGTGACACGAAGGCACCTGGTTAACAAGGCGGTGTTCTCAGCTTTCCTGAGTGAAGCCCCTCCCCAGGAAGGAGGCCTGCAGCCCCGGCTCTGTGCCCACCGCCTGAGGCTGGCAGGGACAGCTTTCCCGTCCTGATCTGAGGCGGGGCAGCCTCTGCTCCCAGGTTTAGCAAAGATCAGAGCCCTTGTCAGTGGCGGTGAAGGGGGAGCGAGATAGAGTGCTTGAGCAGTTCATTTTTCTTTATAATTACACTCCATTAACCTTCCACATGAGAGCTCCCCTGTGCTTTCGCACCAGCAGCACCAACTGGCTGCGTTTGATAAGGCTCTGCGGAGCCGGCACGGCCAGCACACGGCACAAAAGGAGCCCTGAATACTGCCGACTCAAGCAGAAGCCCGACACTGCTCCGTGCCTCCCTGGCAGACATGTCTGGCTCAATGATACTTGTGTGGGTATGACACCACACCAAAACACAAAGAGCTGGACATCAGGTGAAGAAATGGCGGGGAGCTCCATGCGAGGAAGACTCCGGAAAATCTCCATCACGCCCAAACAAAACACCCATTAGCCTTCTTCACCTCTGATGCTCTGTGTCCTACTACGAAAAATGGGTGTGGGGCACAGGAGAACATGACACTTGACAATCAGATCATCTCCGAGTCTAAGCTGCGCTGTGCCAAAGGTCACTCCTCCCCATGCACTGCATGGTAACTTTTTGGGGAAAAATCAAATTGTTTAGGAGGCAGAGCTAGACCTTTTTTTGACAGTGACTATGTAAATGGCAGCCTTTTCTGAAAGAGAGACATACTGCATTAATAAATACTGCTTCTGCCATTTGTAAACTCACTGCCAAATATGTTGTTTTTCCATATGTGCAAAGGTAGATTAGTGTTTGTCTACCCTGAGCAAAGGCTGCAGGCACATGCTTCTACAGATCAACTGGAAACCAACTTGGGAAGTAGACAATGAATGCAAGTAATCTTGACTAGAATCCAAACCATTTAAGAAACAAAAGGTGCTTTAATTACAACCTGCCTTAACAAATGTATAATATGGTATAATGGCATTCAACTTTAATGCCATCTAAGAAAAACGTTTTCCCATCCCAAGCTTTCTTGTACTATTTGGGGGGCAAGCCTTTGACAGTGTGGCTCAGGAACTTCCTCCAGATACAGAGGCACTACCACTCTAGACACCCTGGGTCCAGGATTTAGCACAGTGTGTACAGTGTGTACAGTGCAGCGACTCAAGTGGCGTGTCTTTCCATTGATCAGTTTATGAGGCTGTTCTTGGGGGATATGAAACTACAGCCAGGCTCTGTTTTTTAAAAGTCAAGAGATGCTAAAGATGCCTGAAGAGGTTTGGCAGTCATCTTTGGGCTGATTTCACATTCTCAAGGCTGATGATGAGATTTAGGAGTTACCCTGCCTTCTCCAATCCCCAACCCCCTTTCTGTGGTATGTAGCTTAGAAGTAAGTGATCTGAATTTTTAAAGTATATTTTAGCTTCACTTAATACTATAACCAATTATTCTGTTGTTGTTGTTTTTTTAATCATAGTATCCCCTTCTCCAAACATAAAACAGATGTCTGTAATTTCAGAATAAGTAGTTTTTAGGGCCTCAATGATCAGAGGTGGGGTGTGTGTGTGTGTGTGTGTGTGTGTGTGTGTGTGTGTGTATGTGCTACAAGTGGCATGTTACAGCACACACAGCAAAAATAAGGAATGACACCTGTCACCAGGTAAATAAAGCTAGTCCTGCCTCTGGAAAGGCAGGGGGGAGAAAGTTCCATCTGCTTGGTGGGAGGGCAGCACCCTGGACAGCCATATTTCTAAGTCATTTCCCAAAGAACAGCCTATTATGAACGAAGGTACATTCAAATTCTACTCTTTACATACATGCTGAAAAACAGACAAAAGCCAATCTACCTGTTCAGGTTCTGTGGCTCAGACTCATGGCTATGGCACCTGCTGAAGTGTGCTGCCTGTCTCCCTGTGCTGGGCAGGCCTGCTTCCTGTGGCAAACTCCTTTGACAATTCCACCCCTTGACCCTGGCACCAAGCCTTCTGAGCAAAGCCCTGCAATGGGACTTCAATGGGCTGGAGTTGGCACTTACTCTCCCTCCTAGACTGCCCTGGAGTCCAAAGCCATAGCTGCTAGAGGCCGAGTACACACTGGTCAGCCCTGAATGCAGCACTTGAGACACGTGAGGAAAATGAAAGCACACTCTAGCTTCTGTTACGGCATTTTAGAAACATCAGCAGCCATTGGTCCACCACACAGGGATACACATGTCCTACTGTGGTGAGAGGCTGAAAGACTGCTGAATCCCAGCGGACAAAAGCAGGCACTGCAAAAACAAACCCTTCTGGCCTTCTTTGTTTTAAGGACTGGCAACCTGATTCATAGCTGGGCTCCCATCTGTGGTATCAGCACAAATTTAAAGCAGGATTGGAAAAGGTTGCCGGTACAGAGTTTGAATCGTTCACAGCCATCAATCTGCCTTGCTGTCTTGCCTGTACTTTGCCAAACACTTTTTCATCTGAAGACTGAAATGAGGCTGGGGCCATGAAAAAAGTGGCTGGTATAGAGAGATGAAAACCAATTAGTTAGCTACATTTATTGCAGGCCCTATGGTGGGAAGGGGGCTGTATCAAGTGGAAAGAGAATCAGGCTTGGAATCATGTCATCTAGGTTTGAACTCTGGTTCTGCCATGAACTAGCCACAAAACTGTAGGTGGTGATCACTAACATCCCTCAGCTGCTCTGTCTGTGAAATGAGCTGTCCTACCTCCTAAGGTTGTGGTACGGGAAAAAAAAGTAATCTGTCACCTTCAAAGTGCTATACAGAGATCTGCTGAGCATCACTGTTACCATTGTTATTATTACTGTTATCATTATTATTATTATCCTACTTTTTGGAGGGGGGAGGGCAGGGCAGTTGGGCATAAGTGACTTGCCCAAGGTCACACAGCTAGTAAGTGCTAACTAAGTGTCTGAGGCTGGATTTGAACTCAGGTCCTCCTGACTTCAGGGCCAGTGCTCTATTCACTGCGCCACCTAGCCGCCCCTACCATTGTTATTATTTACTATATGGCAGTGGAGTGGAGTGGATAAAGATGGCTCAAAGCCAGGAAGCTGGGGTTCAAGTTCTGCCCACGACACATCCTTGCGGCTGTGTTACCCCTGGATAAGCCACTTGGTCTCTCGCTGACCAAGGCAATTCTCTAAGACTATAACTTACAAAGAAGGTGATAATTTACCAGCGATAGAAGCAATTCCTCCCCACAAGGTCCTTATGAGAATCAAACCAAACGTCTGGGCCAAGGGCCACCCCCATTCCCACAATAGGAACTCACAAATCTATTGGCAGACATGAAACAACTGCAAAATACTTTTACTAAGCATCAGATCAATAAGTATAAACTAATGTGGTGTAAGCTGAGCCCCTGAATCTGAGAAAAAGCAATGAAGAAATAGAAACAGTGTGCTGCTACCTTGGAGAGAGCCCTGGGCTGAAGGCCAAGGCAAACATGCCCACCTGGGCTCCAACCCAGATAAGCCCTTTCACCTAGAGAAAGAGAAAGCTGTTGCACTCAGTTGCTAGATCTTCTTCTCAAAGTGGGGTCAAACACAAGAAGTGCCAACAGACACGGATGAAACCATCCTGGGTCAGGTTTTGTGGGACACAAGGGGCTTAGACAGATGTTGGCAAGGAAGAATGAGAAAGCTGCCGTTTGTAAGACTAAGGACAGGATAGAGGCGAAAAAATCACAAATAGGAACTTTGAGAAAATGGTATTTCTAGTCTAAATTGATAAATAAGACAAACTATGGCCAACCCCCAGGCAGGTGTCAAAACAAAGACAATGAAAAATCTACACTGCTAATTGTATGATGGTTTCTATAGATTATCTATAGATAATAATCAATTACTTAAGAGCAAAATGTAATCCGTAGTCATTTCCTAGCTACCTGGCTCACTTTTAACAAGCACGTTCCAGAATGCCTGTTGTTTTGGTGAAAGAGGGGTGTAATGGGGTGCCCAGGGAGGATGAGCACCTCTGGGGTGAGGGCTGCTGAGCCCCTGTCAGGGCTGTTCATCCACTTTTGGTGTCCTTTACCCAGCTCTCACATGTAACTCTGAGAAGCTGCAGCATGCGCAGTGACCGCACACCAGTGACCGTCGACTTGCATTATTCACAGTGATAATATCGGAAGGGTGCAAAACCTGGATTCTCTTGTGGGACCTTATTAATTACTAAAATTCTGAGGAAAATACTGGGTCCTTAGTTCTGTCATTGTCAGATACGGTTGAACCTGTTGTGTCTGCGTTACTTTTCATATATGCCACATTTTTCAGCTTATAGGTCACACCTCCAGGATGGATCTCTTAGAAAGCAAAAAAAGTATCAGTTTTCCCTCAACCACTACTACTGATAATAATGAAAATTAAAACAATAATTACTCACTCTGTAGCAGTATGGCTCTTTTCCTCCCTTCTGCTTAGTCCCTTCTAAATTCCCCGTAGACTCATTTTGCTCCCTTCCCTTTCTTGGTGTTCATCCTTTGTTTGCAAAGAGGACCAGTGGCATCATGGGGCCATGTCTTGTCTTGAGTATAAATTGAATTTAAGCAAGGCGTTGTTGTATAAAGTCATTAGCCTAGCTCTCTTTTCCTGTGGCAGGACCAAAGTGAGGACAACTAGTGATGGCCCAGGATACAGCAAATGACCTTGGTGTCTTTGACGCCTGACCAAGCTCTGAGTGCTCCACACCACCTACTTCAGAAACTTTTGTGGCCTTTGAAAAGAGTTGTTCTCATCCACCCATAATGCTGGGGGGGTGGGGGTTTTCACATGCTTGGGGCAGACACCCCCCCCCCCCCAATTTACCAACAGGTCTGAGGCCTGCCAGTTACCCTCAGCCTGCTAAGACGGTTTACCAAAACTTTTGCAAGTTTTCCTTTCATGGTAATTTCATGACCTACCCCCAAATGCAACCTCCGAACCCTTTCCTGATTTCCCCAGTTAGAAGTGGTCTTTTAAGCAAAGCAACTAGGAGAAAAGATGCTATCTATTGGAAAAATCTTTGTATTAAGTGGCTTGGATAAGGGTCTGATATTCAAGACATATTAAGAATTAATGCAAATACAGAAGACCAAAAGTCAACAAACAGGTTTCAAAAGTGTAGCAAACTATTAACAATCATGTGAAATACTCCTGTAATTCACTGACAGTAACAGAAAAGCAAATAAAAAGAACTCTGGGGTTTCCCCTTACACCTAACAAATTGGCAAAAATGACAGAGGGTGGAAATTGTCTATTTCCAAAGTGCTGTTGGGAGTCAGGATACTAATACACTGTTGGTGGAGTTGTGAACTGATCCAAGCATTCTGGAAAGTAATTTGGAATTATGCTTTTTTAAAAAAAGTCACCAAAACATTCCTATCCTTTGACTCTGAGGCCCCAGCGCAAAGCAACTATTCCAAGGAGGTCAAAGACAGAAAGGTCCCATATACATCAAAATATTCAGAAGAGTACTTTTTGTGGTAGAAAAAAATGGAAACAAAAGCATGTGTTTTGTTGATTGGGGACTGATTACACTGCAGTACATTAATTTAATAGAATATTACTAAGCCATAAAAAAATGATGAACAAAACAAATTCAGAGAAGTAGGGGTAGACTTCTAGGAATTAACTCATAGTGAAGTAGGGAGAACCAGGAAGGTAACACCCAGCAATGGCAGTGGAATGGACAACTGAAAATCAACACGACGTAATTAATTGTAATGACCAGGCTGGGCCTAGAAGAAGAAATAAGAAAATAGACTTCTCTGCCTTTCTTGCAGAGGTGGGGGGCTATGGGTGTGGAACACTGAATATACTGTCATAACCAGGTGATATATTGATAGGTTTTGAATAGATATTTTCCTCTTTCTTTTTACGTTTCCTCCCTACTCACACGGGCACCATTCAGACCCTCATCACTTCTTGCCTAGACCATTGCAATGGTCTCCTATCTATTCTAATCTACTTTCCAGACATTCACCAAAGTGATTTCCCTAACGCTGACCTTTTCTCCCTTTTTAATAAACTCCAGCTGCTTGCCATTACCTCCAGGACCAAACAGACACTCCTGAGGCATTTCAAACTCTTCACACTCAGCCCTTTCCTGCCTTTACAGTTTTCTTCCCTGTTACTCTGCTCCCAGGTCTCAGAGGACTGGCCCATTTGCTATTTCTCACACACAGCATTCTGCCTCTCCTACCTTCTTGTCTCTGCCTCTGCCTCCCTCCTGACCTTTGCCTCTCCGAAGCCCTGGTTCCCTACAAGGCTCAGCTACAGAACTCCCTTCTGGAGGAGGCCTCTCCTCTCTCCCTCGTGGTTCACCTTGTAACCTTGCACTGTATCTTAGACATACCAGTATATGTACAAGGTGTCTCTCCCTATCCAAATGGGACTCCCTTGAGGTGGGGACTATTCCTCTTTTGCCTTTGTATCCCCAGAGCTTAACAGAGTGTCTAGCACGGAGGAGATAGATACTTAATAAAAAAAATGTGTTGATTCTTTTTTGTGAGAGGAAGGGATATATTTAGATATTAAAGGGATAGAAAACAAAAGATAGCAATAAAATTTTTAAAAATTATCTTTCCTTCTGGGAATTTATAATATTTTATTTAGAAGGAAAGGAGAGAGAGAGAGAGAGAGAGAGCGCTGTACCATTCAATAATAATATAAGTAAAACTCCGTAAAGCTGAAATGCAGGGAGCAGCTGTGGAAGCAACATGCCTGACATAAAAAAAAAAAACCAAGCTAAAACTGCTTCTCTCACAATGTGTCATAAAATAAAACTATTCATGTCCCCACTGTGTGCTGACTGAGGTGTCTCATGCTCAATTAATAAGCCGTCATTTAGAAAAGAACACTCCCTTGGCCTTTCTTCTTCAGATAGGCCAGCACCTGCCGAGACTCAGCTGTGGCCTCGGGAGAGTCACTCGCCGAGCTGCAGTAACACTCGTGACACCGTTGAGTCCCTGCTGCCCCACTCTGACGGAGGGAAGCACAGATGAAGGCGTGAGGAAGCGTGCGCCTATCAGAAACTACAAACAGACCAAACTGCGGATGTCACTTAACTATTCTATTTCTTATTCTTAAAAGAACAAAACATGCTTGTAATTAATCCCAAATTATCGACTGTAATTAATGCATAAAGCCCTGTCTTATTACAAAGATGTCGAGCCAAAGGCTGACTGTCTTCTCCCACATCATCACTCAGGATGGAACTGGAGTCACTGGACATGTAAATCCCCGCTTTAGCTAGAGCTGGCGTGAGGTGGTCCATTCCATCAGAACGTACACTGTGGACAGACAACGACGAGCGGCGACAAACTCAGTGAATTTGGGAAAGCGCAACAAGCTCAATGATTCCAAGCTGCTTCTTGCTCTAAAAGTTTACCTTCTCACACCGACAGTCCCCAAGCAATACCATGGCTGTTGATCATGGGACATTCTGACTTCAAAAGAAGGGGACTGGCAAGTGACTAAGGAGACAACGGTCAGCGTGAATAATAACAACACTAGCTGACATTTGTATGGCGCTCTAAGGTGCACAAAGTGATTTCTATTTATTATCTCCTCTTGAGTGCTTGGTTCTGGGCACCATGATGAGAATGCTGGGAAGGTGAAGAGTGTCAAGAGGAAGGAAATCATCAGAATGGTGAAGTGCTCTGAGTTCATATCACAGGAAGGTCAGCTGAAGGAATTGGGCAGGTTTAGCCTGGAGAAGGGAAAATTCAGAGGGTACAGGAGCTGTCTTCAAGTATCTTAAAGGGACATCAAATGGAGGAGTAAACGAGTTTTGTTCTCTCTGGCCCCATGAGGTGAAGCCAGGAGCTATGGGCTGAAGCTGCAAAGAAGACAATCCCAGCTTAATGTCAGGACTTCCTGAGAAGTCCTGAGAGCTGTCCCAGAGTGGAAAGCATTTCCCCTCCTCAGTACCTCTCCCTCCAGAGCCTGGATGACTACTGGTTGATAATGGCACTGTAGGCGTTCCTTTCATGTGTGATTGGTCTTCTGTGAACGGGTGAACCTGACATCATCAGCCCTTTCCTATTAGCACCATTTTACTAAGGAGCAAGATGAGGGTCAGAGAGGTGAACCATTTGACTGAGCTAGTCAGCAGCTGAGGGGGAATCTGAATCCAAGCCCTCTTGACTCCAAGTCCACCGCCCATCAGCAGGTTGTGACATATCGTGATATTGAGGAGATATGAGGTGTGGCAAAAAGCACATCTCTGAGGACATTTGTGCCAGAAAAAGTCAGCCACTTTAAATGTAGCAAAAATAATGGATTACCAATGCAGACATCTCTGGAGCTGTTGTGGTACAGATGGAGTTTTAAAAAGAACCTGAAGAAGGTGTCCAATGTACTAGGGAAATTCTTTTCTTTTTTTTTTTAATAGAAATATTTTTTATTAAATTTTTGAGTTACATATTTTCTCCCCGTCTTTCCCCCGCCCACCACCCCAAAACAGCCATCCCAGTGTTTCCCCCCTCCCCCAGTCTATTCTCTCACTAGGGAAATTCTTTATGGAGAATTTTTGGGAAGACATGGATGATAAGCTATGATCTGCCTTGGTGGAAGGCCACAGATCTGGAATCTTGTCAATGAGGACATTCCCCCTGATGATGCAGATCAATCTCTTTTTATCTTGTAGGACTGGTCTCTATCCCTCCATTAGCTCACCAGAGACAGTGCAACCAACATGCTGGGAGCCTGGCTGGGTTTGTTTGATGTCACAAGGATACCAGGGAAGCACATGGACTAGCTACTGGTCATTTCTTGAGCTTGCCTCCTGACTAGCCCATCGTCTTTTTCATTCACACCTTCCTTGATCACATCTCTTGCTCTGTTCTCCTTGGAAATCCACCATGCTACCCTCCCATGGTCTTTCAGGTGATACTGATGTTTGGTTCTTCAGAAACTCACAGCTGTGCTCTATGATTCATAGCTAGACATCACCACCTAGAATATTGGTATCAAGAAGATGGGCCTTTATTTCAGGGAGAAGTTCGGGGTCACTGAAAAGAATATGCAATTTCCCCAAGTCAATCTTGCACACTCCAAAGAAAACAGTCGCTACAAAACATACTGTTTTGGAGCTATTACAAAACAAAATATCCTAGCTAATCAGATTTTCAGCAAAGTGATAAAGAATATAATAGACAATAATTTATTGACAGTTACTTTACTTAAAATAATCATCATAAAGTGATACAGAAAAACAAATAAATTAGTCTATGACTCTGAAGTCAAGCATCTTGGTGAGTGGTTGGTAGATACCTTACAAAACAAGAGATTTATCATGCTTTGATATAATAGGCCACAGAGCTGGAAAGTGCCTTAGAGATTATCTGGGCTACAACCTAACTTGACAGATGAGGAAACCGAGGCCCATAGAGGTGATTAATAAATAGCTCATTGAAGGACAACTAGAAACAAATCTGGGATTCAAACCCTGGTCCTCTGACTCAATCCACCATTCCATATTATAATTCAGATGAACCAAGAGATTTCAATTCTTGTCATAAATGATGGCCATGTGCTTGTCCAGTAGGATCTGTTGGCTATAATGAGTTACAAGCAGATTCATCTGAGCTACAGAAGGAATAACACAGTGAAAAGAACAGTGATATGCTACATTAGTGGTTCTTTTACCACATATAAGATACTCAGAGAAAACAGCTAATAGTACTGGGGACAAACAAAAACAACCAAGCAAGCTAACACTGCATTTTTTGTTTCAAAGAAAAGAAGAGGAAGAGAATTAATGGCACAAGTTAATTTTTCACCCCACAATGCTTACACTTTCAAAATCTCAGTGCTGGGTTGCCAGATTTCCAAGAGAAAAGCTGCATCCATCTGAGCTAACTGGTACAACAGGCCGTAGGAGAAGAAAACCAGTAAGAAACCTTCAGAATTGCACTTCTCAGGGCTGTCATTCGTACTAGAAAAACGTCACTTTGAAGCCCTGTTTGCATTCCATTTTTAACTAGAGGGAAGAGGATGGAGGTCTTCCGTTTCTATGACAACCCAGATGGGCCATAATACAAGACACTCACAAATGTTCAATTGCAGGGATGCCAAATCAAATTAAGGCAGAGTTTGCACTACTTCATGAGAACTACATGAAAGAAGAAACCCACAAAATACTTAGGGCAAAAATCAAGCCCTTTCTAGCAGTGATGCTAAAGCATGTACTGAGGAATGGGTATGGAAAGAATCCTTCTTTTGCCTAAAGCGGAAATACACACATTTATTTTCAAAACATAAAAATAAAGCTTCAATTTATGTTGAATAAGTGTTTTCATTAAAACTTTACTAGGGGAAAACTGTCACAACATTCAATGTCTAAAAAAATGTTCCCAAACAACATGAATTTCACAAAAATTCCCAAATAATTACATTCTGGCACATATTTCACTTCGCTGATGCTGAATGGCAAATGTGGCTCTTTGGAGTGACGCTCCCTTTGGGACTTCCTTGGGATTTGTTTCTGCAATGGTCTGTCATGACATTAGAGTATTTAGCTACCACGATAATTATGAAATAGATAATTAATATCTTTAGGAGGAAAATGATATGCAATTTGTACTTATTACCTTGAAAAATCGATCTTTCCTACAGAGTGGTCACCTACTACATGTCTGTAAGTATTCCTAAGAAATGGTGACTATATTCTAAGGCTGGATAAGGAGGGGAAGATTAGATTAACTGATAAAGAGTAAAGTTAGTGGAACCAGGAAAAAAAACAAACCCACACATAATGACAACAGTGCAAATGACAGGAACAACAAAATCCTGAAATGCTAAGGCCCCAGCTGAGAGCTGAGATTTACCTCTCTCCCTTTAGTGCCAAGGTGGGAACCTAGAATGGGTCCGGAACGCTGCAGATAATGTCAAAGATGGACAGCACTTTAGTTCATTTTGCTGAAATGCTTTTTTTTCTCTTTCGGTTTTTTTAAAACTGCTACAAAAGATAGATAGCAACACAATTTTATTTAAAAAACAAAATGTATCTATGAAAATTAAAAAAAAATTTAAAAAAATCTGTAAGTACTATTTTGAGTTGAGTGTTCTTATGTGGTTCCCCTTGGTGGAGTTGTGTGCAAGAGTTAAAAAAAAAATCTGCTTTTTATTCAAAGTTATGATGGGATCGGGCTAAATATATGATGTTTGAGGTCCCCTGCAGCTCTAACAGTTACAGTGACATAAAATGTATCCTGAAAATACAGTATGTAAAGTACACATCATATGATGTCATCTGCGTGTGCTTCAGTCCACCAGGCTGTAAACTCTATCAGGGCAGGGATGTCTCAAAGCTCTGTAGCTCCTTCAGTATCCATTTCAGTCTACTATATGTAGAAGGTACTCAATACATGTATACTCAATAAATGGTTAAGAATCTGATATCGACTTTCCCCCAAAGTTTATAAGTCTGTTTTTTTTTTGAGGGGGGAAGGCAGGGCAATTGGGGTTAAGTGACTTGCCCAAGGTCACACAGCTAGTATTTGTTAAGTTTTTGAGGCCACACTTGAACTCAGGTCCTCCTGACTTCAGGGCCAGTGCCCTATTCACTGCACCACCTAGCCGCCCCCTACAAGTCTATTTTTTTTTAAAAAGATAACTAGTGATAACAAATGAGTACAACTATAGCTCCATGGGTTTGGTCTAGACTCTAGATGAACTCTATGCATTTATTCCTTCTGCTATAGGAAGACGCTTTCTACTGAAGCTCTCTATAGGACTTTCCATCCTCTTTTGGACCTGTTGCCTAATTTCGTAACATGCTCTTCACTTTCTCTTAATAGCTTTTCTTTGTCTGAGAAGCCACAACTAGGTCATTCATTCAGGATGTATTAAATACCCACCATATTCTAGGCATGCTGGGGACCCCATGTGCTGGGGACACAAAGAGAGAAGCAAAAGTCCCTCTCCTCAAGGAGCTTATACTCTACTAGAGGTTGACCGTACAAATATAGGTAAGTAAATACAAAATACATACAGAGTGCCATATGTGTGTGTGTGTATACACACAGAGCATATATATTCATACAAAGCATATATAAAATAATTTTGCCAGGGAGAAGGGAACCCCTCCCCTCATCAGATCAGTGGTAGGAGGGGATGGGGCCAAGCCTTGTGTAAAAGGAGGCAGGAAGTCAGGTATTCTAATAGCTGGAGGGGAGGAGGAGCTGAGTTCCAAAGGTACCGAGATAGAAGATGGAACACCAGGTAGGGGACACAGGTCAGTTGTGCTGGAAAGTGGCAATAAATGAAGTAGGGTACTATGGAGGCACAGCGGTAAAAAGTAGGCAGAGCATTCCAAAAAATATTTGGGCAGTGAGGCGCACAGGGCCATAGGAGGCTCAACTCTGAGGGGCTTTTCATCAAGCCACTGGCTCCAAACCCTCCATCCTGCAGATAAGGAAACTGAGGCCCAGAGAGAAGGGTCATGTGGGGTCACACTCTTTTTACCCCCAAACCCTGACACTGCTAGACAAATGTATCACTCTCAACAATGCCAGAAATCAAACAACTGGGTACACTGACATTATGCAACTCCTAAAGTTCATGTTTAAGAAACAAAACTTCTCATCTCTCACTGCTACCTGTCCCTTTCTGTCTGTCTGTCAGCTACAAGGGGCAGAATGGGAAAAGGCTCTAATGCTGCTTCTGAGGGTGAACAGGGAAATTCACTGGGAGATCATCAGCAAGGCTTATTTGGCAGGATGAAGGCAGAATAAAGGACAACAGCAAGCTGTGTCCACTGTTAAATGCCAAAGAAGACGTATTCAATTTGGGAGACAAAGAATGAGGCCCTGCAAGTCCTCAGGGCTCTAGAACCCTTCCCTGAGTGGGGCAGACACTGGCCCTTCTAGTTGCCATTGTCAGCCAGGATTCCCTTCTGAGGGCTGAGACCCAAGGCTGTTCACCCAGGCAGCCATGGCCCTGCTCTAGGAAGCTTCCCGATTTCATAAGCCTCCATGCTGTTTCCATTCTGGAAGGGCATCTTTAGAAAAATATGTATCACAGACAGAAGTAAAATGCTCCGATATATTAAGTTTCAGCTGTAAGTGATATTTTTAGAAAAGCTGTACTTTCAGATTCTCTGCTTCAAAATAGCCCAGTTTATTCTTGAATTATGAAGTAAGGAAGGAACAAAAAAATTAAAGAGACATGTCAATAATTCAGATTGCTTACCTATACTATATCCTTTATAATGGAGACCTTCAGCTGATTACTATATTTTACTATCTAAATGATCTCAATAAGAAGTTAATGAGGTAGATAAAAGTGTTCATGAGAATCAATCTAACCTTTGTATAAGGTGAGGATCTTAGCAACAGTTTACATGTTCTCAGAAAGGGGCTGACATCAGGGATGATGCCGGCATATGAGAAATGATTCTCCTGGAGAGCCTTGGCCACAGCACAAATGAAACTAAACAAAAAAAAAAATCACATAACCATGCCAAAGAAAGGAATTTAACTGACAGGGGAAAATGCTTTTTTACAAGTTCCTAAGAAGTCACAGGGAAGGAGGAAGAAAAAGGTGAGGTTGGAGGGGAAAAGCCTTTTTGCAAATGATATTGAAATATTTTTAAAATGCAGTTGCATATGTGATTTAATATATTCAAGCATTTTACCTGCCATCGCTATAAAACATATTCTTTTTTCCAACAAGACAGCTTTAAGGACCTGTGTTCCTTTGAACTCATCTCTAAGGAGAATTCCTATTTTCCTTACCCTGGATTTTCTTAACACAAGAAAAGTGACTGCCTTGTTACAGCAGTTAAATCTTACTGTGGATGAGGTACTAGAATCAGATGAGATCATGACTTTGGGGCCTAATGCTTTTTATTAAACCTCCTAAACCCTTAAGTCACCACTAATGTTTACAAACTAGGGTTAATGTCTTTAAAAAACCTTTTAACTATAAGTATGTGTGCACATAGTGCCCCTACACAGACTCTGTTCCCATTTTTCTTTCTCATTCCCACCCCATGAAGAACCAGAAGTAAATGGATCACCTGAAGAAATGATGCCTTACAGAATGGTTCTTCCTCCTGCAATTTTATTTCCCTCTCATTATAGACTCTTCTGCATAAAAGGAAAATGAGAAGCAGAGATCTTCACGTGTGACATGCACCCACATATCTGCATCACTAAAAATGGGACAGGTTTCCATGAGCCACACAAGAAATCAGCTCCTACTATCATCACAGACTGGCAAAGCTGAAAGACGCTTGAGATTACTTCAGGCTTCCCCTCCTCCCTGACCTTTACCCCGAGAGCATAAAGCTCTTCCACAACATCCATCCCTGACCAGCACTAGAGCTTCCACTAGAAAGCTTCCAGGACAGGGAATGCAACGCTATTCAGTCCCTTTCCTGACCATTTTCATTGTTAGAACCTTTTTGTTGATGAAATCCTTTCCAAATCTTTGTTAAGATTCTATTATACTCATTGACATAAATGTGAGTTGCTACTGCTGTGATCTGGAATCCCTTTGCTTTACAGTTGTACTTTGGATGTTATGAGAGTGGTAGGCCAGTCTTTTCAAAATTTTTGAAGATCATGGCAAATGAGTGTCGTTTTTTCTATGAACTACTAATCAAATTAAATGGTTGTTTATGCTTCTGAGCTCTGTGAGTTGTGCTGTAATTCTTAGATGCTAAGTTTCCTCTAATAGGCAGAGATTCTTTCCTATGCTGAGCTTATGTCATGTACCACTGAATGGAGATATTACTAAGATATCTGATTTTTTTTTTACTAAGATATCTAAATTTCCTTAAATTAGTAAATTAAAACAAACATCACAGGAAAGATCAGCATCAATCACTTATTCCTCGTGAATGATGGAAAAAAGAATAATATTCATAGCACAATGAAGTTGCCACAGTGCCATCACCCTCCATTTTGAAACACTTTTACTCTAGCAATTCAGGTGCCTGATCCTACAGAAGATAACTTTGAATGAAATGTAACAACACCATTTTTGGTATCTAAAACGAACTCTCACCATCATCTGTTAAACAAATCTCAGCTTCCAGACTGTCAAGAACAACTGTGTAACAAGTGCCCATTTAATTATTTATAACCTGCAAAGGATTGTGGAAAAGAATGTTTTTGTTCACTTTGAAAATGGACTGGACTATATTATAACACCACCTCTGTAAATTATAAGTAATTCAAATTCAGAAGAGGAAGTTAGGAAAGAATTGGGATATTCCTTTTTTATTTTGCCTTTATCTTACCAACAAAACAGAACAACTTACAGTTGGGGATCACTGTCCATCCAGGAGTTCTAAGTGACACGACAAACACATTTTAAAAGTTAAATATGTTAAGGTATGTGGCTTGATAGAAAATACCGGCTTTTCATTTTTAAAGTTTTTAAAAAAATTTTCCTGGAGTCTAAACAAGTACTAAGACGAAAGACTACAAATTATTAAAAAGCAGCAAGCCTCTACTAAACGGGAAGGGTACATGAGGCTGCTTCTCCAGTGCCCCTCCCAGGAGGCTGTGTCCAATCCAGGCCCGGACAGTGCCCAGAAGAGCCTGCCCACTGACCTGACTGCAAACCACACAGATGGAGCAGTGGCAAGGTTTGCAGGATGCAGATTCTCTTCACCTTTCTGGAGTCACCCCCACAAATTTGCTATGTAAATGTTGGCAAGTGTCTAAAAGTGTGGAGCAACACACCCTTTGCAACTTCACAGCTAAGAATGCGAAATGAACACAAGTCCATGGAAGGCTGCCTGCCTCTGCTGGGGGGAGCGCTCAGTATCCTTCAATGAATCATTGCCATCTAGTGGGGCTGGTGAGGTTGCAGCTGAAGCTGGTTGAGAACCAAGCCTGTACCACTCAAAAGCCGTGATTACAATCATCAGTGACCCACCCTACATCCAAACTTGTAGACTACAGAAAAAGCAGTAAGCTGGCTCACAACGAAACGTTCTAATGGCATGGCGACATTTTATTGGTGCCTTTAGTATCAAGCATCTTAACCTGACAGAAAATAATGGAAGAAAAATGATTTACATCTGTGGTCTGTATCAAAATCAACAATTCCACAATATTTTAATTAATAAACCTTGCAAGATTGTCTATGTGAACAAATTAGTACACGTGTGGGGTCTCAGTATTAACAAAATTCAGATCACTTCAGAAAGTGCCAGAGCTGAAAGTGCTCATAGAAATCCCCACATCTAGAGTCTTCCAAGACCTTGTTCTATGGTACCCTGGGGATCCACAACTACATTTTCTCTCTAAAATATTAAATATAAAATGATATCCACCAAAACATTTCCCAAGATCTCAGAATGGGAAGGAATCAGAAAGGCCACCTAATCCAAACCTGACTCACAAATAGTCTTTATGACCTTCAATAAAGGGGAACCCTTAGGAGAGCTCAATGTGTTTCTCTGACAACTCTATTTAGGGAATGTTTCCTTACTTGGAGCCTAAATGTAACTTCCACTCAAAATACCAAGCTTTGGCTGATGGGACCAAGCAAAACGAGCTGCTTCATCTTCCTTGTGACAGCCCTTCAAATATATAAGACACCTCTTAGGTCCCCACTTCCTCCAACCAATCCTAACAAGGCATTATCCTGAGGTTCTTCACCAACCTCTAAGCATTCCCAAGTTTATCGGTGATTCCTGGAACAGAATATAACACTTCAGACGTGGTCTAACCATGGTGGGTATGGAGAGAATCTCATCACCCTAAGTATTAAGAGGAGGCACAGCAGAAGACACTATGCCAGGTGTAACCCGAGATCAAAGCAGCTTTTCTGGTTATCATCTCTCACTGACTTCTACTGAACTTCAGCATATTAAAAGAACTAAATGGTTTTTGGACACACTACTAGCTGGCTACACTTCCATCTCACATTTGTGAGGCGGATTTTTTCCCAAGCATTTTTTTATGTGCCAAACACTGTTAGGCAGTAGGAACAGAAGGTTAAAAATGAACCAGGTCCTGTCCTCAAGGAGGTGTTTTATATTCATTCTACTGGAAGGAGGATACATAAAACAAAGACAAAGGCACTCCAAGATCATCTTAGGGCAATGGCGAGGCACTAGTGGCCAGGGGAATCAGGAAAGGCCTTTTGTATGAGGTGGTTCTAGAGCTGAGCCCTGAAGGAAGCTTGGCATTTTACAAGGAACAAGGGAGAAAGGAGGAATACGTCTGGAGATGTGAAGGACGGTAAGAAGGCCCATTTGGGTAGAGTACAGAATATGCATGAAGTCTCAAACTCACTTCTGTTTGACTTAGTCTTCTCATCTGTAAAATGGAGAAAATGACAGCCCCTCCTACTCAGAGTTGTCCTCAGGATCAAATGAGGTCACATTTGTAAAGCACTTAATACAATACCTGGTACACTGCAGGCACTTACTAAATGTTCCTTCCCTTCTTTTCTTCTTTATTTAGAAAAGGATAATCTGGGGGAAATTCTATTAAGCAGAAAGAATATTTGTGTGGGCTCCAAGATAAACAAAAATCAATGCTCTTCAAGAGTGCTAGAAGGGGTGGCTGAATCACATACTTTTTAGTGCTATAATTGATGGTTCAAAATATAAGCAAATTTAAAATGGCAACAATTCTCTAGAGTGATCCTCAGAAGTACTGATATCTGACAATCTCTTATTAAGTCACTTCATCCTTCAATTTTCAGAGTTGTTTCCTTGCTCAGAGTTACCATTTTATTCTTTTTTCACAGAAAAAGAGAATTTAAAAAAATGCATATATTATATTTTTCTAATAGTTTTCAGGCAAAGTATCCTAATCGAACGGGCGCACAGAAGATTACAAAAGACACCAGCAGCAATTTCACTACTTCATCACAGGAGAAACCAAGGACTCTCTTCCACTGGAAGCAGGAACATTTAGTCACAGATGAAAGGGTGAAAAGAAGGAGTGATACAACCTTCTTCAAGTGCATGTTTTGGTCTGTTTACGAGCAGCCACAGAGTGCCAGGGCCCACGGACAAAAGCAGCAGCCTGCGGCATGACAGAAACGTAATACTTCATGTTGTCTTTTGTTGGAGTCACACAGTTTTTCACTAAGTTAAAAACAAACTAAAACCACAGCCATTACACCGAACAGGACTGTGATTTAATAACACAAACAACCAAAAAGTCATAAGACAAAAAAATAAGATTTCTATTCCTCAACATCAAGGAACTCTTTTTTTTTCCCCTTTCACTCTCCTATCTCAGATTCATTCTGATCACTACCAAGCCTTGGGATGATGGGCTTGCCCACTCTACCTCCTAGCAAAACGTCGGTCTCACTGAAAATGAAAGAGAACTGTCCTGGTAACACGTACTCCCTGACACTGCTCACATCACAGACACCAGCTTCTCTTTCCTCCCTGGTTATTTATTGGGCTCTGCCCTGGTGCAGGTAGAGATAAAGAGAGATCCACAATGCATCCATTCTTCCTACTCACTGACTGGCAAAGGGAATGATTATAACTGTAGCACAAAGTCTGGAAAAGTAACTGTGCAAAATGATGCACCTTCCTTTGGGAAATAGTTTAACATCTAAGTAGCCTTCCTCAGACTTACACTTCTATGGGGGCTTTTATTACAAGCTCCAGAGCAGGGGAGAGTTTCAGGTGATAATCTGACTGAGATCATACCTGGAGGACTCCCCAGGATACCGGAGCTTTCCAGACATTGGCTGGAGGGGCGGGGGGGAAGAGATCAGTTCCCTCCCTCCCACCCAGATGCCCCTCTAGGTCAACCTACAGGCTCTCAACTCTAGTATTAGGCAGGAGTCAGCTTGTATTCAAAGGGGACAAGTGAAGAGATAGTTCTTTTTCGTGTGGTAAAGTCGTTGATGTGCAAACATGTCCTGGCTAAAGAAACTCCCAGCCTTGAAAGACATCAACAATTTTTCTCTATCTTATTCTTGGAGAACTGCCTGGGCCTCTGAGAAAGCAAGTGATTCACCCACAGCCATGCAGCTACATGGAAAAGGGCAGAATGTAAACTCGGGTCTTGTATCAGCAAGCACCCCAGCACCCCCAGGGTGGCTGCTAGCACAGGTTCTTAGATCTGCTTTTCTAAAGGAAAGCAACTCAAAATGGGTTAACAATCTTACTTTAATCAAACATATCATTTACCTAGTTCAGGGGGAAAAGTCGGCACCCTGAACTTCAGAGAATACAAACAGAAGTTACAAACAAACAGAAAAACAG
>CM053583.1:20076857-20120923 GCA_028627135.1 Pseudochirops cupreus | reverse complement strand
GCTAACTTCATCACTACTGGGTTGGCTTTGACTTTCTGGTTTTGGGACTCAGTTTTTTGATATTTAAATGAATGCACTATCTATATTTCTTATGTAGAGAGCCTGTTCCATTTTGTGATTAATAACTATATCAGCATATTTATAGTTACTGTAGGCATTGTGAATACTGCATTGCTAATACAGGTCTTCACAAGTCCCAGGCTGGCCTGCCATCTCTTGTTCCACGCAGGCTTTCCCACTGCCCAGATGTATCTAACAGTTGGAGTCTCAAGGCTCATGAGGTCACACTATGGCTTAAGGAAGGGAATCTAAAAGGGAAGCAAATCTGACCTCAGAGATACCCTTGAAACATAATAACAACACCACTCACAAAAGCCAATATTCATATCACACTTTAAGATTTGCAAAATCCTTACACATGATCTCCTTTGATCCTCAAGACAACCCAGAGGTAGGGCCACTATTATCTGCATTTTACAGGTGAGGAAACCAAGGCAGATGGCCACTGAGTGACATGCCAGTAAGAGTCTGAGGCTGGGTCTGACCTCAAGTCTCCACGATGGCAGTCCCAGCGCTCTCTGCACAGTGCCATCCCGCAACCACCCTTGGAAGGACGAGACCCCAGCACTCTCAGTGCCTGCCATATACCATGTACTTCCTTAAATGTTTGACATGGCTTGGAAGGATAGTCATAGGTTCCCAAAGTGAGTGATACCACCCTGGAAGGGGGAAGGTGATGGAATAATCCAGGAGGTGATGGTGGCAGTAGTTTGAAATGATGCAAATTTAAAAGAAAATTAAAGGACTAAAGAAAGCAGATTTCCAAGGGGGCACTGAGTAATTTTTTTTAAAAAGGGGGCAGTAGACCAAATAAGTTTGAGAACTTCTGATTATTTAAAAGGAATAGGACTGGTAAAAGGTGGTGGTCATATGGTACTATATTTGAAGACAATATTCATTTGGGAAACAGGTGGGGAAGCCTGAGGGGGCAGCATTTGGATGAAGTCCAATAAAAGGAGGAACAAAGCAATATTGTCACTGGAGTATACCACAAACCACTAGTACAGACAGGAAATAGATGAAGAATTCAGGAAACAGATCACAATCCTGAAGGGGAGCAGGGAGGAGGAAAAACATTTTGATAGGCTTGAATGCTGGGTCTAATCTAATAGAGATGAAATTCAATGAGTCTAAATGTAAAGCGAAGTCTTACTCTTCCCAAGACAAGATGGGGAGGTGGGAGCTAGACAGCAGTGTGTCTCAAAAAGATCTGGGGGTTTCAGAGGACCATAAGCTCCAGCTGAATCTCCAGGATGCTATGGCATATTCATAGAAACGAGAACATGAAGGAAAGAATTCTGTTCTACATCTCACTGATCAGAACACATCTGGGGCACTGGGGTCAATCCTGGTCACTACAGTTTGGAAGAAAGTCAGAGAAGCTGAAGGCGTCCATTCAGGAGGGAACGATAACTGTGAGGAGGCCCAGAAGGGCTGACACATGGCAGACAGATTCAAGCTACTCTGCTTGAACCAAGAGGGCAGAACTAGAAGCGAGAGCGAGAGCGAGAGCGAGAGCGAGAGAGTGAGTGAGAGAGAGAGAGAGAGAGAGAGAGAGAAAGACACAGAGAGAGACAGAGAGACAGAGAGACACAGAGAGAGAGAGAAGGAAGAGCAGTGCAGACATTTTCTTTTTCTTTGCAAATTAATTTATTTACTTTTAGTTTTCAAGTTTCATTTCCAGAAGATTTTGAGTTACAATATTTTTCTCCCCATCTTCCCGTACCCCCACCCCAAAATAGCAAGCCCACCGAATACCCCTTCCCCCAATCTGTTCTCTCCTTCATCCTCCCCCATCCCCCCTCTAACTTTCTAGAAGGGCAAGATGGATTTCTATGCCCCAGTGCCTGTATATCTTATTTCCCAGTTGCATGTAAAAAAAAACCAATTTTTTTTAAAACTTTGATTTCCAGATTTTTTTTTCCTTCTTCCCTCCTCACCCGGCCCCACTGGGAAGATAAGCAATTCAATACAGGTTGTATATGTGTAGTTACCCAAATCATTTCCACAGTAGTTATATTATGAAAGACTAACTATATTTCCCTCCATTCTATCTCGCTCCCCACTTATTCTATTTTCCCTTTTGACCCTGGCCCTTTTAAAAAATGTTTGCTTCTAACTACCCTCTCCCCTAATCTGCCCACCCTTCTATCTTCCCCCCTCTTATCCCCTAATCCTCTATTTTTCCTGTAGGGTAAGATACCCAATTGAGTGTGTATGTTATTCCCTCCTTAAGCCAAATTCACCTTCCTGCTCTTCCCCTCCATTGTAAGAGTTTTCTCTTGACTCTTTTATGAGAGATAATTTACCCTAATCTATCACTTCCTTTCTCTTCCCAATAAATTCCTCTCTCACCTCTTAATTTAACTTTTAGATATCATCCTTTCATATTCAATTCATCCTGTGCCCTCTGTCTATGTATACCTGTACACATATATGCCCACACTCACATATATATTTATATACACATACACCCTCCTATATATACATATATATATACATATATATATCCTTCAACTATCCTCATACTGAGAAGTCTTTTTTAAAATTAAACTTCATGTTTATTTTTAGTTTACACCATACATTTCAACAAGATTTTGAGTTACAAATTTTCTCCCGGTCTTTCTCCTACCCACCACCCCAAAACAGCGATTCCACTGTACACCCTCTTCCCCAATCTGCTCTCTCCTATATCCTCCTCCATCCCTCCTCCTACTTTCCGGTAGGGCAAGATGGATCTCCTTACCCCACTGCCTGTATATCTTATTTCCCAGTTGCATGTAAAATAAACATTTGATGTTAAAACTTTCCCTTCTTTCCCTCATCAAACACCCTTACTGGGAAGATAAGCAATTCAATATAGGTTGTACATGTGTAGCTACGCAAAACATTTCCATAGTGGGATATATTGTGAAAGACTGACTATATTTCCCTCCATCCTATCCTGCCCCCTACTTGTTCCATTTTCTACTTTGACCCTGTGCCTTTACAAAAGTGTGTGCTTCTAACAGCCCTCCCCCACACCCTGTCCTTCCCTCCATCATGCCCCCTCTCATCCCCTTCCCCCCTACTCTCCTGTAGGGCGAGATACCCAGTTTAGAGTGTTTGTCATTCCTTCCCTAAGCCAAATTCAATGAGAGTAAGGTTGACCCATTCCTTTTTGCCTTCCATTGCAACAGTTTCCCCTTGCCTCTTCTATGAGATAATTTACCCCATTCTGTCTCTCCCCATCTCCTCTCATTATATTCCTCTCTCATCTCCCAATTTCACGTTTTAAGTATCATTCCTTCCTATTCAATTGATCCTGTGCTCTCTGTCTATGTAGAACTATGTATGTACACATATATATATTTATATTCCCTTCACCTATCCTCATACTGAGAAAAGTCTTATGAGTTACAATTACCATTTTTCCATGTGGGAATGTAAATAGTTCAACTTTAATAACTTCCTTATGATTTCTTTTCCTTGTTTACCTTCTCATGCTGTTCTTGCTTCTTGTATTTGAAAGTCAAATTTTCTGTTCAGCTCCGGTTTTTTCATCAAGAATGCTTGAAAATCCTTTATTTCATTGAATGACCGTATTTTCCCCTGAAGCATTATACTCAGTTTTGCTGGGTAGGTGATTCTTGGTTTTAATCCTAGCTCCTTTGACCACCGGAATATCATATTCCAAGCCCTTCAATCCCTTAATGTAGAAGCTGCTATGTCTTCTGTTATGCTGATTGTGTTTCCACAATACTCAAATAGTTTCTTCCTGACTGCTTGCAGTATTTTCTCCTTGACCTGGGAACTCTGAAATTTGGCTATAATATTCCTAGGAGTTTTCTTTTGGGGATCTTTTTCAAGAGGCAATTGGTGAATTCTTTCAACTTTTATTTTGCCCTTTGGTTCTCAAATATCAGGGCAATTTTGGTTGATAATTTCTTGAAAGATTAGACATTTTCTCCAACAATTAGAATGATCCTCTGTCTCTCAGCTCTGGGAATTCCCTCTGGCCATCCTCCCTGACTGGAACACTGCCCCTCCTCTGCTCTAACTCCTGACTCCAGTGGCTTCCTCTGAGTCCCCACTAAAATCCTACCACCTCCAGGAAGTCTTTCCCAACAATGCCTTCCCTCAGTGAATGATGTCCCATCAATCCCATATGTATTTTGCTTGCTTGCTGTCTCTCTCCTGAGAAAGCTTTCCCCTCTTGTCAAGGAAGCTCATTCCCAAGAGAATTTCACCAACCTGGGGGCTCTACGTCCTCCCCACCTCAGCCTCTCTGAGGAGGAGGGGCCTCCATTTAAGGAGAGAGCCCAGCTCAAACATCTCCCTGCTTCTCCCCTGGCTACACCCCTCAGACCTCTCTGACTGACCCTGCCACCAAAGCCTGAGGTCATCCCAAGAACAAACCTCCTGGGCCACCAGGAAGTCTCAGAGAAATCCCAAAGCAGTGCAGCCGGGCAAAATTGGGCTCAATGTTCACTTTAGACCATCAGCCATCTCTGTGACCCTGACCAAGTCACTGGCCTCTGCTTCATTCTTTGTAAAATGAAGTTCATGGCACCTATTTTACAGGATGCTGTGAGAATCAAGTGAGACAATACCGTATAGGCTCTGCAAACCTTAAAGCATTATCAACATTAACTAGCATCATCAGAATTCAGCTTTTATGGACTTAGCTTTGTGCTGCAGCATTCAGGAGTCGAATCACACACTTTCCTATTTGGCCAGCTGCCCTCCCCTCCGCTTTTGTGCTGAGAACTCCCTGAGGGTCAGACCCATGTATTCTACTTCTTGTAGAAGTGCTGCAGATGCCTCCTCCTGGTCTTCCTACCTACAGGCGCTCCTCCTTTCTAATCCCTCCTCCACTTGGCTCCCTGACACTCCTGGAACAAAGGTCTCGCAGGCCCCTGCTCAACCATCTTCAATGGCTCCCTACTGCTTCTGAGGTAAAAGAGCAGTTCCTTAGCTCGGCGACTGAGAGTCCGCGGCAGTGGATTTTAAGACTCGTCTTACTGCACGTTACCGCCCCTTCTGAACTTGCCATTTCAATCAAACTAACTAATGAGCTGTTTTCTGTACACACCGTCCATCCTTTAGCTCCACACCTTTGGACAAGGGCTGTCCTCATCTCTAGTTTCCTTCAGAGCAAAACTTAGGCACCATCTCCTCCTTGAGAGCCTTTCCTGACCTCTCCCTACTAATCCCTGGTACTCTCTCCCTCTTAAAATGACATTATTTTGTATTTACTTGTGACACACACACATACATACACACATGTACATATACATGTACAATATGTTACACATCCACATTATATCTCCCCAATAGAATATAAGCTTCTTGAGGGCAGGGACTTTTTCATTTTTCTCTTTGAATCTCCAGTGCGAAACACAGTGCCTTGAACAGAGTAGGCATTGTGGGAATGCTTACTGAATAGTATTCCCCACAGTGCTCGGCACAAAAGCAGACACACAGTAGGCGTTCAAGACACAGCAATCACTATGGCTGATAGATCAAGTGTTCCCTTACCACCTAGGGGCCAGGAAGACTTTCAAATGCATTACTCCTAACTTCAATGTTTTCTTTGCAGCGCATCCTATTTGGTTTAATACTTAGCACAATCAACATTTTTGGAAATCCTGAGGAACATTTATGTAGCCATTTAAAATTTCTACTGGAGTCAAGAGAGGAGGAGGGAGAAAACAGGTTCTATTTTAAAAGTTAGTCATCAGGTCCTATATATACACACACCATCAGATTCATAGCAGCACATTTTGTGGAAGCAAAAAGTAGAGCTGAAGTGAATGCCCACTGCCTGGGGACTGGCTGCCTGAACGTAAGGAGTGGTAGTGCGCCACAAACAAGGCCCTTCTTCATCTGGGCTGCCCTCCTGGGGCGGCTCTCCAGCTTACCAGTGGCCTTCCTAACATGTGGTGCCCCCAAATGAACACCATCCTTCTGATGTGCTCTGACTGGGGGATGGCAGGCCTGGCACTTTTGTTCACTCAAGACAACATCACATTTACTAGTGGGATTGCTGTATTATACTGTGGACTCGCAATAAGCTGGTGGTCCACTAAAACCTCAGACTTTTTCAGACAAAGTATTGGCTCCATTTTGTACCTGCAGAGTTGATTTTCTGAACCAAAGTTTAAGACTTCACATTTGTCCATATTGTATTTCAATTCCTCAGGCTAAGCCCAATGGTCTAGCTAAGGGGCTCATCACCTGTGTGTTCTGGCCCCCTTGGTTAACAGCCTGAGGAAGCCTGGGGCTCCTCAGAATCAAGTCTGTAAATGCATAAAATACACAGGATTACAAAGGAAAACAAGTATACTGAAGCACAGTTCCCTATTTTTGGACCCTCGGTTCTGTTCTAGCCTCTCTGGATAATCCAATGGGTCAGCTATACTTACTCATATAAGCATGCCACTTATGCCTTTATGCAAGGCATGGCAAAGACATCCAACAGCACAGGCCCGCACACAAGCCTCACGGACATCTACTAGAGACCTCCTTCCGATAAGAAGCCATGCCGCTGAGAGCCACAGGAAGCACATGCTCATGAGGTCGCTCCCACGCACATGACACTCTGGGTCCTGCCCAAGCACCCCGACCCGTCCCAACTTCTGAAGGCCGCACTCTCACAATCATCAATTCCTCCCTCTCTACCGGCCATGTCTCGGATGCACACACACGTCCATTCCTCTCCTGCCCTTTCAAAACCCTCACTGATGCTGTCATCTCTGACAGCTGGGTCTTTCTTGGCTAAACTTCTGGAGAGAGCCTGCTACAATCACCTTCCCTACAGCCTCTTCTCCAATTGGATTCCAAACTCTCTGGCCTTTTCTCAGTCCTTACCCTTCTTAACATCTCCCCTCAGCACGGTGTTATCCAGCCCTCTTCTCCTGGGCACTCTCTTCTCACTAGGTTTTGCTAACACTGTTCTCTCTTGGTTCTCCTTCTATCTGTCTGGCCACTACTTAGCTGGATCTTCATCTAGGTCAAGCCCACGAACCATGGATACCTCCCAAGAGTCTGTCCTGTGTCCTCCTTTCTCCTCCTTCCCTGACTATGGGTATCTTACTTGGCCATCTCATCAGCTCCCAAGCATTCAATGATCACTTCTTTACAAATAATTATGAGATCTATTTATCCAGTCTGCATTTAACCCTGTTTGCCTCAGTTTCCTCATCTGTAAAATGAGCCAGAGAAGGAAATGACAAGCCAGTCCAGTGTCTTTGCCAAAAAAACCAAGTAGGGTCATGAAGAGTTGGATATGACCGAAAATGATTCAGTAACAAAAACTTCTCTCCAGACCTTCAGTCTCATATCTCCAACTATCTTCTGGACATCTAGGCTAGATGTCCCATGGGCATCTCAAACTGAACAAGACCAAACTAGAGCTCACTATCTTTTTTCCCAATAATTTCCCTCCTTCCATCTTGGTCCCCTCCATGCCATTCTTGACTCCTCACTCAGTCACCCCACAGCCAATCCACTACCAAGTCTTGTTTTGACCTCCACAACATTATCCATGTATGCCTTCTCTCCTCTGATGTGGAGAATACTCTGGGGCAGGCCCTCATCTCACCGATTCCTGGTGGGTGTTCTCTGGGCTTTATGCCTCTCTCCATTTGAAGTGAACTTCCTTAAATGCAGTTCTGACCATGCCACCCCTTACTCACCAAACTCAAGATGTTCCCTACAGCTGACTGAATATAAAATTCCTCATCTGGCATTCAAACCCTTTCACAACCGGTGCCCCTCCTCTCTTTCCAGCCTTCTTACACTGCTATGATTCCATAATGCCAGCCTTCTCACTGTTCTTCACACAGAATGCTCTATGCCTTTTCTCTGGCTATCCCCCACTCCTGGAATGCTCTCCCTCCTCACCGCTGCCCTGACTCAGCTCAAAGCCCACCCACTCCAAGTGCCTGTGCCTTTCCTCTGAGATTTCTCTCTTTCTTTTCACACACACACACACACTATATGGGAGGGTGAGGGGAGAGGGGAACAAGCATTTATTAAGCACCGGCACAGTGTTAAGCACTGTTGCTGTTTTAAATAAATATTATTTCATCTGAACTTCACAGCAACCCTGGGAGCAAGTTCTATTATTAGCCTCATTTTACAGTGGAGGACACTGAGTCAGACAGAGGCTCAGTAACTTGCCCAGGGTCCCATGGAAGTGTCACTGAAGTCCCATTTGAACTCAACTCTTCCTGCCTCCAGACCCAGGCTCCCTCCAGCAGGCTGCCCAGGTGCCCCATAACTCTATGGACAGAGCTCTAAGTGCACATCATTTCCCCCAGAGAATGGGAACTCTGCAAGGGCAGGGGCCACATTCTGGTCTTTCTTTGTATCTCCACTGCTCCTGAAGTCAGTATTTCATAAATGTTAGTGGATGACAAATGCTTGTTTTAGATAAATGGCTCTTTCTAAACTAGACTAGCTGGCTTTGTGTCTGCAGGACGAAGCATTCTGTCAGTCTGCTGGAGTGTACACCATGGGCTCTCATTTGCTTAGTTCAAATGCCGAGTGGTAACGGTCTCTGTTTCCAAATAGCCCTTGGGTATGAAGAATTGTCCCTTTTCTAAAGCCACTAAGGAGCGAGTTATCCTTCTACAGATTATTATTTTCTTCCTAATTTTGGGGAAATCAGTAAAAATAACACAAATAAAAACGCAGTGGGTGTATCCACTGAAAGCACTATTTTGCAAATGTGGAGAATGACCACAAAATCCAGCCTGTTCCTTAATAATAAAAGAAAATTCAATGCTGGGAGACACCAAGTCGCACGTTACAGCACATGCATCTGTCAAGCGTAACCCAGACTGCATGTCACTGCAGCTTGTTTCGAATTTAGGATAGCAACTGCTACACAAAAGGAAAGTTTGGTATTCTGATGCAAGCTTTCATTTTAGCCAGCTCACGGGGGTTAAAATGGGCTCTTTGCTTCATGCACAGACTCCAAAGCATTGGAATCTTCTGTGTAGGAAAGTCCTAATGACCTGGTAGGTAGGTAGCCTGAAGGCCCATACTCAAGAGCACATTACCACCATCATTCTTAAAATCCTATTGCTATTATTTAACATTTCACGGACTTGGTCAATTTTTCAAATTTACTGAGGCAAAAATAACACACTTTTCTAATACTGGAGAAAAATTCACCTAAAGACTATCATCTTGCATCAATTTAGAAGGAACAGCTCTCAAAGTAGTGATATGCAATATTTAATGTATGTGCTCATTCAAATGCCTTTTAAATCCCACTGACTAACCTATTTGACTTAATCTCTTGTCAGTGATTCCCCACAATTACAATTACAGATCATGTGATTTTCCTAAAGACTAGTCTGCAAATCTGATAAAATTCTCAGAATGGACATGAACAAGTCTTAAAATCCCCAAATAAATAGAAGAGTAAAGAAAACTGGGCCACTGCAACTGATCGCCCTCGAAACGTCTTGCACGCCATGAGCAGGATTGCGCCTGCAGGTGGGGGACAGATGGGTGATAACACACTTAACGGTGCTGCTCAGTGCATCCCATTCCATGCTTTCACAGATGCACGCCACCAATTTCTAAAATAACAACTCAGAGGAATGCAACCTGGTGCAAAGCATCTTGTGACAAAATTAATGCAACATCATTGTAAGTGGCAAGAGCACAGAAACCATGAAAAAGCTAATGCGTTTGGAGGGAAGTTCCTATAAAAAATGAGAAATAAAATGGGGGAAAAAACCTATCCAATTCTAAAAGCAGACTCTACTTAGTCAAAAAACCACTATCAGCTGATGCTTGTTGGAGGCTTTGTAATGGAGAGATTACATTTTCCAAAGTTTTGCAGATGCTAATTTCTCAGTTATTGGTTTTTGTTTTATCTTTTCTGAACATGGAATGAAAGAGCTGCTTTTTATGCTTTCCAGGAGAGAGAAAAAAGTGTCAGCTCTTTAGCTTGCCAAGAAAAGCACTTTTTGATGAGTTTGGTATTTGAGCTTCAAATAAAGTCACAGCAAAACCAGGCATCAAGTAAAATGAATATTACTCAGTGTATCATTTGAGAACAAGGGTAAAGAGGCTGGGCATTATGAGTAAATATGTAAAAGCCATAATGCACGCCATTCCAGAAAACAAGGCCTTTTTAAGCAGCCAGCTAAGAGAACAGTGACATCCACATTTGGACAAAGGATTTTAGAGGTAGATGGGCAATGAGCACATCAGTCAATGACCCTGGACGTCAAAAACCTTGGTTTTATGGAACACAATTCTAGACAATCCTAGATTTTTCTGCATCTTACAGTGATCCCATCCCTCTTCATATGAAAGAGAGGTATCCACCAACATAATGCACAAGCCACTTTCTGCATATATTGTTCAGTGAACACTGGAGTTCAGAAGTAGCATTTGTCTTATATTTACACAGCAAAACCATTTATTACTTAAAAAAAGGCAAAGAAGCCAATCAAATCCAAATTCGACTACTAGGAGAATAAAAACTAATGGGGCTGAATTTCAGTCTCATGGTTGGAACATTGACACTGGGGTAAAGTAACCTGGGAGTTTAAAAAAAACCACTAGAAACGGAAAGAACCTCAAAGGAGATACCAGGAATATTTTGTGATACTACACTTTATACAGGAGGAGCAGGAGAAGAAAGCTCTTTAAGCACACTTTATACTACATCATGCCTTCCAGCAGTGACCAGGTCTTACCTAGACAGCAGACATTTCAGCCAGGCTTACACAAGGTAAATGCAGTTAGTTAGATCGGAAAAGATCACTGGGAGTAGGGATTTTGGACCAGTGCTGAAGAAGGAAAATACTGCTAGAAATGGAAAAGCTGAGGATTGGCCAGTTTTGATCTTCCATCAATGCCTTTTGCACCTTCTGGTTTTTGCCCTAAGAAAATGAACGGTCACTTCTCTCTTGTGCCACTCAGAGCAACGCTCTGCCTGGGAACGGGATTACTTCAATAAGGATTCGATGCCTTTTGTTACATTCTCAGACACAGCATCTCATTTACGCACATCTTCCATCTATAGAGGATGACCTTGTGATGTGTCTGGGGACAACACTAGTAGATCCCAATGAGGCTGCTGATATTCTAAAGTCAACCAGTCCATTACCAGGAACAGGAAAAGCAGCTCTGATGCTTTCTCCAGGGCCTAATCCAGTCAGGCAGAAGGGCAAGGGCCCTGCATATGTGCAGTGGGCAGCTCCACAGGCTAGGAACTGTCTTTCAGGAGCACAGTACCACAGGGCAACAGCGGACAGTGTATCGAATGCCACCTGCTGCTCTACAAGACCCAGACTCCTTCCCTTCTACCCTACTCACCTTCACAAGACAGAAATAGGTTCTAGACACAATGGTGAAGAGTCTCTGGAGGCCTGCATCAAGTCCCAAAGGCAATTTGTTCTGAATGAAGGCAGTCCAGAACCCAGATAGTTACAGTTGAAAAGTGATTAACCCCCAATTACTCCAGCATTTCAGACAAGTGAAAGGGATAATTAGGAAGATCTAAAAGTAAACATCTCTATCAATTAGAGACTACTAACTACCCAAACTCTACACCTTCCACTAAAAATATCTGCCTCTGTGTCCTGCAAAGCCCCGGCACTGTCGTCCAACCTTGGATGCCCCCTACGGCCTCGCCATCTGCCCCCAGACTTCTGCCTGGGCCCTCCATCCCACTTGCAGCTGAGTGTCTTTGTCTATTCATTCTCTCTCAATTGGAGCATAAACTCCTTGAAGGGAGGGCCTGTCTCCATTTTTCTATTTGCATCCCCAAGGTCTGGCACACAGTAAGTACTTAATGTATGCATTCATTCACTGTGAATGAACCACCACCATTAATACTGTGATGATTTATGGACTAAGGCATCAGACCCCATAGAGGGGTCAAAGGAAACATCCTTATCCTCTCTGGGTTTAAAAGCACACTCTGAAAAGTAAATCTAGAAAGCAAGGATGTAGTAGATGTGGTAGAAAATGATCTGGTGGTCAGGCTGGAGCCCAGTGACTGCAGCCCTCAGTTCCAATCCCAGTCCTCCTGTTTGTCCCTTGGGGGATGCCGAACAAACACGTCACCTCCCTGGGCCTCAGCGAACTTATCTCCAACAGGGAGAGGCTGGACTTTGTGTCCTTTAGGGTTCCCCATGACTCTCTGGCCATGAATCTATGACTTCCAACATGTAAATAAAAAATATTCCACACAAGAACTATAAGAAACCTCTCTATACTATGGCATTTCCTAAAAAATGACATCCAGGCTTGGGTCTTACATACTGTCTCACAATCTGGAGAAGGAATTAAAACAATGAAAAGTTTAGGAGATGGGAACTGAGGCAAAGCTAGAGGGATTTTTATTATTTAGCCTTAAAAGGAGAAAGCCAAGGGGAAACTTCACATGCTTCAAATAACCCGGGAAGAGCTCTTAGCCTCAGCACCTAGTCTCCATTTGCACTGAGGAAAGGGAGCAGAGGGATGGCCTTAACCTGCAGTAGACGGGATTTATTTTACTTGTGAGGAGACACCTGCAGACTCAAAATCATGAGATGCCAAAATAAGTTAGCAAGGAGGCCTGGAGTTAGCATTTTTTAAAAAGCAGCCATCTCTCTCTATGCTGTTCAGCAGATCTCAGGAGCTACATTCTAGCTGGGTGATGCTAGGAACCTAAGAGCCAGGCATACGTCAGCCATCTCCTGCCCCTCTACCCTTCCCAACTCTTCCTTCTCACCCTTCCAGACTACTCTGCTTTCAAAAATACATTCTCTTTCGCCCTCCTCCCTCTCCTTTGCTCCATGAGACCTTCCCAGTGAAATTTAGCTTCATGATCTTTACTTCTAGCATCTCTCCTATTCAAGACTGGTCCTTTCACCCCAGACAGACCTGCCTGCTTCAATCATTCCTTTGTTTCCCTTTCCATCATTTATTCATTCACACATTTACTGAGCACTTACTCCCTGCTGACCTCTTTCCTTGAGACTGTTTACTCAGCCCTCCCAAGGCTGGCTTTCTACCACCCTGCTCCGTTTCTTGGTCTCCAATCTCATCAGCATCAGATAGTATTTCTTAAATATCTACCCACGTTCGCCCAGTCAACGTATAGATGCAGCTAGTCAGCCAATAAATATTAAGTGCCTACTATGAGCCAGGCTGGGGACAAAAAGAGGTAAGAGCCAGGCCCTGTTCTCGAGAAATTCCCAGTCTAGCAGCAGCATTAACATGTAAACCGCTATGTACAAATAAGTAGCCAAGGTGATACAAGGTATTACAAGGTGAACACAAGATGACCAGGAAATACTCGATAGATGGAAGGCACCAGGATTAAAAGGGACTGGGAAAGGCTTCCCTGTCCAAGGTGGGTTTTGAACTGGTTCTTGCAGGAAGCCAGGCGGTGAAGGTGAAGAGGAAAAGCACTCCAGGGATAGAGGCAGCTAATGAAAAGGCCCACAGTCAGGAGATAAGGCACTGTGTGTGTATGAGGACAACCAGGAGGCCAGGGTTACATGGAGGGGAAGAAAGAGCAGGAAGAGTGGAAAAGTAGGGAGGGGGCATTGTTATGAAGGGCTTGGGACACCAAAGGATCTTATGTTTGATCCTGGAGGGCACAGGGAACCCCTGGAGTTTACTGTGGAGTGACAAGGTCAGACGGGCACTTGCCAAAGTCCCCTTTGACAGCTGAATGAAGGATGGATTTGGAGTCAGAAGAGGCTTGAGCTAGGGCGAACAAGTCAGAAGGCTAGTGCAACAGTCCAGGCATGAGGTGATAAGGCCCTGCACCAGTGTTAGGGTAGAGGCTGAAGAAAGAAGACAGCGCTTACTAACAGATGCTATAAAGGTAAACCCAACAGGCCTTAGCAACAGATTGCATATGGTGGGGTGAGTAAGGAGGCAAGGATGATCTTGAGGTTCCATACCTGGATGACCGGGAGGAAGCTAGTAGAGGTGTTTCATAAGGGGGAAACTGGGAATAAATGAGAGCGAGGATGAGAGAGGGAGCAATGTCCTGGAGAAGGCAGGATGGAGCAGCACCCTTTGTGCATGTAGGGGAGTTGCCTTGGCAAGGAGAAAGGCCTTCTCTTCAAGGGAAACAAAGGTGAAGGCAGAAGGTATCTGGGTGATATGAGATGAGGAACAGGGGAAGAAAGAAGAAGCTCTCTGCTAAGGGCCTCAAATGTTTCAACGGAGTTTAATTTTTTTTCTGTGAGCTCATGCTCAGGTTCTTAGCTCAAAGGGAGGTGGGGAGGGGATTGGGAGTTTGAGGAGGGATAAAAGGGTTTGAAAAAGCTGTTGTGGTGAGTGGGACGGTGAATTAATTAGACAGGTATAAACAGATAGCCTCAAAGCAGTGAGGGTCCAGTTATGGAACATAAATTTGTAGTAGACTCAGTCATCAGGGTTTCACGATTTTCTCCAGCAAAATATGCTTGTTGCCCATGAAGATATTTCTATTAAAAAGAAAAATGACAAACAGAAAGCACAGATTTGGAAGGAATTTTATTCCAAACACTTGTGAAGAGTTTCATTTAAAAGATCTACTTTAAAAGGCCTCCCATAAAACTTTAGCACACTTTCTAAGTAAATAGTCCTATACCTCATGTCAAAGAGATGGTGGTTATCTTAAACACTATCAATTTTCATATATATATATATTTCAGTTTTTGTGTCTGTCTACTTCACACTGGGTGGCTCAACAGGCAAACAAAACAATGAGAGGTGTCTTAAGTCAGGATTCTTAACCTGGGGTCCATAGAACCTAAGGTACCTGCAACCTTAAAATTTTTTTTTTGATAACTGTATTTCAATATAATTGATTTCCTTTGTAATCCTATGTACTCGATTTTATACATTAAAAAACATGATTCTGAGAAGGAGTCCGCAGGCTTCACCAGACTGCCAAAGGGTCCAGGACACCAAAAAAGATGGTCTTCTCAAGTCTTTGTCTTGGATTACAGTCATTCAGTTTTCCAAATGAGTAATTTGTTGATTAAGGTGATCTGCAATCAATTAATCAATCAACAAGTACTTATTAAGCATCTGAGTCAAGCTCTGCCTGGGGAAACAGAGACAAAAAAAATAACCCCTACCCTCAAAAAGTTTACATTCCACTGGGGAGACATCCTGCCTGTGTGTGAAAACACACACATACAAGATAACCTGGGTGAGAAGGAATTAACGAGGGCCCCACTGTAGAAGGTGGCATTTGCTTGAGCTGGGGTGGAGGTGAAGAGGGGGGACTTTTGAGGCAGGAAGGGCAGCTTGGACAAAGGCATAACGGCAAGCGACTGGGAGCCATGTCTGAGAACAGCAGGGCTTGCAGGGTCAGACTCAACCTCAAGAGTAACTAATTTGTACAGCACCTTAAGGTTTACAAAGTCCTTTGGTCAAAACAATCCAGTGAGCAAAGTAAAGCAAATGTAGTTAGTCCCTTTGATACAGGAGGAAGCCAAGTGTCAGAAAGTCTAAGAGATTTCCCAAGGGTCACGTAGCTATGAAGCAAGAATCCAGATCCAAGCCCAGAACACTTTCTAACACACTGATGTCCAGACGTAGCTTCTTGAGAAGACTAAAAACCAAGACCTCTATCACTTGTTGCTCCAAATACTCCTTTCATGTGACTGAAGATGGTTCTTTGGTATCATAGAATCATAAACCTAGAGCTGAAAGGAATCTTAAAGATTCTATGGTTCCAAGTTGTCAAAGAAGCTGTCCTCCCAGCTCCCAAGTACTCAGGAAGCAGATTAAAATGTGACCAGAAAATGTTTAACAAAATAAAAATACAACACAACATAAATACTATTCAGTTAACAAGCGGCCACAGAGATCCATTTCTGTTTGAATTTGACAGTGCTGACCTAGCCCTCTGCTTTCAGGCCAGGGAGGTTAAGAAAACTCCAATTTGATTACAGTCTATTTATCATTTCAATTCAATTTTGGAACTACCATATACTATGCTTTCTTGAGCACTGTAAATGGGCCCTACTGTGTTCTCTTTCTAAAATGAGGAATGACAGTCATTCATGCTAACAGGAGAACAGAATTATGAATGAGTCAAACTATCAGAAAATCCCTCACAACTTTTCTATTTAGTTTCTGAATACATAACATAACTTTGGGGAAAATTTACCCAATACAGTCATTAACCTATTTTCCTTAAAAACACTGTAAGTTGACAGCAGAGAGGATGGCTTTGGAGTCTTTATTCTCCTGTAAAAAAATTGTATTTCATTGAAAAAAATTACTTTCATTTTCAAATTCTCTCCTTTCCACTGAAAAGGCAAGGAAATCGAGAGACAGAGAGAGAGAGAGACAGAGAGAGAGAGAGAAGAAGATGATTATGAAGGAGAAGGAAAAGTAAGAGAAGGAGAAAGGAGAAGGAGGAGAAGGAGAAGAAGGAGAAGGAAGAGAAGGAGAAGGAGAAGGAGAAGGAGGAGGAGAAGGAGGAGGAGAAGGAGGAGAAGGAGAAGGAGGAGGAGGAAGAGGAGGAGGACGAGGAGGAGGAAGAGGAGGAGGAGGAGGAGGAGGAGGAGGAGGAGAAGGAGAAGGAGAAGGAGAAGGAGGAGGAGAAGGAGGAGGAGAAAGAGGAGGAGAAACAATGTGTTTCAGTCTGCCCTGAGTCTATCAGCTCTCTAGCTGGAGGCAGGCAGTGTGTTTCATTGAGTCCTTTGAACTGTAGTGGGTCACTGATGATCAGACTTACTAAATCTTTCACAGCTGATTATCTTTACAATATTGCTGTTACTGTATAAATTATTCTTGCATCTCTGCTCACTTCCCTCTGCATCAGTTCATATAGGTTTTCCTTGGCTTTTCTGAAACCCTCCATGTCATCATGTCTTAGTTCACTATTGTAATTCCATCAGATCATATACTACAACTTGTTCGAATCTCCCCCAACTTACAGGCACCCCCTCACTGAAGCCTTTTTTTTTGGGGCAAAGCTTTCTCATGATAATTACACTGTTCAACACCTTCCGTTTTTTGTCCTTCTTTCCATTCATGTTATTGTGTAGTCACATGTGTACATGATTCTCCTGGTTTTGTTTGCTTCACTCAGAATCAGTTCACATAGGTCTTTCCAGGCTTCTCTGAATTTTTCACATTCATCATTTCTTATGCTGCATATTGTCCCCTAACACTCATGTTCTACAACTTGTTCGGCCATTCTCAAACCAATGGACAGGCACCTGTCTTGTCTACTGTTGTTGCTGGAGGTTATTTTTATTAAGAGAACCTCTTTTCCATCCCAGCAGGCAGCAACAGAGAGTTTCCTCCTCTCGTAGTAGAATGGCCACCCGAGGAAGAAGCATCACCTGGTAAACATCATCTTCACAGGAGAAGTCTGACTGCCTTTCATAAACTCAGTTGGAAAATGCAAAACAATACAAAAAACCCCAAACAAAAAAGGAACGCTTTAAAGTCAAACAGTGGAATTAACACAGGAGCAGAGCTCCTGTGGGCATTTAAATCTATAATTAAAAACTTGAAACATGTTGGTTTGGAAGTTGTTGTTGTCTAACGTGCACAGACAGCTGTACTGAAATGCTGATTCCATCCCACCTGACTCACTCCTCAGGGCAGATTCGTGAAGAACGCCATGAAGGTCTTCCGTCTTAAAATGCTCATCTCACTAGAGGTGTTCCCCCATCCTCTGACAAACACCCAAGGGTCCCGTGGAGACTGTGTTATGTCTTCTCGACACAGATTCTGCTTTTGCCAGCATACTGAATTTCTTTATAGGAAAAAGCATCTTTTTCTGAAAAAGCAAAAATCTGGAGCACATGCATGCGTAGATACATACCCGCATCATTCCTATCAGACGTGTTACACACGGCAATCGAGTTACAAGTCTCCCAGATTATAAAGAGGCTGCCAATCCAGGCAGCAGCTGTCTCACATCACTTTGCTTTCTCTCCATGATTCCATTATATTTCAAAGATGATATACTGATTTCTACATGTTTTCTCTATGCTCTCTAATGGGTACAACATGCATAAGCACAGGAAATTTGTTTTTAAGATTACTAATATCAAACAATACTCCATGCTAATCTGCCATTGTTTGCCTTATTTATACATGTATAAAGGGTTTAACAGGTTTGCACTCCTGCATTTTCTGTTATAAATTAAGCCCTCAGCATTATAATTCTGCACTCAATTGCAGCCAACCAAGAAATTGCCTTTATAAAGGCAACTGAGCACCCTGCCCTTTCTGAGCTTGGAAAACAGCACCATATACACCTGAATCGAGAAAGCTGCACAGCAAACACACAAAATACAATGCAATTTGATTAACTCTTTAATGCAGACAGCGCTTTCAAAGACGAAGCAAACCAATCAACTAAATGTACCACTTAAGACCTTAAAAACATCCGTGTAATGAAGCCAAGTGCTAAAGAGTTTTCCTCTTCATATTTTATCACTAGAGACAGAGACTCCGAAGCTCTGATGAGATGTCATCTGTCCCTATTTGGAAAAGCCACCTTCTCAGAAATCAGTATTCGGGGCACTTCTTTTAAAAGAACGAATCCTGTCTGCATTCGATGCCGTTTTCAGCATATAATTCAGGTTGGGAAGATGCTTAATAAGCAAAGTGGCTAATATTTTACTTTCTTGTTTGTGGCATATTAAGACACACCACTAGGCCTTCACGGAGATGTCATTCCCCATCATGCTTATGTATGGATATCATGCTGAGGGAGAATGGCCTGAGCTACCATTTCCCCTTTGCTGCCAGCCGAGAATTCATTTCACTTCAGCCTAATAATGCAAACATGACAACATCGCCTGAGCTAGAATTATTCAATATGCTGGTACCTGATTCTCTCAATGCCGGAAACAGTGAGATGGAAATCTCTAGGGACAGACTTTTCAGGGAGAAAAACATAATGAAAGAGCCTTTGAAAAGTCCCTCTCACTATCTAAGATCCACACTTTCATACTCAATTACCTCAGTATTCCAATGATTAGCTCAGTGGAAATTTCCAAAATTATTTTTTAAGTCCATAAAGAATGTTTCTTGGCCTTTGAAACTACAGCAACTCAAGAACTTCTGAGCATTCCCACTCACTTTTAGGATATTGTGTGCTTTTCTCTCCATCGAGTCCTAGGCCTCTAGCTCACCTCTAAAATGCTTTTACCTCCATACACTCCCATACACTCTGGAGGCACTGGCTTCCACACCTCTCATTCACAGACCTGTAAGCAACCTTTGTGAAACAGTAGGAACTGTTCTCCCAAACAAGGTCACTCTTTTTCTGCTTTTAAAAAGAGACAGGATGTCAATGTTCACACAATAGCGCATCATTAATCGGAAGTTCTCTCAGTCACAACAAAAAAGGTCTGTTAAACCACAGTCAAAGTTGTCATGGCTGCATATGGAAGAGTGAGGGGTTACCATCAGCGCCAGTGAACAGCCTCTATCCCACAGCCTGACTCTGCAGTCAGCTTCCACGCTTAATGTTCTGAGATGTACTCTGGCTGAGGAATCTGGCTTGATACTTACTGACGATTTCACAATGTTTAACAATTACTCCTCTCCCTGTACAGGAAGAATAATACTTTTCCTTAATAAAAAAAAAGTCACTCTTATTCTGTCCCAGAGGGTCAACTTCCTAATTCTGATCCATAACAGGAACAATATTTCCCCTTGTAGTTCTCTTCAGCTATCTCACTGCTACACTGCAAATTACCAAATATTTACCAAGAACTCGTCAACCAGCACCCAAGTCTACGCCAACATTCTACCTGAGCCTGGACAACAAAGAGCACAGAGAAGTCTTTAGTTCTAAATGTCTGCTCTGTACTGTTAACTCCACAGTATCCAATCCTGGGTCTCACACACATAGTCCTCAATAATGATGACAGTGACAAAAAGAAGGAAGGAGGAATTGTGCTCCCACATGGAAAAATGCTCTTTGATTTGTGAGAACATTTAAGAAGCTTATTTTCTGGGTGGTTTTTAAAATCTGAGTTGGCAATTGCTCTATACTCCAGAATTTGTTCTCAAAACAGATTTAATGCACTGGCCTATGTGGGAAGAAATCCGTACATATATATGTATATATGTATGCACACACATACACATATACACATGTGTATCTGTGTATCCACTATAAAATATATATACAAACAGAGAGAACAATACAGTAAGTTCTGTCAGTTATTTATAAATGACTCAGGACAGAGGACAAACCCTAAACAATAGTGCTGACTCTTAACTCTGTTAACATGGTATTCTACAAGTACATTAAATGTGCTTGTCTGTGGATTTTAAAAGACTCTTCCCCTAAAGAAGACAACTGGAGTTCCCTTTAGGTTTTCTAGAATTTAAATGGGTGTCAGTACCATAGTTTTTGCTGTTTTCTGATGGGAAGCTTTCTTGTCTTGATCAAGAATTTGGCTTTCATTATGTCTCTGTCTGATTTTTCATTGTAATCCTGCTTTTCCCATGATTTACCCAACACTTAGAAAATGAGACCTTTCTTGGGGCCACTGTAGACTTCAGCTTGGTTTCAATGACACAAAAGTCCTGAAATCCCAATACTTTCTATGCTGTCTCTCTGTTTTGTTCTCTGGTTTAAAATGCATACAGGCCTGAACTGGTTTTCACAGATCTATCTTCTGAGTGTGAATAAGCCTTTTCCCTTAAACTCTACTATACTAAATCCAGAAAGATTTTTTTCAAGTAATCAATTATACTGTATATCTTCTAGAAGTAAGAGAACCAGAAACACCTACTAACGTCAATAATTAAAAGGTTTCAAATATGTGGCCAAATAACACTCGATAATTTAAATTTCTATTGAAGTTTTAAAAAATTGTATCTTTCTTAAGACACTGACTGACTATTTCCCCTCTATATAGCGACATCCTGACCTCATCACTTGAACGACAAAGACATAAAGATGGAAATAGTCGACAAAACTTAAGTTTTCAGGGAATGAATGGGAGGATGAGCTCGTTTTCCTATTAGCACCAACTACTCCCATTTGTTCCCATGACGACATAAATTCATTAAGTACCAAATATTGCAGAACCATCAGGGGATACTGAATATACTTGGTTTAACCAGGTAAACCAAGTGTTCCAGGAGTGAAATCCATAGGGGAGCATTTAGCCAATTCAATTGCAAGAGTATTGAAGTGACTAGCATATATGCCACGTACTCTAGACTTAGACAAAAACAAAACAGTTCTTGCCCTCAAAGGGCTCTACTGGAGCGAACAATATGTACGTACAAACCACATACAAAGAAAATGGAAATCATTTTGTTACAGGGTGGGGGGTGTGGAGCACACTAGTGGGGGTGCCAAGGAAGCTGGAAATTCCAAGGGCTAGAGGGAGGGGAAGCCCATTTCAGGAATGGGGAATAGGCTGCACAAAGGTATGGAAGTAGGAGATCAATCAATCAATTAAAAATAATTTATTAAGTGCTTCCTACCTGCTAAGTACTATGCTGCACCTTGGGAAATATAAGAGAAATAAACACAGTCCTCTTGCATACAGGGAAAAATAAATGAGCCACTGTGACTGTAAAAGAGAATAATGTGAAATCAGTCTGTAACAGGGAAGAGTTCTTAACCTGGGGTCTGTGAATTTAAAAAAATTGTTATAATTGGTCTTCTTCATACGCATGTAAAAACTTTAATCTAAAAAGAGATCCTCTCACATATGTATCTGTGTCAGATATTGGCCTTCTGTGGTGCAAAGTTGGGAAGGAGGGAAATTCAGGGAAGGGGAGGAAAAGAAGGAGGAGGTGTGAGGAGGGGAGGGAAAGGAAGAAGAGGAGAAGGAGAAGAGTTCCACCAGCTTCACCAGACTGCCTCCTAAGGGGTCCATGACACGGATGAGAGCTGGGAAGAGATTGGAGTAAGACTGTTAAAGCTCTAACTAACAGAGAAACTTGCATTTTATCTGAGAGCCAGCAGAGGAACAAGATGGTCAGACCTGCGTTTTAGGAACATCAGTCCCACAGCTGCTGCATGGAAGATAGAAAGTCGGGCCAGGGGCAGGGTAGGGGTGGGTGGGGAACAAAGGCTGCTGAAATAATCCAGGTAAGAGGTGATAATGCTCTCACCTAGGGTAGAGTTCAGAGTGGAAAGAAGAAGAAAGGCTCGATCTGAGCAACTTTATAGAGGCAGAGCTGAAGAGGCTTGGCAGCAGATTGGCTACTGGGGATGAGGGATGACTGAAGTCATGCACCCGGCAACAGGAAGGATGGTGCTGCTGTGGAACCCTCGGCTGAAACAGGGAAAACAAGGAGCAGGGCAGGTTTTGGGGGAAGTACAATGGAGATAGAAAGTTCTACTTTGACAGGCTGAATTGAAGATGCCTACTGGTCAACTAGGTTGAGATATACAGGCATTCCTCAGAGATACTGAGAGTTCAGTTCCAAACTACCACAACAGAGTGACTATTACAATAAAGCAATTCACACAAATTTTTGGTTTCCTAGTGCATGTAAAAGTTATGCTTAGATTATACTGAAGTCTATTAAGTGTGTGATGGTATTATATCCAAAAAACAATGTACAGACCTTAATTTAAAATATTTCACTGCTAAAAAGCGCTAACCATCATCTTAGCCTTCAGTGAGTTAGGACCTTTTTGCTAGTGGAAGTCTTGCCTCCATGCTGATGGCTGCTGACTGCTCAGGGTGCAGTGGCTGTGGCAATTTCTTAGAATAAGACAGTTGTGAAATCTGTCCCATCAATTGACTCTTCCTCTCACTTGAACACTTGGAGGCCATTGTAGGGTTATTAACTGGCCTAATTTTAATATTCTTGTGTCTCAGGGAATAGGGAGGCCCTTGGAGAGGGAGAGAGATGGCTTGATTGGTAGAGCAGTCAGAACACACACACAACATTTATCAATTAAGTTTGCTGTCTCATATGGGTGTGGTTCATGGCACCCCCAAACAGTTACAAGAGTAACATCAAAGCTCACTGATCACAGATTAACATAACATATATAATAATAATAATGAAAACGTTTGAAATGTGAGAATTACACCACCCCCCTCTCCACCTCTGCCTTTGAGACTCATCTTAAACGCAGAGGTGGAGAGAGGGGAGGAGAGAGGGAAAGAGAGAGAGGGGGAAGGGAGGGGGAAGGGAGGGGGAGGGAGAGGGAGGTAAGGAGAGGGAGGAAGAAAGGGAGGGAGGAAGCGGGGGAGAGAGAGAGAGAGCACAAGTGAGCACATTCCAGAGACAGGGGACAGCCAGAACAAAGGCACAGAAATGGGGAATGGGGTGCTGTGTCCAAGCAATGGCCAGTGCACTGAGCTGTAGAGTACATAGAGGAGAGTTAAAATGCAAGACGACTGGACCAGAAGGAAAGGGTCAGGCTGGTTGATGAGTAGGGTGGCACACAGTCAGATGTACACTTCTGGAAGATCAGTGTGGCAGCTGAGCATGGGATGGGTTGAAGCAGGGAGAATTTTGAGGTAGGAAGACCAATAGAAAGGCTACTGACATGGTCCAGGCACGAGATGATGATGGACTGCACCGAGGCGGCAGCTGTGTGAGTAGGCAGAAAGGGCATATATGAGAGATGTCGTGAAGACAGAAATGACAGGATCTGGCAACATACTGGATATGCTGAATGAGGTGAAGTGAACGAGAGTGAGGGGCTGAAGATAAGAGCAAGATTCCAAGCAGGGGTAGGGTGGGGGAAGAAGGATGGTGGTGCCCTCAATAGTAATAGGGAAGTTTCGATGAGTAGAGGGTTTAGGGGGAAAGATAATGAGTTCTATTTTGGACATGGTGAATTTGAGATACCTGTGGGATATCAATGGCTTGTGATGCAAGTTTGAAGCTCTGGAGTGAGATTAGAGCTGGATGTATAGCTCTGGGAATCATCTCCATAGTGATGATCACTAAAGCCTTGGGAGCTGATGAGATCACTCTCAAGAGATGTAGTATCTCAAGAGAAAGGCCAGTTCAAAACCTTGGTCAACATTTATCGAGATAACGGACCTCCAATATTACTTAGAATTTGAGGTGCCATTTATTCATCAGGCAGGATCAAGATTGGTGTTTTTATATGGCCTATAAAACTTATCTTTTGAAATGTTAAGTGATATATTAGCAGCCACTTTAAGCCCAGTACTTAGATCCACCACTCTAAGTCCTCACTGGATGGTTCTGATGACTGCTGCTCTATAACATAGCTTGAGGTCGGGTGTTGCTGGGCCATTGTCCTTTTTTTTTTTCTCCATGAAATCCCATGATATTCTTGACCTTTTGTTTTTCCAGATGAATTTTGTTATTTTTTTCTAACTCTAAAAATAATGTTTTCGGTAGTTTGATTGGTATGACACTGAACAAGTAAATTAGTTTAGGCAGAATTGTCATTTTTATTATAGTGGCTCAGCCTACCCATGAGCAACTGATATTTTCCCAACTGTTTAGATCTGACTTTATGTGAAAAGTGTTTTGTAACTGTTCATACAGTTCCTGAGTTTGTCTTGGCAGGTAGACTCCTAAGTATTTTACATTGTATACAGTTATTTTAAGTGGAATTTCTCTTTCTGTCTCTTGCTGTTGAGCTTTATTGGTCATAGAAAGAAATACTGATGAATTATGTGGATTTTATCTTATATCCTGCAACTTTGTTAAGTTGTTAATTATTTCAAGTAATTTTTTAGTTGATGCTCTAGAGTTCTCTAAGTATACCATCACATCATCTGCAAAGAGTGACAGCTTTGTTTCCTCACTGCCTATTCTAATTCCTTCAATTTCTTTTTCTTCTCTTATTGCTATAGCTAACATTTCTAGTACTATACTGCAATGGTAATAATGGGTATTCTTGCCTCACCGTAAGCCAGGTCATTAGAAAGCACATTTGTTTTCCTTCAAGGAGGGCAGAAAGTCTGAGGGAGATCAAATAAAGCATTAGCTCCTTTAAATTTGTCTGAATGATGCAACAGTGTTTTCAAAAAAATCTCCTTGACTTCAACCCCAAACTGGTCATTTTTCTACATTTTCTCCTAAGAACCCCAGCATTTTTGTAAATTGTAAAGGACCTCAGTGGCCATCTAGTCCAACTCACACTGAAAGCAGGATCCCTCTGTAATACATGACAGCTGGCTGCCCTCCTCTAGCGCCTGCTCTGCTTGTTAGAAAGGTTTTCCTGACTTCACACCTATGTCTGTCTCTTTGCAATTTCCAGCCAATGCCTAGTTCTGCCCTCGGGGTTCAAACAGAGATGCTAGTCTTTCTGCTACATGAAGCCAGTCCCTCAGATGTAAATATATAGAAATCCATTTCTATAATATGCATACAGACATATGCACAGGAATACACACAGTTATTTATGCCATTGATAACGATAAATAATAATAAGGATGGCAGCTAGCATTTGGATGGCTCTCTAAAGTTTGTCCAGTGCTTTACAAAGGCCATCTCATGTCATCCTCACAACAACCTTGGGAGGTAGGAGCTAAAATTATGCCCATTTTTTACAGCTGGAGAAACTGAGTCAGACAGAGGCTAAGTGACTTGTCCAGGGTCACAATGTTAGTGCAGGTCTTCCTGACTCCGGGGCCAATGCTCTAACTCCTGCACCATCTAGCTATCATGGGCTATCATGTGAACTGATTGACTGATGAACAAGCATTTGTGTGCCAGGCAGAGGAGACAGAAGCAAAGACAAAGATGACATGGCCCCTGCCTTCAAGGAGCCCACATTCTATCTGGGACGGGGCAGGGGAAGACAATACGGACATGGATTAGCAGAGAGAGAAGGCCACACTGGGAGGCAGGGAGCTTAAAACTCTGGGCAACAGGAAAGATTCCTTTCTGTAGAAAGTGGAGCTCAAGTGAGTCTTCAAGGAAAAAGGGATTCCAAGAGACAGAGGTGGGGAGGTGGCACATTCCAGCATGGGAGCAGGCAGCCTGTGCAAAAGTGCAGAGATGAGAGAATGACCACGTCTATGGGGAACAGCAAGTAAATCAGCCTGCTAAGCTGCAAGGTGCAAAGAGAGATGGCATGCACAATGAGGCTGGCAAGGAAGATCAGGGCAGCCAGAAAGTTCTCTTTTATACTAGAGATAAAAAGGAGTTTGGATGGGAGAATGACACCTGGCTTTTAGGAAAATCTGGCAGTTGGGTGAAGGATGGATGGAAGAGGAGAAAGACCTGAGGCAAGAGATCAAATACCTACAAATGTCTGGTCCAGTTACGAGATGATGAGACTGTGGCCATGTAAGTAGACAGAGAAGGTGTTTGTGAAATGTTATGGAGATGGAAGGAAGGAAGGAAGGAAAACGCATTTGTAAGAGCACAGGGGATACAAATAGAAAAACAAGAGAATCCTTGCTCTCAAGCAGCCCACGTTCTAATAGACAGACAACATATACAGGAAGTTTCACCAGCAAGTTAGATGAAAGACCAGCGGTAATTAGGATAGAATCTTAAACGTCATCTCCACTGATAAAACCATCTCCATTTCTGACGGTGAAAAATGTGGCCATGCTGTAGACTCTGGTGGTAAGAACCTTCTTTCCCCGGTCTTTAGCAGCATGTCCACAGTTGTCAGGACTCTTCTCCATAAGAGCTGTTTCTCTGAATGGTCAATGCAAGGGCTGGGTTAGAAGCAAAGTCGGAGTCTAGGAGGCACTGCTGTTTCCAGGGCTCTGGTCTATCTACAACATTTGGTTTGGGAGTTGGGCTGGTGTTGGTGAGGACACTGGCAGGCTCACTCCTCTACTGGCACTGCTTATCTCAATGATAGCTACAGGGACAGGGCTATTCTAAAAAATCCTGGGCTATCTCCATTGGGATGTGATTGGATTTAGTGATCAGGATGGTGGAAGTAACTGACTCACCAGGTAAGCACTCTGGGGCTTCAGAAATGAAAAGATGTAGCAGGTGAAGGGATATGTGGGCAAAGGCAGAATGACGACTCTAGGAAGACCACAAGACCTGCAAAATTCAGAGCCTAGACAGACCATGATGCACTCAATAGAAACAGGGACTTTTTTTAAAAAGAAGAATGGGTTTGGGTTAGGGTTTGGGCACCTAGCAAATGCTTATTGACTTGACTTTTGGAGTAAAAGTAGTGATTCAACTTTGAACGTACTGAGTTTGAGATGTCTCTGGGACACAGTTTAAAATGTCCATCCAGCAGCTGGTGATCAAAGAGAGAGACTAGAGCTGAATATACAAATTTGTGAGTCATGTGCTTTGAGGTAATTAAATCCATAGGAATGGAGGGGCTCATCAGTTAAGCACATAGAAAGAAGAGGATCCCGGACAGTGCTGTGTGGTACATTCAAAATTAAGGGACTTGATATGTGTGAGAACAAGAGTTCAGCCAAGTAGAAGACCTGAGAGAGGAGTATCATGAATACCCCAAGAAGAGGACCTGGTGGTTAAGAAGTACCAGCGGCTGCAGAGAGGTCGAGAAGGGTGAGGACTGAGAAAGGATCATTAGGCTGGACAATGACGAGATCACTGGTAACTTTGGAGAGACAAGTTTCAGCTTGAGTGAACAGAATGGAAGTCCAATTAAGGCAAGAGGAAGTGGAGGCTGCTTTTTATAGGAGCTTGGCTGTGACAGGAGGACATATATTGGGTGATAACTTAAGGAGATGAAAGAGTTTACTAAGGGTTTCTTAAAAGATGATGGAGACTTGGTCACATTTTTAGAGAACAGCAAGGAACAAGTAGGAACAAGTAGATATGGACAGACTGAAGTGTGTGGGGGAGGTGATAAGAGATTGTGGGGGCAAGCTGCTGGAGAAAACAGGAGGGGATGGAATGCAGAGGGGCTGGCAGTGGTAAGCTGGACAATCTCTTTATCAGAGACCTGAGTAAAGGAGAAGAAAATAGTGAATGATGTCAAGGGATTTTGAAATTTAAGGAAAGGTAAAGAGAAGAGGGAGCTAATGACAAATGGTTTCTTTTCTCAACAAATAACATGTAAGTCCAAGCCTTATGCTAAGAAAATGGGAGAAGGTGAAAGTATAGTAGGACTTGAAGAAAGAAGAGAGTATCTAGAAAAACTTGTGTCATGATAAAAATCAATTAGTGGAATAAAAGGATTGCCTTGCTACAGTGAGGGACCAGCTGAGATGAGAACATTGAGGAAGATTATTCTCCAAGTAGTATGGAACACAAGAGAGTGACACAGACTTGTGTTTCAGGAATATCACTTTGATGGCTCTGTGGAGAATGGATTAGAATGGGGAGACTACTAAGGCAGATACTAATTAGAAATCTACTGCAATGGTCCAAGCATGAGGCAATGAGGTGATGGTGAATTAGGATGATAGAGAAAAGGGGATGAATGCAAGGGAAGAGACAAGATTTGGCCAATGACTGGAGTGAAAGAGGGTGACTAGTTGCAAGGTTGTGAACCTGGGTGAATGGAGGGCCAAGTAGTGTACCTGAAGGCAATGGGAGAGTTAGGAAGGTAGGTGATTGTGTGTGTGTGTGTGTGTGTGTGTGTGTAATAAGGAGTTTCATTTTGAGTTTGAGATGTCTATAGGACATCCAATTTAAAATGTACGTCAGGGAGTTGGTGACGTGTAACCAGAGATAAGTAAAAAGATTAGGCTGGCTCTCTTTCAGAGTTATCTTCATAGTGATGACAACTGTATCTATTGAAGCTGATGAGTTTGCCAAATGAGAGTGTATAACTAAAGAAGAGAAAAGGGTCCAAAATGGAGCCTTGAGGTACACAGGTAGGAGAAGGACCAAGAGAAAGATTAGTCCAACAAAAACCCAGAGAGGGTATATAGAAGGAAGTGGTTAACAGTGTCCATTGACAGACCAAGAAGAAAGGTCATTAGATTTGACAATTAAAAGGTCATTGATAACTTTGGAGACAGCAATTTCAGTTGAATGCTAAGGTTAGAAGCCAGATTATAAGTGGCTGAGGAGAGAAAAGGAAAGGGAGTATAGATGTATTTTTCTAGAAGTTTGGATGTAAAAAGGAGAGATATAAGATAATATCCAAATTAGTTGGTGAATCCCCACTGCATTCCAAAAAAGTCTCTTCAGTCAAATTTTATTTTTCCTTCTCATTTGAATTGTTTCCCTTTCTGACTTTCGAATTTCATTCTTAGTTTTGCATCTCTCTTCAGCTAACTTCCCTAAAAAGATTTTAATCCATGGGATCCTATCTTTCCTTCTGCTCAACCCCTTGAAATCTGCTCTACCCAAATCGAACAATGTCGGGATTTCCTCTACTTCACAATGACAAATTCTACTTAGGAAAGAGCTCACATCTGTCTGCAAAGTTCCTATCATTTTTACCCTAGCACTTGCTCCTATTAGTGAGAATATGATAATAGACTTTCCCAATGCTGGAGAAGTTGGGGAAAGCCAAGCATATTACTGTACTGCTGATGAAGTGATGGATTAAATGTGAATATTGAATTCCATATTGATTACAGATTTCTGAAAAGAAATTTGGGAATAAGCCAATAGAGTGACTAAAATGTCCATGCCTTCAGACCCACAAATTCCAGTAGGCGGCATATATTCTACAAAAGGATCCATAAACACCAAAATATTTATGGCACCAATTTTTGTAATAGTAAAAATCTAGAAACAAAGTCAATGCCCATTAATTGGGAATGATAAAACAAACTGTGGTATATGGATGAAATGAACAATACTATTACTTTTACTGTGAAATAAGAAATGGAGAATATAAGGAATACAGAGAAGCATGGAAAGACTTATGTGAATTGATACAAAGTGAAATAAGCAGAGCCAAAAACGCTATAAATAAGGACCACACCCACAAAGAACTATCACTCGATACTATGGAATTATAAAATTCAAGAACAAGCTTTGTTTCAAAGAAGAAATATGAGAAGAAACTCTCCTGCTCCTCCCCCTCAATGTGTAATATTAGATTTTTTTGATGTATTGATCTATTTATTGGTTTTACTGAATTTTTCTCTTCTTTATTAAAAAATATTTCTCATAAGGCATAGTTCTCTAGAAGACAGTAGGGGAGAGATATACATAAGAAAATCTAAGCAATGTAAAAAAATAAAAATTTATTTTAAAAATAGATTTTTGTCTTGTTGGTTTCTCTACCTTTGAAAAGATAAAATTATGATTAAGGTAATTCAGGGAGTAATTAGCTGTTCTGCTTTTGACACAGAGCACCAACAGATGTGTAGATAATCAAAGTCTCCCTTCACTACACTATACTCCCTTTGTACAAGGCTTTAGGATTTGTTTCTTGAACTTATCTATTTCTTTTTTCTGTTCAATGGTCTGTAGTCAGTCTATTCTTGTATATCAATGACGTGACTGATACTTCAGTACTTTAAGATAGCTTTGACATCATCAATGCAGGCACTCTGTCTATTGGCACCAGTACTGAACGCTCAATACCTCTGGAAAGGATTTTTGTGTACGGCTGTAATCTACAAGTGTGTATTTATATGTATATGTATGTATGCATATGTGATGTATACATACTTGTGTGTTTACACACATAAACATATTTTGGAAGATGATACTAGGTTGGGTCTTGGATAATGAATTCTAAAGCAGGTCACTGCCATATTCAAAGATCTCCTGACCCATCTGGTATAGCTTTAGAGAACCAAGAACCACCTTTAAGCCAAGAGGCTTCTGAGTTGAGCTATATTTCAATACTCCATAGACCCATCATCTCATCAACATAGGCATTATCTCTACTGGTGAAGATTCCAACCAAACCAGCCACACTTTTTCACCATATGCAATTCTTGTCCACACCTTCCCATAAATCCTCCACAGAAGATCTTGGCATTCTGGAAGTATTCTTGGAATAACAACTACCCAGAGATTACGGAAATGTAATGGAGACATAAGGCAATATTTGATTAAAGCCAGTAAGAGGAAATCAGATTTATAGTCTTAGATGTGGATTCATATAATGTCACTAAGCAGTTTTTTGCTTTCAGTTCCTCCCCCCTCCCATGTACTGTTCCCTTTCTTCTCCTCTATGAAGGCTTGAATAAGCATCTCTGTAATTGAAAGGTGGTTGAAATAAATCCTAAAGTCTTCTGAGGTGCTCTTAAAAAAACTAACACACATATGGCTCTATTTGCCCCTATTTTCTTACCAGAAATTAGAAAGGAAGCTGTAGAGAGGCAATCTAGGATTCCTAGAATTAGAAATATTTAAAAATAAACGAAACCAGAAAGGGTCACCTGAAGAGGAAGTGGGTTCTCCCTAACTACTGATCTTTAAGCAAAGACTAGATGGCCACGTGTTAGGCATGCTGTAGAAGGCACTCCGTGCTGACGCCCTTTCCAGTTCCACGGTCTTGTCACATGATTCCTCATTTCTCACCTAAGAAGCATGAAGTTGGTGCCGAAGCACAATATTGGTTATTTCCTCATGCTTCATCTGATTTATGGGAATGGAGCACTCTTGGCTTTCATTTTATATCCGGGTTCAGGAGGCCTAGAGGCCTGAGGGAAAGGAAAGAGTGGAGGAAGGAAATGGGCCTTGATTAAGCACCTGTGTGCGAGGCACCAGACCAAGCGCTTTACAAATAACATCTCACCTGGGCCTCACAACAAGCTAGTAAGGCAGCTGTTACTATTTGCCTTAGGTTTTGGGTTTTTTTTAAACAATTAAGGAAACAGAGGGAAACAGCATAAGTGACTTGCCCAGGGCCACACTAAACTGGTATCTGAGGTTGAATTTGAACTCAGTTCTTAATTCTTAGTCCATCATGCTCTCTCCTGCCCCACTAGCTGCCTCCTTATCTTAGGTTAAGAGTCCTGTAGTCTTTACAGGCAACACTAACAAATTAAAAACCAAGACAGCTACAGGTTACATTCTAGATCTGCAAAGACTGAATTCTGTCTATTCAGGCCATCCCTATTAGTGTAAAAGAAGAAGAAGGAGTCAGTATTAAAGAGGAATGAATTGAAATCACAGCATGCAATCAGAACACAAGTTGAACAAGTGTACAATGTGTAGTCTTCTGGGGTCCTTGACCAGTTACAAAGGAAATAATTTGCAACTTTTCATATGATTAAAAACATCTGCTAAGTGAAAAACCATTAAGTGTTTCCTAATTCCACACCTTCCCATCTTTTCTATGTAATGACTTATCTAGGAAAAAACCAGCTCAAATGACTTCATTACTATGTGGCGCCAACAATTTTTTTTTCCCCTGGGGAAAACTTGGGCTTGTCATGTGCCTGAAACACTTTCTTTCGAAAGTTAGGCTCTTGTTATCAAGATGCTTCCAATGTCTTCTGGGTCCGGTATCTGAGCACAAACAAGGGAGAAGATGACTGGCCTGAAGGGTATGGCCGGAAGGGTATGGCTTCTGGACAACTAACTACCCCTTAATCCCAAATGACATTTCCTTTTCCTCATAGATTTCAATGGGAAGATTATGCCTGAACTGAAGTACACCTAAATAACACATGGGTGAGCAACAGGGGACAGGGGGGCCAGAAACCAGAGATGCTGAAGTGCGGTCGGCTGATAGTGAGTAGAAATAAAGGAGAGAAGCAAATTTTACATTGCATAAACGGTAAAGACAAATTTCAAAGCCTTTCTGAGATTCCTGTAACCTCAAATAACTTAAGATTCTGATAACAAGCTAAGAAGATAATTATTGGGTAAGGGCAAGGAATGGATGAGTTTGGAGCACTGCAAAGAACAAGCAGGTTAAGAGGACCTTGTGTCGTGCTGTTTACTTAGGTCCACTGAAGACTGGTGACTATTACAATGGAAGTTCCCCAGCACACTGTCCTCAGAAGTGGTGCCACGGCTTGTGTTTTCACTAAGGCATTTCTGATATTTTCAAAAAAAAAATCCCTTAGCCCAGGGGTGGGGAACCTGTGGCCTTGAGGACACATGCGGCCTTCAAAGTCCTTGGGTGCAGCCTTTTGACTGAATCCAAATTTTACAGAACAGATCCTTTTATTAGGGGGATTTGTTCTGTGAAGTTTGGATTTGGTCAAATGGCCACATTTGAGGACCTAGAGGGCCCCTTGCCTTAGACCAGTGGTTCTCAATCTTTCTAATGCTGCGACCCTTTAACAGTTGTATGTGGGCGTGTCTGCATGTAGGTGGACCCGCCTGGAAATGGATAGAGGAGGTTCCTAAGACCATCGGAAATACATGTTTTCCGATGGTCTTAGGTGACCCCTGTGACCCCTGTGACAGGGTCCTTCCACGCCAAAGGGGCTGCGGCCCACAGGTTGAGAACCGCTGTCTTAGACAAAGCCCAGAATGGCTGCCGCCTGAACATGAACACCACACCATGGTGGAAAGGACGTGGGAAGCTTATGAACCGTTACGGTTGCAGCCCATTTCCTTCAGGACCCAACTCCTTCTTCTGTCACAGGCTTGTTATGCAGTAATAGAATGGCTCCTCTTATCCCCCTGGACCTATGGGGCCTGGAGTCCCAAAAGTTTTGCACAGAATTCTGCGCCCAACTTTGGAGTTACTGTTCTTTGCAGAAGAAGGTTTCCCTGGTTGGGGTATGCACTGGCCTACTACAAGGCTCAACTCTTGTGAGTGGGTCGCTCTTGTTTGACTTTTTATAGTGAAGATGCTTTAGCAAGTATTAGATGGATGTGTTTCTTTTTTCTGTTTTGTAAACAAGCACACTCAGTCTTTTGTTTCTAAGATAAATGTGTGCATGTGCTCAGGATAGGGTGGGGGAGGGTTGGGGGAGGGGTTCCTTAATAGATTCACAAGCTTTTTAAAATCAAGTGAAAAAAGAGAGAGAGAGAGATCTGTTGGTTGGAAAAAAAAGGTGAAAAGTGGCATCAGGAATGAATGAAAAGCCTAGAGTCTTTAACAAACAAGGCTTGTTAGAATTATTTGAAATCTGTAAGAAAATTAAAATGACGCTGGTGATGATGTCTTTGGTACCATGGTGATTGATCTGCCTGTGGGGCACAGAATTTATCTGGTGGAGGCCAAGGCTGACCTGGCCAGTTGGACTGAATTTACCTTCAGAACACTGACAATTTAAGTCAAAAACAGGAAAGTGAGCATTGCCTCCTGCTGGTTTAAATCTTGGGTAGGCTTTTACACCACCGATGACTGTCATCACATCTCCCAAAGGCAGTGTGGTGTGGTTCAAAGAGAGCAGGATTTGAGTTCAAATCTCAAGAGACTCTCTAGTTGTTGGCCCTTGGACAAATCCCTAAACTTCTTGAAGCTTCAGCTTTCTTTGTATATAACGTGAAAATTAGAATTCCCACACTGCCTGACCAACAGAGTTGTTCTGAAAAGTGGACCTTGCAAACCTTCAAGAATTATCAGTTATGACAATTATTTTATTATTAGCAGTGTGGATATCCCAGTTCTACCCCGTGTTTGCAATTTAAAAAACCAAAACAACCATGAGGTATTTACTGTAGCGAAGATCATAGGATTTCTTTAAATAACAAGCACCTTCAGTATATTTAAACTCACAAAACATCCACTTAAAAGCAATTTTTTAGGGACTCATCTATGATGTAACATAAGAAAAAACATGTTCCCAGCTTTCCTAATTAAAAAACCCTATGGTAGCTTCGAGGGGAGCTGATCAAAACACTGATTCCCATCCTGGTCTGTAGGCATGCTTGGTGGCCTTTTTACACAATTAGGCAACACCTCTAGATCTGAGGCAACTTCTTTGGTCACCCTAGCAAGCAGCTGTCACTGAGTGAGTGCCAGCAGCACAGTGCCTGAAAAGCCAGAGACCAGGATGGACCACGGAAAAGCATCCAACCCAATTTCAGAGATGCCCGGTGAGCTAAGTAAATAACTTGCGCAAGGCTGGAATGTTGTGGATAGCTTTCCCTCTGCTTCTTTTACTCTCTCAAACCCTACTCTTCCTCTTGGCTCTCTTCCTTCCCCCCTAAGCATTTCTTATGGAACTTAAGAAATTATGAAAGGCATGGTTTCAGAGAAATCTGGGAAGGCTTCCATGAACAGAGAGTGAAGTGAACATACTCAAGATACTAACTTATACAATAACAGCATCCTAAAGAAAACAACTTCGAAAGACTTAACAACTCTGATCAACAATGACCAACCCCGTGATTCCAGAGGACTAATAATAAAGCATGCTACCCACATAGTGAGAGACGACAGACTCGATGCAGAATAAGACAAAGGTTTTCAGACAGGGTCAACATAAGGATTTGTTTTGCTTGATTATGCACATGTTACAAGGACTTATCCAGCTCCCAATCTGGGGATATGTGGCAAGAAAAGAAAAAATAAAATAAAATAGGGTCACTGAAGTGTCTTCTGGGGGAAAAAAAAGGAAAGAATAGAAGGAAAGAATAGAATGAGGCCAGGAAGAACTGAAGACAAGTTCAGTGGCTTCTGAAGTTAAATTATTATAACATATAATGTCATATTACATATTATTATAAGATGATAATGTATTAAATTATTAGGTTAAATTTATTATAAGAAAAATAAGTCATGCATTCTAGAGAACCACAGTTCCAAGGACTCTGTTCCTTTCCTGTTCAGTAGAACACAGTAAGGAATGTAGAAAAGCCCATTCTATTTGGTGCTTGTTAAATTCAAGATTAGTTGCTGTTTTATTTAAAACACCTGCTCTATGTGCAAGGCCCCTGGAACACAACGTGTCAGTCTTTGCCCTTGAGCAGCTCACATTCCAACCAGAGAGACGTAAGTACAAAATTGGCACAAGGTAACTGGGTGGGAGGAAACTAACAAGTGGGGGGACAAAGTCAGGCTTCATGAAGAAGGTGACATATCAGCTGAACTCGGAAGGAAATGAGTTCTTTTCAGAGGAAGAAGCAAGGAAGGAGAACTTCTCAGGCAGGAAGAGGGAAGTGAGGAATCGTTGATGTAAGAACAGTAGGAAGGCCAATGTGACTGGGCTGGAGAAAGCAGGAAGGAGGATAATGTGAAATAAAACTGGAAAGGAGGTTTGAGGTCAAGTTATGGAGGTCTTTGTGCAATTTTTACCTTAAATACTTTTGATAACAGTTTAAATAGATTTGATCTTGGAGGTAAAAGGGAGCTCTTGGAGCTTAGTGAGCAGATCAAACCCTCAATTTGGGAAAATCCCCTTGGTAGTTATGTCAAAGAGTGGACTGGAGTGAGGTGAGTGGGGGCTGGAGAGACTCCTTAGGAGACTACTACAATAGTGCAGGAGAGGGCAGTGAGAATGCCTGAGCTGGGATGGTGACTGGGGGGGTAGAGAGAAGTGGAAGAGATGGAAGAGAAGTTGGGGAGGTAGAAATGAAGAGATGTGGCAGCTGCCTGGATAGGTAGAGTAAGTGAAGGAGAGTTGGTGAAGATGACACTGAAACTGGCAACGTGGACAACTTGAAAGACGGTGAGCCATTGATGGAAACAGAGAAATCTGGAAGAAGACTGGGTTTTAGGGGAAAGACAACATGTTTAAAACTAGAATCTTGGAAAGTATGTGTGTGTGTGCATGCGTGTGTGTGTGTGTGTGTGTGTGTGTGTGTGTGTGTGTGTTCCCCTAAGAAAATTTTAAAAAGGTCTTTTGGAGAGAAAAAGCTGACTCATATAGAGCAAGGGTCCTTAACTTTTTATTCTTGTATCATGGACCCCTTATGTAAGCTGGTGAAGCTCACAGATCTTTTCTCAGAATGTTTTAAAATGCACAGAATAAAAAAAAGAATTATAAAGGAAACAAATATATTTAAATACTGTTAACTATAGGAATGTGAGGGAATACTACTATGCAATGAGCAGTGATGAAGGGGATGGTTTCAGAAAAACCTAGGAAGATTTGTGTGAACTGATACAAAGTGAAGTGAGTGAAACCAGAACAATTCACACAATAATAAAATATCGTAACAATAATCAGTTGTGAAAGACTGAGTAACTCTGATCCACACAATGACCCACAACTTCAAAGGACTCATGATGAAAAAATACTGTCCATTTCCAGATAGAGAACTGATGGACTCGGAGTACAGATTTAAGTATATTTTTTTCTCTTTCTTGCTTTTTGTCATAACACGGACGATGTGGGAATTTGTTTTGCATGACTTTGTATTTGTATAGGTTTAATGTATTTATATATAGGTTTTATATTTCTTGACTTCTCGACAGGTGGAAGGCAGAAGTGTGTGTGAGAAAGGAGAGAATTTGGAACTGAAAATAAAATAAAATTGAATTAAAAAAGGAAACATGGTCATCAAAATAGTTTTATAAAAAGTTCACAGACACCAGACTAAGAAACCCTGATATAGAGTATTCTCTAAAACAATTACTAATGATTTGAGGGAATAAATGGTTCACAATACAACACGTGACCTAACCTACCTGGGCCCTTAAAAAGTTACCACTTACAGGCAGCATAAAGCAAATTGTACTGTTGCGAATCTCCTTCTTAAAAAAAAATTGCACCTAAAAAACAGAGTCCTGCTTACTTACAACCTCATTTTATCTTTCATCTGTACATAAAAGGTTTCTCCCAAATTAATCCCTTCTGGTTAAGCCAGAAACATACTTCAATCCAGAAAAAACCAACAGAATGAAGACTAAAGCCTGTATTACAGTCCATTAGCTATTAATATCTGCAACAGTCTCTCCTGCCACTGGGCTAAAGAAGCGGTGCTCTCTAATGCAAGAAAGACAAGAAGCACTGCCAAACTATTCCTCTTCTCCAAGACAGTATTAACACATTACCAAGTGCCAAAAGGCCCATTAAAAATACACACACACACACACACACACACACAAGTGACCCACTTTTAGAAGTCAGCAGCTTTTCTCCTTCTGGTGAAGTATGAATATTTAAATTGGGCAGCCAAGTCAAGGAGCCAACGCTTTGTCCTGAATGCAGTGCGTGCACTTTGCTGGGGCTGGGTGCGGGAAGGACCCTGCTGTCACGCACTGACACAGAAATAGATGTTTTACTTAGGCCTGGAGAAGGCCAGTTCTGTCAGCATTCCACCGCTTCTCAGACTTGAGTTCCAGGGTAGGGAGGGGCAGCAGAAAAAACAGGAAAAGATGGTTCATAGAAACTACTCTACATGACATACTTAGAAATTTCTATCAGGCACCTATAATTTAATTTGTAGGGAATCAGGCAAACGAAGGGGAGGTTAGGCTGGTAGTTAACAGCTATAAATCTGTTTCTACCTGAATCGTGCTATAACAAAGTAAGGGAGATGCTCCATTTGAAGAGAGGGCTAAGCCTGTCATCATGACACTGACAGAACTAAGTACAGCAGCACCAGCACCATTATTTAAGTGGGATCAATAGTCATAATTATTAGGGCAGCACACTGTTCAGAAAAACATGGGAACAGAACGGAAATACTCAAACCTCTGCAAACTTGACGCTACAGGTACCTACCTACCTACCTTTTGGTCTAATTCAGATCTTGTCATTAAACAGAAGTGAGAGAAAAAAGTATTTTTCCTAATCAGACAACGTCAAAAAGATACAAAAGTCTCCCCCCTTTTAGGTTTACTACAAGAAACTTTAGCCCCATGTAAGCCCCTCAAACTTAAGATTCCCAGCCTTAACAAGTAGGGGGCCAAGCTTCCACTCCCTTGGCATGGGGCTTTGCTCCATGGCGTCCATGTGGGTGGGGTTTCTTTTTTTACTGCCTGGCCACACCCTAACACCTGAGCCTCTATGCTGCATCACCTCCTACTACTTTTCTCTCCAAAACATGTGAAGGCAAAGGCCAGAATCACACCCTCTCCTGGTATAATTGCACCCAAAACTCCCATCGTTCCCTTCTCCAAACTCTTTCCCTCCCACTGAAGACATTTATGGTTAGAGCACTAAAATGAGAAACTGAGAAACTCTTGTTAAGGTTTAAAAAAAAATATGCCTCTACCTCACATGATGATAGTGAACTATTAAGATCTGTCAAATAAAAAAAAATCCACAATGTCCAAAAACCATTATGAATTCTGCATCATTTAAACTAAATTTTTTGCTTTATTAACCACATATACTGAAAAATAATATTGGATGTGTGTGTGTGCGTGTATGTTATTTACAATGACTGAGATACACAACAGAGATTCAGAGATCTTTATTTGTAAGTTTGTGGACCCCTGAGGTCTAACGCTAATAACCTGGGAACCAGAGGCCTAGCTCAGGGGTGGGGAATCTGTACCCTCGAGGCCACATGGGGCCCTCTAGGTCCTCAAATGTGGCCCTCTGACTAAATTCAAACTTCACAGAACAAATGCCTTTGATAAATGGATTTGTTATGTAAAACTTAAGACTCAGTCAACAGGCAGTACCCAAGAACCTAGAAGGCCACACGTGGCCTCGAGGCTATAGGTTTCCCATTCCTTGCCTAGACTAATCTCATTTCTACAATAAATGACCAATAACTTTTTAATATTAGAACACACTATTAGGTCAAAGACATTCTGGTTAAAAAATAAAATGATCATAAGGATCTCACTTTCTTTTTTTTTTTTTAATATATTTTTTTATTTACTCATTTACTTTTAATTTACAAGATTCAGTTCCACAATCACTTGAGTTTCAGATTTTCTCCCCTCCCTTCCCCCCCCCCCCATGGTGGCATGCAATCATGTATAGGATCTGCAAATACTTTCACTTTGTACAATAGTTTGGTCATATAGAAGGGTTGTAACCAATGAGTGAGGATCTCACTTTCTAATACACATAACTCACCCCTCTAAAAACTATGGCAGTCCCCAAAGAAGTTTCTGTGTTTTCACCTAGAGGTCATGACTTAGAAAGAAAAGCTACATATCTAAAGCAGGATTCAAACCCAGACTCTTCTGACTCCCAAGGCCAGTGGTCTGACCAGTACTGTATGTCTCCTTGCCTTTATGCAGAAACTAAGAATTTTTCCAAGTGATCTTCAGGAGAACGTGGTGAGGCAAACAGGGGGTATCATCACCTCCCTTTCATGGCTTAGAAGGTAAGTGATATCGCTAAGATGATGTAGCTGGAACTGGGGCCTACCCTGGTATAACACAAAGTTCACAGATCTGGGGTACCAAGACCTTGGCCTCCAAGGTCTTGCTAACATGCAACCCTGGGCAAATCATTTAAGCTGTGAAGCTTTGGTTTCCTAACATGTACAATAAAGAGGTCCCTTACCAACCTAAATCTGATGACTCCTACATTCTAGACTTATCTGTGCCTAGTCAGCATCTAAGGCACCTACTATGTGCCCGTACCTGAGGAGACAGACAGAAAGGGAGTGGCCCCTGCTCGCTCTCAAGGAGTTCAGATTCTGCTGGAAGATAACACACATCTGGTATAGACAAAATACAGACAAAATAAATGGGGCATGTGAAGGGATCCTGAATCCTGAATCTGCTTCAGGTCCCCAGGAAAGGCTTCGCTGAAGCAGGACAGGCTAAGTCTTAGTCTTCTGTTGACTGCTCTGGCAGCGGGCTGGGGAAAGTTACAGACCGCTGCTCAGAATCGTATTTTTAAGTGAGTAAAATAAAACACATAAGATTAGAAAGTAAAGCAATTTTGCTGAAACACAAAGTCATCCAAATACAAACACTATTCCCGGGTCAAGAACCAGAGATGGCTCTGCCTGAGCTGAGGGACAAAGGGTCACAGCATTAGAATCCTAGAGCAGGATGGGAACCATGAGGTCACCCAGTCCTAATTTCCTAGAGGAGGAAATGGAAGGGCACGGAGGCTACCCTGCCATCTCTATAAAGACTTGGTAAGCTTTCCATAGGATGAGATGGCACCAGGCCTCTGGGGATGCTCTAGATACGATGATTTCACTTTCAAGAGCCCAAGCTCCTTATGAACTTGGCGCTGTTTTTATGGCCTCACATCACAAATGCCCATTATCAGGTGCAGAGCAAGGGCTCAAAGACCCTGCTGAAGCACAGACACACACATTTAGGTTTATGTGTGTGTTCATGGCTATCACAAAGTCTTAGTTCAGTTTTAAGCTTTAATAATTTCAGAATTGTCTGCAAAAAGGCATCATTTGAAAGTATAATTAAATTTCATTTGCAGTTATTTAGTGTTGTGAATTCTGATGAATAAGTTTAAATTTTTAATTTTAAGAAGATAGGGCGCTCTGTCATTAGATGTTTTTGGATGACACTCTCTCAGAACAGGGAACCGTGGTCCTCTTGCTTGGCCACCCCCGGGTCATGTGATCTATCTCCAGTAACCTTTTATCTTATAGGCTCATGTGTAAGCTGTCTGGTATGCACCAAAACCTGTTCTCTGGACTATCTTCAGGCTAGGACTACTAAGGTGGCCCTTTCAGTCACTGAGCACTGGCTGATCAAAGTTTTTACAAAGTTCAAAAACTGATGAGTGATATCTAGCACAAGATGGTGGTTATGTTGAATTTTAATAAGAAACACATAGCAATATTTTAAAATATTAATTAAACTCATTTTTTGGTAAATTTATATCATTTATGCTTCTGAAATTATAAAATCTTAAAACTGTATTAAGGGAGAGGGCTCTGGGAAAATGGCAGAGTAGGTCAGAAAATTTTTGGCTCTCCAAATTTCCTCCACAAATTTCCTCCACAAAAAAAAGACAGAACATCGCCTCGGAGCAGCAGAAATAAACACAGGCTAAAGCAGTTATCCTCTAAAGACAATCTGAAAAGATCCCATGAAAGACCTGACCTCCAGAAGTAGAGGTTTAGCCTGAGTGAGGTGCAAATACTTCCAGGCCAACTCTGCAGAATCAACCAACAACAAGTCACTGGGTCAGCTGGGTCGAGAGGCAGCCTCAGTCTTAGAAACCTTCATCTCACGGACAGTGTGGGAGTCTGATGGCTGAGGAGGAGAAGACTGAAGGATTTTCCACTGTCGAGGGATGCCAAGCATAGCTGTGCTGACCAAACCCACCCCAGGCTGTGAGGCTGTGTGGCTGTGAGGAACAGAAGCCAGCACACACCTGGTGAGGGCATAGCAAGGGGCTGGGACCCTGCTGGCTGCAGGCACTTGCAGGAGAGTCCCTGGTTTCAGCTCCAGGGAAGAGAGGACAGCTGCAGTTTGCAGCCACCAGAAGGGACTGCAGGGAGCAAGATCAAATATATGTGAGACAGGGTGACTGGGGGGCAGCAGACAGACCTCAGAAAATAACAGTAAGACGAACCTGAGCCTTGGGGCATCGTTCCCCTTATCTCAGAACCACCACTTGATTATACTAATAGCTGCTAAAAAACAAAAGAAACAATAAACAAAAATGAGTAAGCAAAGGAAGAGGAACCCAACCACAGATGACTACTACAGGTATAGAGAGAAGGTCTGGGTTCGTATTCAGCGGAAGATAATGAAGCTAAGAAACTTTCAACAAGAAATGTCAAACGATCCCAAGTACAAAGAGAGTTCTTGGAAGAACTTAAAAAGGACTTTAAAAACAGGAAAATTAGAAAAACAAATAAGAGTAATCTGAGAAAATCAAGAAAATTATGAAAAGAAAGTCAACCAACTAGAAATAGAAATCAAAAACTTAAGGAAAAAAAATAATTCCTCAACAACTCCAACTGGGAAAGGGTGAGCTAATGAAGATCTAAGAAACCAAGAAATCACGAAGCAAAATCAAAAGAAGGAAAAAATAGAAGAGAAAGTAAAACATCTCATCAGAAAAACAACAGATCAACGAGAAATGATATAAGAATAGTCGGGCTACCTGAAAATTACAATAAAAAAGAATCTTCATACAATATTACAAGAAATTACCCAGGAAAACTGTCCTAAAGTTCTAGAGCAAGAACGCAAAACAGAAATAGAAAAAAATCCACTGATCACCACTTGAAAGAGATCCCAGGAGGGAAACTTACAGGAATATCATAACCAACTTTCAGAGTTCCCATGTCAAGGACAAAGTACTGGCAACAACAAGAAGAACAACCCAAACATCATGAAGTCACGGTAAGGCGAACCCAAGAGCTAGCAGCTGCTACGCTGCCGTGCCGTTAGGTCTCGCAGCGTTATGTTCCACAGAGCAAAAGAGCCGGGCTTGTGACCAAGGGTAACTTACCCAGAAAAGTTAAGTGTAATCCTATGTGGGGAAAACGGGCATCTAACGAGCTCAAAGACTTTCGGGGTTTCGTGACAAAAACCCCGGAGCTTTAGGGAAAATCTGACATATAACATCCAGGAGACATCTATCATGGACTCGGGAAGGCCAAACTGCTCACTTAATCTATGTGAAAACACTGGCAGTACTCTTACGACAGTCATCCTTGTTTGGGTAGTTTGAAAGAAAGGAGTGGGCTGAGCTAAGTATGACAGGATGATTCTTAAAAAAGGTAAAACGGTGTGGAGAGAGATAAAAAGGAATAAATATCTCATACAAATGAGGCAAAAAAGGGGAAAAATGATACTGAAGAAGCTGGGGGGCGGGGTGAGCAATGCAGGAACTGACTCTCATGAGGCACAGGTTAAAGAGGAACAACGTATATATCTGGAAGGGTGCACACATTTCCTAAATTCAGAGAGAAATGAGAAGGGGGGAGGGGAAGGGAGGGGCTCAGAAGGACTCTGGCTCAGTGGGCAGGTCAGGTAGAGGTGAAGCAGAGGAGTGAGGAAAAATAATAAGCTACAAGTAATTGTGCCCACAAAATGGAACCAGACAGCAGATTAAAAATTTCAATTCAACAATATGTTGCTTTCAAAAAACATTATAAAAATGAGAGACGCACAAAGATAAAACAAAGGACAGGAGTAGAATTTAGTGTGTAAAAAAAGCAAAGATAGTAATTACGATCTGAAAGTGAAAGTGAAAACAGATTTAATCAAAAGTGAAAAAAAGAGAAACTACACTATATGCTAGTAATATTATTCAATATTGTTTTAGACTATTTAAAACAACTAGATAGTATAAAATACCCCGGAGAATACCTACCAAAACAGATACAAGAACTATATGAACATAAACATAAAACACTTTTTATACAAATAAACTCAAATCTAAATAACTGAATTACTATTTATTGTTCATGGGTAGGTAAAGCCAATATAATTTTTAAAATGACAATTTTACCTAATTCATCTATTTATTCAATGTCATCTTAATTAAATGACAAAAAATTATTTTATAATT